>JACEFZ010006204.1:80000-292190 GCA_014155875.1 Cepaea nemoralis | reverse complement strand
AAAGATTAGAAAATGGAATAAAGACAAAGGAGGAAAATGAGTGCAGATAGGTCACACACTTAGCTTGTGAGATGTAAGATGGTGTGTGATGGTGGAAATGACCATGTGTTTATTTGCAACCATTGTGGACAAACATTTACAGCACGAATCAGTCTCATTAGTCACATTTTCTACCGCCATAGATTTTAGCTGCTGTGCCTTTCTGAAGCACATAGTAACAAACTATCATCTGTCAAGACGGCAAGGTGCCAGAGACTAGAACGAGGAGACCAGAGCATTAATAGATCATTTCAGGTGCATAGAAGATGTTTAACATCAATACAGTTCTCACCTGCAGTACGGGATTCATGCACTGAACAAAGATGCCTCTATACTGATCAACCAAACCAGCAGTATGGGTTTCATGCCTATAGAACAGATTCCTTAGTTTGATCACTCAATGTTCAAACCTACAGAGTTCTCTCAAGCAGTATGGGTTTCATGCACTGAGAAGAAATTCCCTTAGTTTGTTCAATCAATCAATGTTCAATATCTACACAATGCTACTCACCCCTCCTGTTCTCCTAGACCAAACAATTGTAGGTGGAGGACCGCCCGTGACCTGACAAACAAAGGATGCACTTGTTCCAATACGTTTCCTCATCTGCTGTGGACTGATGGTCACTGTCACACCAACAGCTGTTGATGCATATAAACAAGTATGTCAAGCCCGCACAACATTTTTCTCTGGAATTATTCTACGCCAGCACATGCACCACAACATTATTCTTTGGAATTATTCTACGCCAGCACATGCACCACATTATTCTCTGGAATTATTCTACGCCAGCACATGCACCACAACATTATTCTCTGGAATTATTCTTTGCCAGCACATGCACCAGAACATTATACTGTGGAATTATTCTTTGCCAGCACATGCACCAGAACATTATACTGTGGGAATTATTCTTGCCAGCACATGCACCAGAACATTATACTGTGGAATATTCTTTAGCCAGCACATGCACCAGAACATTATACTCTGGAATTATTCTTTGCCAGCACATGCACCAGAACATATACTGTGGAATTATCTACGCCAGCACATGCACCAGAACATCTATACTGTGGGAATTATCTTGCCAGCACATGCACCACAACATTTTTCTCTGGAATTATTCTTTGCCAGCACATGCACACACAACATTATACTCTGGAATTATTCTTTGCCAGCACATGCACCACAACATATTCTCTGGAATTATTCTTTGCCAGCACATGCACCACAACATTATACTCTGGAATTATCTTTGCCAGCACATGCACCACAACATTTTTCTCTGGAATTATTCTTTGCCAGCACATGCACCACAACATTATCTCTGGAATTATTCTACGCCAGCACATGCACCACAACATTATACTCTGGAATTATTCTTTGCCAGCACATGCACCACAACATTTTTCTCTGGAATTATTCTTTGCCAGCACATGCACCACAACATTATACTCTGGAATTATTCTTTGCCAGCACATGCACCACAACATTATTCTCTGGAATTACTCTTCGCCAGCACATGCACCAGAACATTATACTCTGGAATTATTCTTTGCCAGCACATGCACCAGAACATTATACTGTGGAATTATTCTTTACCAGCACATGCACCAGAACATTATACTGTGGAATTATTCTTTGCCAGCACATGCACCAGAACATTATACTCTGGAATTATTCTTTGCCAGCACATGCACCAGAACATTATACTGTGGAATTATTCTACGCCAGCACATGCACCACAACATTATACTGTGGAATTATTCTTTGCCAGCACATGCACCAGAACATTATACTGTGGAATTATTCTTCGCCAGCACATGCACCAGAACATTATACTCTGGAATTATTCTTTGCCAGCACATGCACCACAACATTATACTCTGGAATTATTCTTTGCCAGCACATGCACCACAACATTATACTCTGGAATTATTCTTTGCCAGCACATGCACCACAACATTATACTCTGGAATTATTCTTTGCCAGCACATGCACCACAACATTATACTCTGGAATTATTCTTTGCCAGCACATGCACCACAACATTTTTCTCTGGAATTATTCTTTGCCAGCACATGCACCACAACATTATACTCTGGAATTATTCTACGCCAGCACATGCACCACAACATTATACTCTGGAATTATTCTTTGCCAGCACATGCACCACAACATTTTTCTCTGGAATTATTCTTTGCCAGCACATGCACCACAACATTATACTCTGGAATTATTCTTTGCCAGCACATGCACCACAACATTATTCTCTGGAATTATTCTTCGCCAGCACATGCACCAGAACATTATACTCTAGAATTATTCTTTGCCAGCACATGCACCAGAACATTATACTGTGGAATTATTCTTTACCAGCACATGCACCAGAACATTATACTGTGGAATTATTCTTTGCCAGCACATGCACCAGAACATTATACTCTGGAATTATTCTTTGCCAGCACATGCACCAGAACATTATACTGTGGAATTATTCTACGCCAGCACATGCACCACAACATTATACTGTGGAATTATTCTTTGCCAGCACATGCACCAGAACATTATACTGTGGAATTAACCTTCGCCAGCACATGCACCAGAACATTATACTCTGGAATTATTCTTTGCCAGCACATGCACCACAACATTATACTCTGGAATTATTCTTTGCCAGCACATGCACCACAACATTATACTCTGGAATTATTCTTTGCCAGCACATGCACCACAACATTATACTCTGGAATTATTCTTTGCCAGCACATGCACCACAACATTATACTCTGGAATTATTCTTTGCCAGCACATGGACCAGTTTTGTTTTGTATGTATTTGTCTTCACCACTGAGTCACTAGCAGTCACATCAACCCTCAGTGCTGATACAAAAATGAATGAACATGTCAATCTCCCATATATTTAGCTTTATGACTGTCTATAAATGTAAGCTTGGGAAACTGATATGGCAGTTTTCCCCTTTCCCACATTTATATACACACATGTTTTTAATATACACAATTTTTTTTTTTTTTTGCATATCCTATTTACAGAACATCACTGTCAACACCAGCATTTTACTGCTGTTGTTGATGTCTTGGCATGTTTACGTTCAGTAGTTCGCATTGCTTTCTGAATGACCAGCTCCCATACCATAACATTAAAAGCCAAGGTGACATGGTCTGCTGCCAAATTGGTCGCAGCTGTGTTTCGAATGCAGGTAAGTGGCCTCACAAATCGCGTCCGCAAGACCTTAGCCACTAAGACTGGCATATACATGATTAGTGTATGCTTAATCTTTTAATTAATTAATTATGTGGAATGTGATATGAATTTGATGATAATCTGGATCTGGTATGAATTTGATGATAATCTGAAATGTGGTATGGTTTGATGATAATCAGGATCTGGTATGAATTTGATGATAATCTGGAATGTGGTATGAATTTGATGATAATCTGGAATGTGGTATGAAATCTGATAATCTGGAATGTGGTATGAATTTGATGATAATCTGGAATGTGGTATGAATTTAATGATAATCTGGAATTTAGTATGAATTTGATGATAATCTGGAATGTGGTATGAAACTGATGATAATCTGGATCTGGGATGATACCACACACAGTAAGCAGGTAAGTAACAGACTCTTTCCCACATCTTCAGGCATGTTGGACATATGGTGCTAGCCCCACATTCTATAGACTAACTGGCACATTAACTGGGGTCATGTGGTCAACATCACACCCGCTGCAGTTACTTCCCTGGTTCCAATTGAGGCTGGGTCAGCTTGTAGCCCAGGTCCCGCCTCAATACGGATTCAAACCCATGACTGGCAGGTAAGTATGCTATCCACTGCACGACCATGGTTCCCTTCTATAAATGTAGTCTTGGGGAAATTGAGCTGGCAGTTACACATTCCTACATTTGCTCTGTAGCGAAGGGGGTTACGAATGCAATTCGTAATCCCACATATCTCATTTGAAACACATCTGCAGGAGATTTGGAAGAGACCACCTTGTGTTGGTTCCCGTACAAAGGTGCGAGTGCCAGGCATTCAGATTCAGCCAAAGATTTAATTCCAACCAAGAAAAAGCAGCCTTAAGCCATGGATTACATCAGACACATTAGAATTAATCAAACAATGAAGGGAACTGAAACAGAAAGGAGGTGAATCCGATAACAGCAGGATGAAGTATAAATCTTTAACTCAAGAAAAAGAAAGAGCACAAGAAAGGACAATGCAATGGCAAACTACTGAACGTAAACTTGCCAAGAAATCACAAACAGCTAAATAACGCTGGGGTTCACTGCCACGTTTTATAAAGGATATGCAACTAACTAACATACAGAAGAGAATTACACACTATAAACATGCCATTGTAAGAAGTCATTTTAATCACCCTGGCATGTAACAAAAACAAAACGAACATAACCATTTCTTACCACAGCTTAACTCATCTGAACCATCTTGACAATCATATCGCCTGTCACATCGTGCTGCCAGTGGAACACACTGGCCATTAGAGCACCGGAATTCTTGCTGTGTACAAGCTACGCCATAAAGATAAAAAAAATTTATAGACTATATATGAAATTACATCTGCGTGATCATTTAAAGTTTACCTATAGCTTGTGGTGAAAAACCACTGAGGTCAACATATATGCACACATCAGAATGAAATCTAAGCACGTCTGGAGATGATGAAAATAAAACTCAAAGTCTAAAAATATCATCGCTGGAAGAGTGATAATTCACTCTGTGTGAAACTAAATTTCTAATGAAATGCACCGAATAAATGAAACCCTATATGGAGTAAATTGTGAACAATTAGTTCAACTAATTAACCACCAAAGATTTCAAGCGCATACATTTTCAGCAAACAAACAAAATGTTGTATGTTCTTTGCAGGACGTTGCGACCAACCCCAACCCAGGTTGGTTTTTGTAGGCAATTAGGCATTCAGTAGTTTGCCACTGCTTTCTGAACAAGAAGTAAATGAAACCCCTGCCCACAGTCAGTGCACTGGAAGGTTAAGGGCTGGCCTATTGATCCCAGTTGTCACATAGACCTCTTGTCAGCAGACAACAAATAAGAAATTAAAATAGCCTACAATGGTCGGCTCTGTGGCAAAGGGGTTATGAATGCAATTCGTAACCCCGCATACCACGTTCCAAACACAGCTGTGGGCGATTTGGAAGCAGACTGCCTTGTGTTGGTATTTACATGCAAAGGTATGAGTGCCGGTCGTTCAGAAAGCAATGGTAAACTGAACGTAAACTTGACCAGGAATCACAAATAGCCAAATAATGCTAGGGTTGACTGCTACATCCTGTAAAGGATATGTAAGTAACAGTGGCTAATATACCAGGTGTATTTCCTGCACTTCCCTTCAAACGCTTTCACAATGATTTGCAAGAGAAGTGTGTTAGCTCTTTAAATAAGAGATACAAGTAAATACAGACTTATACTAATGCTTCATGGACAATACAAAAACATTTGACAGTGTGAAACATAAGTTAATGACATTTGACAGTGTGAAACATGAGGAAATGACATTTGGCAGTGTGAAACATGAGGAAATGACCAAACTACTAGAACAATTACACACTGATTGCAAAGATCTGAGAATTAAACAGAACATATATTGGCAGCACACAGCGGCTACAACAATCAAGAACCATTTAGGAACACTTCAGAGCATAACGAAGGGTGTCAGACAAGGATATGTATTGTGCTCTGATTTGTTTCCATAATACAGTGATCTATAAAAATATGCACTTGGATCGCTATTGGTGGTCATAATAAAAATATGTTATGTTGAATACAGAGTCTTGATAGCAAAACATCAATAGTAACTACATAAAATGATACATGTTGTGTTAAGAAAGTGAATAAATGGACCTCAGCTTGAATACTAGGAAGGCAGAGGTACTAGGAATATCAAAGAAATGGATTATGCATAAATGTATAGTTAAAGTCAATGGTATTAATTTGAGTCAAGTATATAAATTCAAGTAATTAAGCATATGGATCACATCAGATGGAAGATGTAATACAGAGATAAAGAACATAGATGGGCAAATAAAAGCTGTATTATAAAATAAAGAACTTCTTATGCAATACATTACTGTCATTGGAGATAAGAAAAGAATTCTTGAAAGTTACACAGAATCAGCTGTAACATATGGTTGTGAATCCTAGCCACTAAGTAAACACACAAACAAAAATAGCTTTAGGCTTCAGAAACATGGTTTTATAGAAGAAGAATAGTGAACACTCCTTGCACAAACAACATGAGTAATCTAAATGTTTTGAATGAGGCAAAGACACAAAGGCAACTTACAAATATCAGAAATAGACAGTCGTCACTTACAGCATATTATAAGAAAAGAACAACATGTTACAACTGGAAAGATTTATTGAAAGAGAGATAGAGGATGACAACGAGATAAGATTCTTGATTGCCTTTTGTCATGGCACAGAAAGGTGATGCTGTTGGAGATTGTGAGGTGCTGAGAAGCTATGATTGTCCACACCAGTGAGCAAGGTATTTGACAATGATCATGATGATATTTACTATTCACGACTATCATTTATACAGATACATAAAATCACTCACCACAAGTCCTGTTCATCACTGCCGTCCCTACAATCAGGATTGCCATTACACTTATACACAGCCGGCAAGCACCTGCCATCACTGACACAGGTGAACTCTCCTGAAGAGCAAGCTGCAAGCAGACAATGACACCACAACTTCACCAACTTGAAACACAAGAGAAGGAACACTAACATAAGACAACCAATCTGCTGCCTTGTAGAACAGTGGGAAATGTGGAAGACAACCAAACAACACAATACAAACAATCAAACAATTAATTTTCAAAGGGTTCATAATTTGGCGTGCAGGCTACCATTCTAACCTTCTTATCCCTTTCCTTACATGCATTATTTGATTCATACATCTTTTATTAGGCAAGGGAAATGTACAAAAAACAACATTACTTGTTGAAATAATACTGACTACTAACATGGTAATTGTAATAGAATTAGGGGAAAACCTGGGAAGGTTAACCCGGTCAACAACACCTACAGAAGTTGGATGTGTCAGCCTATGGGCGCAAATAAACTTAGCACAACACAATTACATCTGAAAAAACACCCAGGATGAACTTAGAAGAAGAATTAGAGGAAATATACCATAGAAAGAAGAATGTTTAGTATTAGTATACTAAGTGTTTTTGAAAGAGCACGTACTCTGTTTTGAGGCAGTGTTATAATAGCCTGGCATTGTACATACAGATTTTTGTGGTATCTTTGACTATTGTGAAAGATTGTTCCACGGCTGAGCTGAAGAGTATGCTGAGCTTAATTGTTTCACATCAATCCTCAGCTTGGAGGTATGTAGTATGTTTAAGTCAATCCTCAGCTTGGAGATATGGTGTATGTTTAAGTCAATCCTCTGGTTGGAGATATGTTGCATGTTAAGTCAATCCTCTGGTTGGAGATATGTTGTATGTTTAAGTCAATCCACAGCTTGGAGATATGCAGTATGTTTAGATAGCACAAACTAACCTGTTCAAAGCCAGAATTTGATATTTATTGTTTAATAAAAGTCACATACTGCCCTCAAGGCATACTTACAGGCACTCAGTCTCCCTTAGTAGATATTGAAATGCATGGATACTATCCAGCCCCATCCGTCATTGATTTCACACACATCTAACAGACCCCTTTGCTGTATTCAGTGCACAATCCACCATCTAGACTCTTGGTAAACCAGTGCATAACCAACACACATACCCCTTTGGTGTAATTCAGTGCATGATTCGCCATCTAGACTTGTGGTAAACCAGTGCATAACCAACACACAGACCCCATTGGTGTAATTCAGTGCAGAATCCACCATCTATACTTGTGGTAAACCAGTGCATAACCAACACATAGATCCTTTTGATGTAATTCAGTGCACAATCACTGTGTGCAACTGGTGCAAACTAATCAACATTCTACCTTGTGGTAGACTCTTGGTAAACCAGTGCATAAACAACACACAGACCCCATTAGTGTGATTCAGTGCACAATCCACTATCCATACCCCTGTAGTAGTATACCAGTGCATAACCAACACACAGACCCCATTAGTGTAATTCAGTGTACAATCCACTATTCAAACCCCTGTAATAGTAAAACCAGTGCATAACCAACACACAGACCCCATTAGTATAATTCAGTGCACAATCCACTATCCAGACCCCTGCGGTAGTAAACCAGTGCATAACCAACACACAGACCCAATTAGTGTAATTTAGTGCACAATCCACTATCCAGACCCCTGCGGTAGTAAACCAGTGCATAACTAACACACAGACCCCATTAGTGTAATTCAGTGCACAATCCACTATCCAGACCCCTGCGCGCAGTAAACCAGTGCATAACCAACACACAGACCCCATTAGTGTAATTCAGTGCACAATCCACTATCCAGACCCCTGCAGTATAAAACCAGTGCATAACCAACACACAGACGCCTTTGGTGTAATTCAGTGCACAATTTACTATCCAGACCCCTGTAGTAGTGCACAACCAACACACAGACCCCATTAGTGTAATTCAGTGCACAATCCACTATCCAGACCCCTGCGGTAGTAAACCAGTGCATAACCAACACACAGACCCCATTAGTGTAATTCCATGCACAATCCACTATCCAGACCCCTGCAGTATAAAACCAGTGCACAGCCCACTATGCCACCATAGTGGCTTTCATAGCAGTAAGTAAAGAATTCTTTTACACGCTTTGAGGCATTCTGGGTATATGGTGCTAGCCTCATATTTGTATAAACCAATCAGCACTGAGCAGGTGATGTTGTCAATATCACTTTTACTTCCCAGAACATTTTCTGGTTCCCCATTGTAAGCTGGGTCAGCCTGGGAATCCAAGGCAGTTTTTAAACACCCGCCTATGTGAGGACTCAAACACATGACCACTGGGCCAGCACGCAAGCTTGCTAACCACTGTGCAACCATGGCTCCCTCTCGTAGTAGTAACCTGATGATAAACTGCTCATCATTTCATTCACTCACTTTACTCTTTAACATTCATTTTCTCTGCCTTGTTTCTGTGAACTTACGGCAGTTAATTTCGTCACTTCCATCCGAGCAGTCCCGTCGTCTGTCACAACGTTGCACACTGGCGATGCATTCACCATCAGAACAGGTGAATTGTGATGGTGAGCAGGTGGCTGCAACTATAATTAGGTTTTCATCAGTTATCTTTGGTGAAGATGGGCAAGGTCATAAAAATGTGAAATGTGACGTGACTATAAGCACACAGACCTACTTAATGACCTTTATTTCAAATCTCCAGGCCTATATTGGGACATATGATGCTAGTAGGTCCCAGTTTGTATATACCAATCAGCATTAAAGGGCCATGTAGTCAATAATGGCTTTATATAATTATATATATATATATATATATATATATATTATATATATATATATATAGAAGAGAGAGAGGAGAGAGAGAGAGAGAGAGAGAGAGAGAGAGAGAGAGAGAGAGAGAGAGAGAAGAGAGAGAGAGAGAGAGAGAGAGAGAGAGAGAGAGAGGAGAGAGAGAGAGAGAGAGAGAGAGAGAGAGAAGAAGAAGAAGAAGAAGAAGAAAGAAGAAGAAGAAGAAGAAGAAGAAGAAGAAGAAGAAGAAGAAGAAGAAGAAGAAGAAGAAGAAGAAGAAGAAGAAAGAAGAAGCATGTATAGAATTTTGTAGACATAAAAGGCAACATATGCCAAGCTATTCATTGCTGCAGGCGTACAAAATCACTCATTAAAGCTATAAGGAAAAGACAACTGAAATGGGGAATTCCAATCCCACACACCGTGTTCAAAACACAGCTGCGGGCGATTTGGAAACAGACTGCCATGTGTCGGTTTTCATACAGTAGTTATGAGTGCCAGTCCTTCAGAAAGCAATGGCAAACTATTGAATATAAACTTTAAAAAATCACAAGCAGTGGTAAACCAGTGCATAACCAACACAGATACTCCTTTGGTGTAATTCAGTGCACAATCCACCATCTATACTTGTGGTAAACCAGTGCATAACAACACAGAGACCCCTTTGGTGTAATTTAGTGCACAATCCACCATCTAGACTTGTGGTAAACCACTGCATAACAACACATAAACCCCTTTGGTGTAATTCGGTGCACAATCCACCATCTAGACTTGTGGTAAACCTGTGCATAACAACACAGAGACCCCTTTGGTGTAATTTAGTGCACAATCCACTATCCTGACCCCTGTAGTAGTGCACCAGTGCATATGTTGTGTTGTTTGTCCATCAAGAATGATGATGACCATTCATTTAATCCAGTGGGGTTGAAAGTATGGAGCCGTGAGTTCTAAGATGGCTGATGAAGCCTATTTTGGCTCGAAATGTTCTTTGACAATGTGGACAAACAATGCTTGACGTTTCTGGAGGAGGATTTCCTGCAGTGGTTTTTCTGTTCTGTCTTTTCTTCACAGCTCTTGCAGTCCTGGTTGCCTCACAAGTGACTGCACCCTTGCGTAATGATGCATGCCACGAATTTTGGTCTCTGGCTGCAGTCTCCCAGGTGTCATGATGAATTCTAAAAGCATTCAGTGAGATTTTCAGAGTGTCTTTAAAGCGTTTCCTCTGGCCACCTTGAGAGCGTTTACCACAACGCAACTTGCCGTAAAAAAATTCGTTTAAGGAGCCTGTGATCTGGCATGTGCCAGTGCATAACCAACACACAGACCCCATAAGTGTAATTCAGTGCACAATCCACTATCCAGACCCCTGTAGTAGTGCACCAGTGTATAACCAACACACAGAAGCCATTAGTGTAATTCAGTGCACAATCCACTATCCAGACCCCTGCAGTATAAAACCAGTGCACAGCCCACTATGCTACCATAGTGGCGTTCATAGCAGGAAGTAAAGAATACTTTTACACACCTTGAGGCATTCTGGGTATATGGTGCTAGCCTCATATTTGTATAAACCAATCAGCACTGAGCAGGTGGTGTTGTCAATATTACTTTTACTTCCCAGAACATTTCCTGGTTCCCCATTGTAAGCTGGGTCAGCCTGGGAATCCAAGGCAGTTTTTAAACACCCGCCTATGTGAGGACTCAAACACATGACCACTGGGCCAGCACGCAAGCTTGCTAACCACTGTGCAACCATGGCTCCCTCTCGTAGTAGTAACCTGATGATAAACTG
This sequence comes from Cepaea nemoralis, assembly GCA_014155875.1. NCBI lineage: Eukaryota > Metazoa > Mollusca > Gastropoda > Stylommatophora > Helicidae > Cepaea > Cepaea nemoralis. The sequence continues at coordinate 280,900 of JACEFZ010006204.1, read as the reverse complement.
CTCATCATTTCATTCACTCACTTTACTCTTTAACATTCATTTTCTCTGCCTTATTTCTGTGAACTTACGGCAGTTAATTTCGTCACTTCCATCCGAGCAGTCCCGTCGTCTGTCACAACGTCGCGCACTGGTGATGCACTCACCATCAGAACAGGTGAATTGTGATGGTGAGCAGGTGGCTGCAACTATAATTAGATTTTCATCAGCTATCTTTGGCGAAGATGAGCAGGATCATGAAAATGTGAAACGTGACGTGACTATAAGCACAAAGACCTACTTAAAGACCTTTATTTCACATCTCCAGGCCTATATTGGACATATGATGCTAGTAGTCCCAGTTTGTATATACGAATCAGCACTATATCTTATATATAAAAGGCAATCTCCGTCTGTATGTCTGTATGTCCTTTATACGTTCGTGAACGGCCCATCCGATTGAGATGAAATTTTATACACGTCTTCCTCTTATTCCCGCGCAGCCAACTGTCATAGTTTTTTTTTCTTCTTCCTCCTCCTCCCTCCTCCCCTTCCCTAAATACGTACGTAAATATATGATGATGATGATGAAAGAATCCCCGAACCAGAACGCTAGGAAAAGCGAAGAAAATGACGTGACTACACAGAATCGTCACACGGCAATCATCATCATCATCATCAAGTGCCATGCCGGCTGGCGTAGGCACTCATGGCTCTCTATAGATCTCGATCTTTGGTTTTCTGGATCAACTCTGCTGCTGATATTCCTCCATGCCACGGCAATATCAATAACAATTCATCTTTTTATGTGTAAGGAAGTTATCTACAGTCATGTAGAAGGGAAGAACAATCAATGAAAGGACCGAAATCACAGAACCTAGACGAGTATGAATTCGGAATGGCGAACTCCCTCCTCCTCTCTTCTCCTCCTCCCTCCACTCTCCTCCTCCTCCTCCCTCTACCTCCTCCTCCCCACTCCTCCTCTCCCCTCCTCCTCCTCCTACCCTCTTCCTCTTCCCCTCCACCTCCTCCTCCCTCTTCCTCCTCCATCCTACTCCCTCCTCCCTTTACCTCCTCCTCCCTCCTCATCATTCCTCCTCCTCCTCCTCCCCTAATCCCTCCCTCCTCCTCTCTCCGCCTATCTCTTCCTCCCTCCTCCTCCTCCCTCTACCTCCTCCTCCTTCCTCCACATCCCTCCTCCTCCCTCTTTCTCCTCCTACCTCCTCCTCCCCCTCATTCTCCTCCCTCTCCCTCCTCCTTCTACCTCTTCCTACCTCTCCTCCTCCTCCTCTTCCTTCTCCCTCCTCCTCCTCCTCTTTCCCCCTCTTCCTCCTAATCCCGCCTCCTCCCTCCTATTCCTCCCTACTCCTCCTCCTCCCTCCTCCTCTCTCCGCCTATCTCTTCCTCCCTCCTCCTCCTCCCTCCTCCACCCTCTTCCTCCTCCCCCCTCCTACTCCTCATTTTTCTTCTTCTTCTGCTGCTGCTGCCGCCGCTCCATTTACCCAAGTTAATTATTGGGGGAAGATGTAAAGATCTTTCAAGTGCTCTTTCTAATGCTTTTTGTAAGTTGGTCTTCGTTTATCTAAGGTTGTTCTAACCGCAACCAATAAATAATTAGACAGACAGACAGACAGACAGACAGAGAGGGAGGGACAGACAGACAGACAGACAGACAGACAGACAGACAGACAGTCGGGAATGGGAACTTATATGAATTAAATGAGATGCTCCCCATCAGGGGCTGGGCGAAGCCGGGCCGGGTCAGACAGACAGACAGACAGACAGACAGATAGATAGTCGGGAACGGGAACGGGAGCTTATATGACTACTTATATGAATTAAATTAGATGCTCCACACCAGGAGCTAGGCGATGCCGGGCAGGGTCAGACAGACAGACAGGCAGACAGACAGTCGGGAACGGGAATGGGAGCTTATATGACTACTTATATGAATTAAATGAGATACCCCCCACCAGGGACTGGGCAAGCCGGGCCGGGTCTGCTAGTATATGTATATATATACAGAGAGAGAGAGAGAGAGAGAGAGAGAGAGAGAGAGAGAGAGAGAGAGAGAGAGAGAGAGAGAAGAGAGAAGAAGAAGAAGAAGAAGAAGAAGAAGAAGAAGAAGAAGAAGAAGAAGAAGAAGAAGAAGAAGAAGAAGAAGAAGAAGAAGAAAAAGAAGCAAGTATAGAATTTTGTGGACATAAAAGGCAACATATGCCAAGCTATTCATTACTGCAGGTGTACAAAATCACTCATAAAAGCTATAAGGAAAAGACAACTGAAATGGGGAATATCAATCCCACACACTGTGTTCAAAACACAGCTGCGGGCGATTCGGAAACAGACTGCCTTGTGTTGGTTTTCATACAGTAGTTATGAGTGCCAGTCCTTCAGAAAGCAATGGCAAACTATTGAATATAAACTTGAAAAAATCACAAACAGTGGTAAACCAGTGCATAACCAACACACATACTCCTTTGGTGTAATTCAGTGCACAATCCACCAGCTAGACTTGTGGTAAACCAGTGCATAACAACACACAGACCCCTTTGGTGTAATTCAGTGCACAATTTACTATCCAGACCCCTGTAGTAGTGCACAACCAACACACAGACCCCATTAGTGTAATTCAGTGCACAATCCACTATCCAGACCCCTGCAGTATAAAACCAGTACACAGCCCACTATGCCACCATAGTGGCGTTCATAGCAGTAAGTAAAGAATTCTTTTACACACCTTGAGGCATTCTGGGTATATGGTGCTAGCCTCATATTTGTATAAACCAATCAGCACTGAGCAGGTGGTGTTGTCAATATTACTTTTACTTCCCAGAACATTTCCTGGTTCCCCATTGTAAGCTGGGTCAGCCTGGGAAGGCCAAGGCAGTTTTTAAACACTCCTGCCTATGATGAGGACTCAAACACATGGACCACTGGGCCAGCACTGCAAGCTTGCTAACCACTGTGCAACCATGGCTCCCTCTCGTAGTAGTAACCTGATGATAAACTGCTCATCATTTCATTCACTCACTTTACTCTTTAATATTCATTTCCTCTGCCTTATTTCTGTGAACTTACGGCAGTTAATTTCAGTCACTTCCATCCGAGCAGTCCCAGTCGTCTGTCACAACGTCGGCGCACTGGTGATGCACTCACCATCAGAACAGGTGAATTGTGATGGTGAGCAGGTGGCTGAAACTATAATTAGATTTTCATCAGCTATCTTTGGCGAAGATGAGCAAGGTCATGAAAATGTGAAACGTGACGTGACTATAAGCACACAGACCTACTTAATGACCTTTATTCCACATCTCCAGGCCTATATTGGACATATGATGCTAGTAGTCCCAGTTTGTATATACACCAATCAGCACTAAAGGGCCATGTAGTCAATAATGGCTTTATATAATTATGGATATATATATATATAGTTATAGTTATATTTATAGTCGTTGGATCAGCATCACGGCACACGGTTTAACACATAAGTGCTCCGTTTTCCTCCTAACTCAAACCTGAGTCTGGAGAAACTCAGCTCAATGCACGAACTCCGTTGCATCGGCGAGGATCCTGAAATACATTTGGGTAGATTTTTAACTCGAAATTTTGCCCGGGCAGCGCCGTTAGGCTACTCTTTTTTGATTTCCAACTGCCAAGGGATTTTTTACGTGTGCAACAATACACACGAGCGTCCGATCTCACTACCCAGAGACCAGGGGAAATTTTATTACTGGAAGTCCAGGTGGATTTCTTAAATAAATCCTGGTCCTCACAGGGGCCTGAACCCGGGACCTCCAGCACTCGAGGCGGACACCATACCTCGAGACCACTCAGCCCCCTTATATATATATATATATATAAGAGAGAGAGAGAGAGAGAGAGAGAGAAAGAGAGAAGGAGAGAGAGAGACAGAGACAGACAGAGAGAGAGAGAGACAGAGACAGAGAGAGACAGAGAGAGAGAGAGAGAGAGAGAGAGAGAGAGAGAGAGAGAGAGAGAGAGAGAGAGAGAGAGAGAGAGAGAGAGAGAGAAGAGAGAAGAGAGAGAGAGAGAGAGAGAGAGAAGAAGAAGAAGAAGAAGAAGAAGAAGCAAGTATAGAATTTTGTGGACATAAAAGGCAACATATGCCAAGCTATTCATTGCTGCAGGCGTACAAAATCACTCATAAAAGCTATAAGGAAAAGACAACTGAAATAGGGGAATATCAAAAGAGATAAACAGTTAAATGAGCTTTTGAGCTTTATGTGTGTACACGTGAAGTAAAGGAAGACAGATGTTTGTGGAAAGCTTAAAAAGCTGGCCAATAAATCAATATAAGCAACATCACATTCATCAAAATATCAGATGACAGAAAGGGTTGCAGAGTCATGATCACAGACCAAGCACATGAAGAAAACCATCAGCTGAACAGAAGAGTATAAAGGTATGTTACCTGTCTGTTGATCAACAGGCACAGGTGTAAAAATAAACAAAAAACATTAAAATAATATAATCCAGTATAATATTCTTTTACATGTCATGAACCTTTATATATATTATATCCCTGGACATCCAGTGCATACAACTCAATTTCCCTGAGTTTATGAGCAAAAACAAAAGCACAACCAGTACACATTGAAAAATATTGGTTAAATAATAAAATAAAATGTTAGAAAGTAAAAGTATTGGTCTCTTTTACACACCTATGAACCCATTACCCATATTTTTATAGACCAAACGACTCTCAGTAGGTGATGTGGTCAGTATCATGATGACCACCTGTACTTCCCACAACATTTCCCGGCCCCATTTTCGGCTGGGTTAACCTGGCAGCCCAGGTCAATTTTGACAATTCAAAACCACCCAGATGCAGATAGAACCCAAGATAACTGGTACAGCAGACGAGCGTCTAGCCACTATGCTGCCAGGGTTACCAATCTACATGTGACTGGCATGATTATCTCATCTCCAGTAGTGCTGAATACATTTGCAGGAGACGAACCTATGTCCACTCGCTGATACATGCCCCAGGTTACACCCGCTACCACACCCTGGGATGTCAGCTGTATTCTGAAGGACAAGGTGACACTCTAGACTAGTAAGATCATAATAAGAATCCCGTGTATCACCACCACTCAAAAGATTAATGGATTCAATTTCGATGTCATTATCAGAATAACCACAATCTAAATTAAATTCATTATCTTTTGAATCACTGAGCACAAATTCAACAGCTTGTTCCACTGAAGGCCTTTTTAGAGGGTCTCTTTTCACATTTTCAGCACACCTTTTTTATTGGCACTTTGCCGTCTTGACAGATGATAGTTTGTTGCATTGTACTACAAAAAAGGCATAATAACTACAACCCATGGCGGTAGCGAATGTGACTGATCAAACCAATTTGTGATGTAGATGTTAGTCAACAATGGATGGATGTGAACACATGGTCATTTTCATCATCACGCACTATCTTACATCTCACACGCTCAGTGTGTGACCTATCTGCAATCATTTTCTCCTTTGTCTTTATTCCATTTCTGATATTTGCCCTCCATGTAACACATTCGGCGGCGACTTGCTCCCAGTGTACATCAACAATGCCTACCTATATCAATCACATCTCGCTTATACACATCTTTGTATCATAGTGAAGGCTGACCCCAAGATCTCTTACCCAAATGTAATTCACCAAAATAGATGTCCTTTTGTATTCTACCATCATCCATCCTTCTAACATGTCCTATCCATCCAAGTCTACAAAGACTGAGCATGCAACAAACCATCACACAACCTGATCTTTCCAATACTTCAGTATTTGTGATTTTGTCTTGCAACTTAATACCAAGTATTCTTCTCAGACACTGCATATGAAAACTGTCTAAACGTTTCCCTTAGTGTGAGTAAGTTGACCAGGTTTCACTGCCATAAAGAAGAATACTAAGGACACAGGCCTGACAGACAAGAATTTTTGTTTGGCAGTGAGCTTCCTGATTCTCCCAGACTCTTTTTGTTAACTTTTCACTGTTGTTGCTGCCTTGCCAATCCTGATGTTTATTTCCTGATCTAGAGATAATTAGCTATTTACCTCTGATCCTAAATATGTAAAATGGCTTACTATCTCCAGTTCGGCGTCATCAATAAAGATTGATAGTATCCCATGTGCACCTTGTGACATAATCTGTATCTTCTTTTTGCACACCCATTCATCATGAAAACAAGCAACAAATGTTACACTTTACTCAATTTAACAATTATTTGTCTTTACTTTCTCATCAGCAACTCATACTTTCTGAACTGATTATTAATTTGCATTTCTGTGTGCCTGACCAACCAACTGAGGTAGTAGGCTCATACCAAAAAGAAACCCGGATCCTCGGGGTATGTGTTTTTTCCATAAAGTGATAAGCCAGAAGAACGTTGAAAATATCTTGCACAGCCAGAGTAACTAACAACGACTGCCTGGAAGAGGCTCATGAAAGTAGAATATTATACACAACAATATGAGTCCAGAACCGACATCACAGAACTCAGGACATTCCCATACAAGCTCCGTCATCATCTTCAACAGCCAGTGAAGAGTCCCAATACTAATGGAAACAGTAGCAGTCTGATTATATGTCTGTCTGGCCCTGTCTCAGAATCCCGAGTGTCGGCCAGATCTTCTGGTCACTCCCTGCAGCACCATTCTAGCAGTCTATGTGTCCATCTGGCCCTGTCTCAGAATCCCAAGTGTGGGCCAGATCTTCTGGTCACTCCCTGCAACACCATTCTAGCAGTCTATGTGTCCATCTGGCCCTGTCTCAGAATCCCGAGTGTCAGCCAGATCTTCTGGTCACTCCCTGCAACACCATTCTAGCAGTCTGATTATGTGTCCATCTGACCCTGTCTCAGAATCCCGAGTGTGGGCCAGATCTTCTGGTCACTCCCTGCAACACCATTCTAGCAGTCTATGTGTCCATCTGGCCCTGTCTCAGAATCCCGAGTGTGGGCCAGATCTTCTGGTCACTCCCTGCAACACCATTCTAGCAGTCTATGTGTCCATCTGGCCCTGTCTCAGAATCCTGAGTGTGGGCCAAATCTTCTGGTCACTCCCTGCAACACCATTCTAGCAGTCTATGTGTCCATCTGGCCCTGTCTCAGAATCCTGAGTGTCGGCCAGATCTTCTGGTCACTCCCTGCAGCACCATTCTAGCAGTCTATGTGTCCATCTGGCCCTGTCTCAGAATCCCGAGTGTCGGCCAGATCTTCTGGTCACTCCCTGCAACACCATTCTAGCAGTCTATGTGTCCATCTGGCCCTGTCTCAGAATCCTGAGTGTCGGCCAGATCTTCTGGTCACTCCCTGCAACACCATTCTAGCAGTCTGATTATGTGTCCATCTGGCCCTGTCTCAGAATCCTGAGTGTCGGCCAGATCTTCTGGTCACTCCCTGCAGCACCATTCTAGCAGTCTATGTGTCCATCTGGCCCTGTCTCAGAATCCTGAGTGTCGGCCAGATCTTCTGGTCACTCCCTGCAGCCCCATTCTCTTCAGGCCATGATGATCTATCTATTCTCCGCTATGCCCAAGATTCTAAAGGGCCCCAACCACATCTGCCTTCTCATGCACCAACACCCCACACAACTATAATAAACAGTCAAACAGTGTTATCTGGCTATATAATGAAAAAAGGCATTAAAGTGCACTAGAGTACACTATAACAACTGAAAAAGATCAGCGGTAAAAGAGGCAGACTAAGAGAAAAGATGCTTGATGGTCTCAGAAGGTGACATGAAGGAATAACATCACCAGAAATTGTCCAGACACCCAAAGCCCGAGATCTGTGCAGAAACATGAACACCTACACCTCTTGACAAGGCACATGATGATGATAAACCAGTAATTCAAGGTCAAAGAGTTATGAACACTTGTATATGGTATTAGATCCACATGTTTGGTGATGATGCTCTCACGTCTACTTACCACACTCGCCTTCATCAGATCTGTCGCGACAATCAAACCTGCCATTGCATCGAGCAGACAGTGCCACGCACTGACCATCCAAGCACCTGAATTCTGTGTCTTTGCATAGTCCTCCTGATTTAGGATTATATGTATACAATTACAACTGTTTACCCATCTGTACATGCCTCTATCTATCTTTACAACAACCTATCCATCAATTCATACATCCATCAATCTATTTATTCTTTATATCTTTTGACAATCAAAACACTCCCCCCCCCCACCCCCCTCCCTGCTGCTCACACACATTCATACACTCATATACATTCCTATCCATATGCACTCATATGCATTCCTATCCATTCGGCCATGCTGATCTCCTGAGCCTGGTGTGATCCTAGTGCCACGAAATTATTAAAACAATCAAGCCTAGATGGAGACTTAAACCCAGACTACTGAGCCAGCAGGTCAGTGCATTAGTCGATACACTACTATGGCTCCCAAGACATAAAAACATTAACTGATTAAGTGCCATGGGATGATTAATCATCTTAAGAGACTTCCGTATCTGCCATGGATTTACATTATCACCAAAATGTTGTCATTGAGTTATCTGCTGACGTATTAACAATTTTTAAGCCATAACTGTGACAAACCTTTCCTTCCCATATTCCACCATCCATTTTTGTTTGGCTCAAACCTACTTTTTGTTCGGTACAGAATCTGCTAAGTGAAACAAGTTGATAGAGCAGACACTTACCACATTCGTCTTCATCGGAAATATCCGGACAATCAGGAATGCTGTCACACTGCATGCGAATATCGATGCATTCTCCAGTGCCACATCGAAACTGATCCTCTCTGCACCTCTCAGGCTCTAATGAGAAGACAGAATGTTTCATTTTAACTCCAGAAAAGCAGGCTCTCAGAAACCACACAAAAGGACACTAACAAGGTGGAAAAAAAAAATATCATAGATCAACTGTTTATTGACATGTCACAACCAAAAGCCAATAACATCAATGGTTTTGGCACACACACATAAAATCGGTCATTTTTGTAGTTTCAAATCTAAAATTTAGGGGCAGCCATGGCTGAGAGGTTGTAGTATCTGCTTCAGGTTCAGAGGGTAGCAGGTTTGATCTCAGCACATGGCTGGGAATGTTTCCAAGAACCATTGTTATCTAATAACATCACACATCCCCATGATCTCTTAAGTAGTGAAATTTGATACCTAACAATCTTAGATAAGAGCAAAAAGGAGGAGGCCCCATGTGCAAATTCCTCATCATCAAGTGCCATGCCAGCCGGCGTAGACGTTCATGACTCTCCACAGATATCAGTCTTTAGTTTTCTGGATCATCTCTGCTGATGATATTCCTCCATGCCGTCTCAATCCAACCAACCATCACTTCTCTTGGTCTGCCTCTGCCTCTCTTCCCCTCAATCTTTCCAGTTTTCATGATGTTCTCCAATGCCTCTCTTCTCATCACATGACCGGGACGCAGAGGTGTTTCCAAGGCACCAGGGCCGGGTTATATACTGGCCAAGACCTATTGACGCGTCCTCGTCGAGCGTCCTGGGCAACAGGTCCCTTCGGGGTCCTGGCTGAAGTCAGTAGGATCGCCGATTCCTCCGAAGTCGGAGAGTGTCTGCCTGTACGGCGAGGAACTCACTTTGACCAAAGAAAAGCTGTTTGTCTCTTTTATAATGTTGTATATAATGTTCTAGTTTCATTAGCCTATTTCAGGCAATCGTTGTTAGTTACTTTGGCAGTCCAAGGAATTTGCAACATTCATATCAGGAACCTCCCTCCCCACCTCCCACCCCTGATGTGTCACAACCTTGTTGTGGGGAGGGGGGGGGGGAGGAGGACTTGCGTGTCCCAGTGACCCCAAGAGCTATGCCAGACGGAAGCACAACTACATGTCAGACAGCTCTTGGGATAGGGGCCAGACTAACAGAGGCACAACCTGCTGGACTGTCCCTGCCTTCCCTTGAGGGTTGATCGTGAAGCATTCAACTGTTCTAACTTGACCAGCTGGGATGTGGACGGCACCACAAAAGTGAGAGTCCCACAGGAATGCTAACCTGGTCAAAAATGCACGCTAAAGTTGGATGTGTTGACCTAAGGGTTTCGGCCCAATGGTGCCTAACCAGACACACCGCAATTACATCTGAAAAAAACACTCCGGATGAACGCAGAAGAAGGAGAAGTATCAGGAACCACATCTCTGTATGTGCAAATTGTGCATATTAACAATCTCATGGCAATTGGAAATCACAAAGAGTAGGCCATAAGGCCACCACTGCAGTTAAAACTGTTAGGAAAGAAAACCTATCTGTAGGTTGTCAGTAGAGAAAAGGTCTCTTTTTACATGCTCTAAGGCAAATTAGGCATATGCAGCCAGACAATGTTTTTTTTAATAAACCAATCGGCACTCATAAATGATGTGGTCACTACACACTCTCTGCCTTTGCTTTCCAAGAAATTTCCATTTTACGTTATGTCAACCTGGGAGGCCACTTCTGCCACATATCAGTCACTGACACACAGCAGACAGAGAAAGGCTGAAGGGATTTTTCCTAAAAGATGCACCGAATGGTACAATTATACAATGCGCAGGGAAACTAAGGAGATGCGTCAGACATCAACAAACAACATTACGCTGTGATACCGTCTTGGGAATCGGACGTGTGTGTATTCTGCGGAGTCAAAGTCGTGGAGCGAATTGGATATTCGTATGCAAGTGTAACTGATATTCAAATGGACGACAGGAGGAGTCATTTGCTGGGATCGAACACCTGTGGACCTAGAAGCGAGATGAAGATACCTAGAATCTAACGACACGGATCGAAAGAACAGAGGAATGGAAACAGGATGGGCTCTGAGGTGAAGGTTAGAGACATATGAGCATGACAATTCAAGCTGCTCCTAGTAGGTGCCGGTCCTGCGTTAGGGATGCCCTATAGAGACGAGGAATTTGTCTTGCACTATTGTTGATACACCCAAATAAACAGGTGTTGTACTAACTTGTCGTCAGAGCCGCATCTGTGATTTCGTTGCCAAGTTAATTTTGACTTTGAGCGTTTTGTTTATTCCTGGGACGAGCCAAACTTCAATCATACCTCAGGTGGATTCTAATAATTGAGAGGGATCGTACTCTGAGGCAACTTCAATGTTAACAATCCAAATCCACCCCAGTACGGATCAAACTCTTGACCACTGGGATGGCAGGTGAGTGTCATGCCACCATGCCACCGCTGCTCTCCATGTTACCTTGGAGGGAAAGCCTGACACAAAAGCGTGCTTTTGTCTTTCAGGTGCATAACTAGGTTTGATACAAACCCCTTGAAAGAGGGACAAAAGAGTCAACAGCCCTCTAGACTGCACCAACCCTCAATGTGCTTCCCTGTGCAAATGCTGTTTTTGTCCTTATTAACTATATTAACTATCAAGAGCTAAAGAAATCATGTGTCATTCACATCCCCTGGAGCACAATGTCCCAGAAATAGCCACCTTACAGTTTTACAGTGAAGTGAAATTAAATCTTAGTTGGCTAACATCCAATGCAACTCTGTGAAACATAATAGGAAATATACATATCATCATCATGTGCCATGCCGATAAGTGTTACATATCAAAGTTTCACACTCGTATGTTGCCTTATGTTAGTACTCTGACTCTTGTTGTTCTAACTGTTCCAATCCAGAGAGGTTCTAATTGCCTACAAGAGGCAAATGAAAACCGCAAACTGGTAGACAATTATTTTTGGGGCACGTTATGAGAAGAAATAAACTATAGAACTTGGTGACAACTGGCAAGACTGAGGGAAAAGGAACAAGGGGAAGGCAGAGAAGTAAATATCTGGATGGCTTGGCCACATGGCATGGTCGGGACAATAACACAGAGCTGATCCGCAACTCTGGTGATCATGTAAGATGGCAAAGCATGACCGCCCTTGCTTACCGGATAATGATGATTTAATTGCTTCAGTTTTCATACAGCAATGTTCGTTCTTTTAATTTCTAACATCAAATTTCTATCTTTATTTCTGTCAGCAGAGAACCTAGGTTTTCTTAAACAGATAAATAAAATGGACATAAATGTATAAATACACTCACCACAGTCCTGTTCATCACTGCCGTCCCTACAATCTGGATTGCCGTTACACCTATATGCGGGGGGCAAACACCTGCCGTCACTGACACAGGTGAACTCTCCAGTAGGGCAGGCTGCAAACAGACAATAACAACTCTAAACACAGGTGATGCAAACACTGGAATAAAACAATCAATGTTCTGGCTTGCAGGTCCCAGCAGAAGATGACAATAGTATGGAAGACAACCAAGCAACAAGAAAACGCAGCACGACATGCACTGATATCATCATTGAATGCCCTGTCAACTGACATTGGATTCATGCATCTCCACAGATCTCGGTCCCTGATATTCTAGATCAATTCAAGTAATGATATTCCTCCACATCCTTGATTAATTGAATTAATTTGAATAACGAAGACACAAAAAATAGATTGCATAATTTATTGCCTGGCATATTTCACTGCATCTCGTCAGGTACATACTACAGAATTCATACAACATAAAGTAAAATAACTAGATACATCTTTCAAGCTGAAATATACACATGTTCGCACAGTAATTTCAATTGTCTACAACGTCTACCAATTAAATTAATGATATTTCTCCACATCTTTGATATCCTGGATCATTTCAATTAATGATATTCCTTCACATCTTTGATGTTCAGGATCTATTCAATTAATGATATTTCTCCACATCCTTGATATTCTGGATCAATTCAATTAATGATATTCATTCCTTCACATCTTTGATATTCAGGATCAATTCAATTAATGATATTCCTCTGCATCCTTTATCAGTTCAATTAATGATATTCTTCCACATCTTTGATATTCTGGATCAATTCAATTAATGATATTCCTCCACATCCTTGATCAATTCAATTAATGATATTCCTCCACATCCTTGATCAATTCAGTTAATGATATTCCTTCACATCTTTGATATTCTGGATCAATTCAATTAATGATATTCCTCCACATCCTTGATCAATTCAGTTAATGATATTCCTTCACATCTTTGATATTCTGGATCAATTCAATTAATGATATTCCTCCACATCCTTAATCAATTCAATTAATGATATTCCACCACATCCTTGATCAATTCAGTTAATGATATTCCTTCACATCTTTAATATTCTGGATCAATTCAATTAATGATATTCCTCCACATCCTTGATCAATTCAGTTAATGATATTCCTTCACATCTTTGATATTCTGGATCAATTCAATTAATGATATTCCTCCACATCCTTGATCAATTCAATTAATGATATTCCTTCACATCTTTGATATTCTGGATCAATTCAATTAATGATATTCCTCCACATCCTTGATCAATTCAGTTAACCCTTTACAGGGCAGACGCTTGTCCGTTTTGTAGCCCTGAACGGGGAAGATTTTTTCAGGTTCTGTAAAAATTTCGGGTCGCGTTAGTAAAAACATCACAAATAAGGTGTTAGTCAACCGATTTTAGTTAAATAAACAACACAATGAAGGGAAAAGCATGCAGAATATGTTACTCACGTGATTGTTGCCGGTAATCCATATATGAACACAATTATTTACGAAATACGGCATGTTGTTTGTGATTTTCCGTCATCTATACGGCAATTTACAAACACATTTTCAGAATCATAATCACTTTCTTTAAAGTCCTGACTCACGACTGCTAATGCAAAGTAACGCTTTGCACTGATATCTAGCTCCAATTAATAATCAACTTCGTGCCCTTTAATGTCATTTAAATTGAACAGAGCGAAATCTCGGCTATCACTTGAAGAATCGCCGAAATCCATTTTGAAAAACAGCGTAAAACTCCCAAAAACTATCAAAACAAGTCCGTAAAAGTCTGTTCAAAGTCATTGTAGCGCGTTTACAAATGGCGGCCACGTTGTCAAGCTATCGGCGAAAGTGAAAATAGCCGACGGAAGTGTCGGAAAGCCGAGAGATCGCGTTTTTACAATGCATAATAGTATCGGCCAGAATCGGACGCTACGCTCGTATTTAGAGATCGGCCGGTAACGGACGCTATGCCTTGTAAAGGGTTAATGATATTCCTCCACATCCTTGATCAATTCAATTAATGATATTCCTCCACATCCTTGATCAATTCAATTAATGATATTCCTCCACATCCTTGATATTCATGATATTTCTTCACACTATCATCACAAACTATCCTGCATAATTTCTCTCAGTATGTGGCTGTCTCTTATATTGCCGATCTTTCAAGCCAACAAGATGTTTTCCAAATCCTCTCTTCTCATCACTTAATGTAGAAAAATATAAACACCCAAATATCTATCAACGGCCATAAAAAAAAGGGCTTTAAATTGTATTATGATGATGCATTATGAGGTGTCGAGACCCGTGTATTTACCCATCTCTTATTCTTTTCAAAAACAATGCTGATATCAGTGTCACAAACTGGTCAGACTTGTTTTGGTTTGTCAGTGTAGCTTAGAGGATTGGAATTTGCCTGGAACTCAAAACATGCTAGATTCAAATCCATTTGAGAACCATTTTTTCAGGGGAACCTGACTGAATTGGCCCAGGATATCAAGGACGTGGAGGAATTAATTGAATTGATCCAGAATATCAGGGACCGAGAATCATTGGAGATGCACAAATCCAATGGCAGTTGACAGGGCATACAATGATGATGTCACTGCAGGTCCTGTGTTTTCTTGTTGCTTGGGTAGTGGATTGGATGCTTTGCCTTCTCAGACAGGGACAAAACGATAAGAGGTACTGTATGCTGGCTAAACCCCTCAACAGCTGGAAAGTGTGAAGAGTAGACCTTATGATAACTGCCCGGGCACAATTTTTAAATTAAAATTATACCCACAAAAGAATATGTGTGAGGGTTGCAGTAGTCAGCATGCTTGCCTACCAGCTCATTGGTCATATGTTCAAATCCCATCAAGGTGGATGTGTATTAGCCTGGGCTACCAGGCTGTCTCAGTCTACAACAGGTCCCTGGAAATGTCCTGGGAGGTAAAGGTGGGCAGCATGACACTGACCATATCACCCACTGAGTGCTGGTGGTCTAAAAGTATGGGGCAGCACCATATACCCAAAATGCATCAAGGCGTAGAATAGGTTCCTTTAATTTTGCTCATAAAATATGTGTGGATTCTGGAACACACACACATTAGGATTCCTGATTGTGTTACAGAGATTGTGTACTAAGCTGAGATTTTCCCAATGTGATATGAGCGGCTGGCCGAATGGTTAAGAATGCTGTTTTCTCTTTCGGGAGACCAGTGTGAGAATCCTTGGTAAGGTGTGGATTGTTTTCTGACGGTGACAAAATTAAAAAGCCTAACCTGCACAGTTTGAGGCGACTGCACTAGCCAGGCGGCCTTAATTCCTCAGGCTCAAAGACCCCTCTGCCATACACCGCAAGGTGCTCTAGGTGAACTATAGTGGAAGTGGCGGTATAGTTTCATGTACGGTGAAGACAGCCCTTGAATCTAATCAATCGAAATCTCATTAATTTCTTCAATTTGGTCTTTGCACTAATTTACTCTTGAATATTTCTGTACACTTACGGCAATTTCTTTCATCACTTCCATCCAAACAGTCGCCACGTCTGTCACAGCGCTGTGCAATGGGGATGCACTGACCATTGGCACATGTGAAGTCTAATGGTGAGCAAGTGGCTGTGAAATAAAAGATGAGGACAATTAGCTGGACACTGGACAAACAGTATGTTACCTGTGTGCTGAGCAACAGGTGTTACAAAAAACTGTCAATAGTCAAAGCCAGTCAATGGACAGAATATCCTCACTGCACATTAAACCATTCAGTCTATATGTTGAGTTGAGTCAAGATAGGAGAACTGGAGACCTGTATTCCCTGCCATGCAAGTCGACCCCTGCTTCTTTCTTCCAGGAACCATGCTAACATCACTGGTCTTTCCAAACCGCTTCGGTGTTTAATATGGCTGTTTATGAGAGTTCTCTTTGATGTTCTTGGACCATGGTATTTCTGAGAACTTTTTTCTTCATTAGTGATTGCAAAATGGTCCATATATCACTTCCATGTGTTGCTACAGGAGAGATCCACATTCTCAAAATGTCTACTCTGATTGATGCACATAAAGAATAGACAACCACATATCGCATGAGTGGTACACATAAAGAATAGACAATCACATGGCATGAGTGGTACACATAAAGAATAGACAACCACATATGATATGATTGGTACACATAAAAAAGACAACCACACATGACATAACTAGTATACATAAAGAATAGACAACCACATATGACATTATTGGTACACATAAAGAATAGACAACCACATATGATATGATTGGTACACATAAAAAAAGACAACCACACATGACATAACTAGTATCCATAAAGAATAGACAACCACAGATGACATTATTGGTACACATAAAGAATAGACAACCACATATGACATGATTGGGACACATAAAAAAGACAACCACACATGACATAACTAGTATACATAAAGAATAGACAACCACATATGACATTATTGGTACACATAAAGAATAGAGAACCACATATGACATGAGCGGTATACATAAAGAATAGACAACCACATATGACGAGTGGTAGACATAAAGAATAGACAACCATATATGGCATGACTGACACACATAAAGAATAGACAACCACAAATGACATGTGTGGTACACACAAAGAATAGATAACCATATATGGCATGACTGTTTGCGGATGACCAAGCACTAATAGCAAAATCAGAAGCTGAATTACAAGACCACATGAATAGTCTAAACGAAATGTGTAGGGAACATAACATGAAAATTAGCACAAGCAAAACAGAGGTAATGACTATAACTAAAGAAGAACAAACAGCAACAATTCACCTAAACGAACATCCCTTGAAACAAGTAAAGAGCTTCAAGTACCTAGGAAGTATAATATCATCAAATGGCAGATCAGAAGACGAGATCGAAAATAGGTGCAATAAGGCAAATCAACTCATTGGACAAATGGCACCAATACTAAAGAACAAACATGTATCAATAACTACTAAGAAAGCACTTTACAACACAATCTTCCTACCAACTCTCTGCTACCAATGCCAAACCTGGACAATGACAGAAAAAGAGAAAAGAAAAATCACAACAACAGAAATGAGGTTTCTGAGAAGAATACTCAACGTATCAAGAAGAGATAAGATCAGAAATGAAGAAATCAGGACTAAAGTAGGGGTTAAAGCTGCTCTAGATTTTATTAGAAAGCAGCAAGTCAAATGGTTTGGCCATGCAAGTAGGCTACCAGTCAACAGCATGCCACAACAAGCAATGATGTACAGACCAGATGGAAACAGAGGAAGAGGCCGACCACGTAAACGTTGGACTGAGGGAATAACAGAATCCATGGGAATGTCGATATACGAAGCCCATAACCGGGCACTCTCACGAAGTTTATACTTCACCTCGACACCGCAAGGTACAAGAGGAACATGATGAGAGAGATGAGAGAGAGACACACATAAAGAATAGACAACCACAAATGACATGTGTGGTACACACAAAGAATAGATAACCATATATGGCATGACTGACACACATAAAGAATAGACAACCACAAATGACATGTGTGGTACACACAAAGAATAGACAACCACATATATGGCATGATTGATGTACATAAAGAATAGACAACCACAAATGACATGTGTGGTACACATAAAGACTAGACAACCACATATGACATTATTGGTACGCACAATGAATAGATAACAACATATGACATGAGTGGTACACATAAAGAATAGACAACCACATATGACATAAGTGGTAGACATAAAGAATAGACAACCACATATGACGAGTGGTAGACATAAAGAATAGACAACCACATATGACATAAGTGGTAGACATAAAGAATAGACAACCACATATGACGAGTGGTAGACATAAAGAATAGACAACCATACATAAAGAATAGGCAACCACATATGGCAGGAAGCCAAAGAAGATTGATAAACCAACACAGAACTGGCGTCGTTAGCCGCTACATGCTGCGGGATTTGCTGAGGAGGGGATCCGAGCACTTATGGACTGAATGGTCCGATGTGCAACGAGGATGATCTGTCGACTAACTAACTAACTAATATGACATGAGTGGTACACATGAAGTATAGACAATCACACACAGTGTATATTGCCTGAGACAAAATGACTTACAGCTGTTACTGCCTAACAAAAGTGATGATGGGGCACTGGGGACGTGCCCATAAGTCAGCCTCTTTCAAAGTATATGAGTACTAACTACAACTGTAATAAGTAATGCTTATATCAAAGTAAAGTAAGTTAGTAATACAATATCTCAACTTATTGCTTTATTGTGATAAAATAACATAACAATTTATGTTAAAACTGACATCAAGCGGCACAGTGTTACATTATAAAGCTGGGAAAAAAATGGTTACTCCGTAAATTTGTAACATATACATACATATATTATATATATATATATTACAAATATATATATTGCGGTAAATATGCAAAACACATTTACAAAGCCAGATACACATGTTACTGCTCCAAAATTGTAATAAAAAAAAACACATTTTAAAAGCTGAAAACATGTTATTGCTGTGAGTATGCAGCACATAAATTTACAAAGCAAAAAAAATTTCCTGCAGCAAACTTTTTTACACACATATGTTATAAGAACGTCCACAATCTATGTGTTTGTAACCTTTCACTGACCTACCCTGCAACCTGGCTAGTTTCATCGCTATTCTACAGTCCATATTTTAAAACTTATATCTTCTTCTTCACCTGCCCTTTATCCTTCATTGGTGCAAAAGCCCTGAAACAACCCGTGCCATGCTGTCCTATCATTTGCTATACCCCCTTGGTCTCCCCACATTATTCATCTCTGTCCCTAACTCTCTCCTCCATGTGTATTTAAGTTTTCCTCTATTTCATTGGCTCCGGAGTTATAGACAAGAGACTTTCAAGTTCTACTTTTATCAGGTTTTATCAATGTGTGCTTATCCAGTGCCAGCGTCTTTCCTTCACCTCATGATTCACTGGTTCATGATTCACCGGTGTTTAGTTCTCTTCATGAGCTTCACATTGATGGTTTTGTCATGTCATTTTAGTCTTTCTGTTTTGTTAAAACAGTTAGTTGCATATCCTTTACGGACATAGTAGTCAACCCCAGTATTTTTTGGTTGTTTGTGACTCCCGGGCAAGTTTACGTTCAGTAGTTTGCCACTGCTTTCTGAACGACCGGCACCCATACCATGTCATAAAAAATCAACACAGCTGTGTTTCAAATGTGTTATGCAAGGATTATGAACTGCATTCATAACTCCTTCGTCACAGAGCCGGCTCTATTCTGTGCAGACGCTAATTAATTAATTCATGTTTGTATTAAGTTACTGTTTTAGTCATTCCCTATATTTCTGATCCATGTAGTAGTACTGAGTTAGCGTTAGTTAAAAATTCAGTGTGTGATGCTAAGCTTAATTTCCTTTTACTTCCACGAATGTCCTAGTGCTATAAATGCTCTTCTTGCCTTTTGTATTTAACAAAACAATATCCGTATCTGTTTCCCCATCTGTGTCTACATTGCTATCTATATTTTAACTTATAAACAAGTTTCAAGCCAGAATTTAGGTAAACATGTGCTTTGTATGTCTGACACTGAATGTGATTAAGTTATTTTTAATTATTGTAGCATTTTTGGGCAGTAAAGATAAATGGTAAAAGAAGCATAGACAGAATGAGAGAAATGATGCTGGATAGACTGAGATGTTGGCGAGGAGAAATATCATCAACAGAGTTAATGAAGGACTAGGACTGAGACAGTAGATATGCATGAATGCCTACTCCAACTGGCAGCATATGACCGTTATCTATGTTTTTTGAGACTGATAGTGGTCAAAATTGTGCAGACGAGAGTCATTTAATATAGATAACTTCTAATAATATTTTTTAATGGAAACACACACTTTTAGATAAAAGAAATGTTATTGAAAGTGCCTTCTATAGTCATTTGATTGAAATATATATTTTCATGTTTTTACAACTTTAACCAACATTTTACCAATGTAAATTAACTCGACTTGCATTCAGCCTAATAATGGGCACTTCCCCTGGCTATGTCCATGTGGTAAACAAAGATATACATTTAACAAATTATTTAACATAGTAAGTCATCCTATCTTATGCTATCTCCTGCAGCACACACCAAGCCCTCCCCCACATTATTCATCTGTTTCTAGTTCTCGCCTCCATGTGCTTCTAGTTTTCCTTCAATTTATTTGCACTGTGGGTTCCAGTGACAGGATTTTCTGGTTATACAACTGGTATTTATTTGTTAATTTTGTGTTCATTTCTGTAAAAGACTGACTACACGAATGCTGGCCTGGCACCTTTATTTAGTCAAGTAGGTCATTTCTTGTACATGCAAGAAGTCACAATGGGTATCTGATGATATGCCCCAATTTCCATTGCCTAGGTGGCATACAGGGAATGATATGTCCTACTATCACAAGTTGGGGGAATATAAGAATTTAACCTGGGACCAATGTGTTGGGAATCTATTGCACTAACCACAGCTACACGCTTCTTTTGTTGCTCCACAATATTACATAAATAGAACCAGTTTTAACATACGGCTGTTAATCATGGATAATTAGTAAACAAGCAAACAAAAATCCCTCAAGGCCTCAGAGTTCTGATTTTATAGAAGAATGTTGAAAATTCCTTGGACAGGAAAAATGAGTAAACTAAGTGTTTGGAAAGAGGTTTAGATGCAAAGACAACTTATCACAAACATCTGAAAGAGGCAGCTGTCATTTTTTGGCCACATCATAAGAAGAGACAAACTCGAACATCATGTGACACATGGAAGGATTTGTGGAAAGAGATACAGAGGAAGACAATGAGAGAAAATTCTTGATAGCTTTTGTCATGGCATGGAAAGGAGTCAGCACATGAACTGAACACAATGTTGGAGATTGCAAGATGTGGTGAAGCATGATCACAAAAAGCAAGACACTTGATGATGATGATCATGAATATTGTGTAAGAAACAAGGGTTTTTTTTTCCTTTGTGAATACTCAATTAGTGATATTAAAGTGTCAACATGAATTCTCAAACAAAGCAGCATTTATGAAGCAAACATTTATATTTGAATACATCAATAAATAGAAGAACGATGAGCAAACAAGCAAGGTAAAATAAATTACATAGCAAATGTCAGTACAAATGGAACTGTTATTTTTAAAACAGGGGTCAAGATTAAACTGTTATCGGGGGGAAAGCATAATTCAAAACAATTAATACACAGAACATTCACATCAAAATGTTAGATTGCATGTGGTTATTTATGCACAGGAACCAAAATCTGCAGCCAGAATAGGTGTTCTATGGCAAGATGTGCCACAGTGCAACTTACGACAGCCAACTTCATCAGAACCATTTGGACAGTCCCTGCGGCCATCGCATCGTCTTGGCAAATCCAGGCAATGACCAGAGTCACATTGGAAATGGGTCTCAGGGCAACGGCGAGATGGTGCTGAAAATGGGGCTATGTAACATCAGCTCTGTGCTCTTCAATGTCACAGTCAAAACAAAATTACTTAAAACATCCTTTACAATTAGAACACAGGCTCGCTCATGGTTTGCCATCTCACACAATCACCAGTCAGGCATATGACTTGTTGCTATTTATTGTGCCCTTTGGTCAAGTTATAAAACTACTCAGGTATGCAGCGATACAAGTGGGAAAATAATATAAACAGATTGACGGACAACAGTCTGTCAGAATGTGCAAGGGTGAGAGACAGAGTGTTTGAAATCCACTGCCACCAACTTTCAAGCTGGAGATGACACTGGACTGATTGATTAAAGCAATATTATAACTGCCACAAATATGAATGACAAATTATGAGGATGCGTTCATAAAACAGTGACAATAATTTCCTAAAAACACAATTCAGCCAAATAAGGCAAACACCAAACACTATTTCTTACCATTAGATATGTGTATATGTGTGTATTCCTGCATTTAAGATCACATATAAATACACAGGTAATATAAATATTAGTTGAGCTTAACAAAGCATTCCCTGTGATTATCATTAACTTGTATAAATAGTAAGTTTTAAGACAATAATGAGCAAGGAAAGATGGAAACAAGTAATTATGATTTTCCTTTGGAAGTAAAGCCAAATATTTCAATCAAACCAAGTACTGTGTAAAAAAAAAAAAAAAAGGTTATCACACCAGATATTAGAATTACAACAGATTTATATGGGAAATCCCCCAGGGCCCAAGCTGGAACACAACAAAGTAGACACAGATGGGTGTTCTGTTATCATGCTGTGCTGCAAAAGACAAACTTAATGACATCTAATATCTTTATACTGAATGTACACTGAACATATGCCAGGGGGGCTTGTGATAGCATAATGGCTAGATCCTCGCCTGCCAGCCCTGTAGTCAAAGGTTTGAATACACATTGGGACAGGTTTGTTAAACTGACCTTGGCTCGCAGGTTGACCCAGACTAAGATGGGGACCAGGACATGTCCCAGGAAGTACAGGCAGTCGGTGTGGTAGTGGCCACATTCCCCCCGAATGCCATCTGGTCTATGAAAATATGGGTCTTGCACAGTTTAGTTTAGTCGACGGGTCAACATCACGGCACACAGGTGTAACCCATAAGTGCTCCGTTCTCCTCCTAACTCAAGCGTGAGTCCGGAGAATCTCAGCTCAGTGCACGAACTCAGCAGCACCGGCGAGGATCCTGAAATATTTTGGGTAGATTTTTTAACTCGAAATTTTGCCCGGGCAGCGCCGTTATGCTACTCTTTTATCGTTTTCCAACTGCCAAGAGATATTTTACTTGCAATAGACATGAGCTTCCGATCTCACTACCCAGAGATCAGGGGAAATTGTGTTACTAGAAGTCCATGTGAAAAAAATCCCGGCGGGGTCTAGCACCAATGCCCAATGTGTCATAGGGCAAGTAAAAGGGTCTTTTACTTTTTTTTGTTTTTGCATATCCTTTTCAGGATGTTGCAAGTCAACATCAGCAGTTTCAGCTGCTGTTGATGTACTAGGCAAGATTATGCTCAGTAGTTTGCCATTGCTTTCTGAGGGACTGGCTCACATACCCCGTAAGTTTCCAACGCGGCGAGAACCGCTACCAATTTCCGCGCAGGTTACGTTACTCACGAGAATGTACGGGATTACGGAGAAAGAAGTTAACCCGTAGGCCAGGGAGACTTATTGTCTTAACCACAGCACCGGTTGCATGGAGAGGTGAACACAAAACCCTGGACTGAGAACATCACAGGATGAACAGCTTACTGCATCCTTGCATTTGTACACATCTCCCCAATGACAGGGAACAATGTAGGACTCTGGCTGGTGGTGCTTCCACTACATGTTGACCATATCCCCCACGAATGCCAACTGGTCTAGGAAAACATGGTTCTAGCACCACATGACCAATGTGTGGTAGAGCATGTAAAGGGGTCTTTTACTTAGTTACGTAAACACATATGGCAAGGGAAGGAAAGAATAGTAACACTGTAACCCACCATGCATGTCATAAGAGGTGACTAAGGAGGGTTGGCTTGAGTCTGGTCATCTTAACCATGTAAAGCTTTAGCTGTAAAACTCAACCAATCATGAATGGCCATCTCAACCATGTAAAGCTTTAGCTGTAAAACACAACCAATCATGAATGGCCATCTCAACCATGTAAAGCTTTAGCTGTAAAACACAACCAATCATGAATGGCCATCTCAACCATGTAAAGCTTTAGCTGTAAAACACAACCAATCATGAATGGCCATCTCAACCATGTTAAGCTTTAGCTGTAAAACACAAGCAATCATCAACAAGTCTACAAAGGGCTTGGTGTGAATTAGTTGAGGGTTTACACTTCATTTGGGAGATGACAGGCAGCAGCAGAAGAAGAAACACGAACCACCTCAATCAGTAGTGCAGCACCAAAAGCTTACCCTGCTTTGGAATCATCATCTGCCATGACTCCGTTTTAACAAATGATCATGCAAGGGACAGATGAAGGAAAATGGAGAAGTTAGCTGCCATGTCCTTTACAGGACACTGCAATCAACCCCAGCATTTTATTGGCTCTTTGTGATTTACTAGGCAATGTTAGTTCAGTAGCTTGCCATTCTTTCTGAACAGCCAGTGGCTCATACCATCACAACCAACAGCAAACAGCTTTGTAAATCGCCCACAGCTGATTTCAAACCCTCGACTCAGTCTAACAAAGAATTCTGAAACTGCATGTCTCACTATCTCCTAGGCCACAGCGCTGGTTGCATGGAGAAGTCAACACAAAACCCTGGACTGATAACAGCATAGTATGAACAGGTCACCGATGACAAGGAGAGAACAATAACAATGGAGACAACGAAGACATTGGAGAAAGCTGGTTGGTAGTGCTTCCATTATGACAGCTCTAAGACCCCATTGTATATTTTTTCAGGAAGAACACAAAGAGTATGCACTAGGTGAATATGGCGGTGAACAAAAATGACCCATTGATGGGGTAATGGGATGATCAGATAAAATTAGGTAGAGCTTAAAAATACTAACTTGCTCTTCCTCCCCCTTCTCCTCTTTCTCCTCCTGTGTCATGTTAGCTCCCATGGAGCAAAGACAACAAATATTTCACTTTCAGACACATTATGAAAAACTTGGACAACTTTACGTGGTCTTTTTTTTCTTTTCACAACAAGAACTTACATCCCCAACTTATTTCCTGCCTTTCAAAACAACACACAAGAAATACAAATAAATGTGTGTATATATAAAATTAGGCAGTGCTGTGACAAAGGGGCTACGAACGCAATTTGCAATCCTGCATACCACATTTAACATTTAAAAAAAATAAGTTGCATGTCCTTCACCGGACGTAGCAGTCAACCCCAGGATTTTCGCTGTTCGTGATTCCTGGGCAAATGTTACATTCCGGCTCCTATACCTTTTTCGAAAAAACCAGCACCGCCGTGTTTCGAACCCGGGTATACGGGCTCACAAACCACGTTCGCAAGCCCTTAGCCACAGAGACCGAACATAAAGCTGTGGGCAATTTGGAAGCAGACCACCTTTCGTTGATTTTCATACAATGGAATGAGTGCTGGTCATTCAGAAAGCAATGACAAACTGTTGAATGTAATCTTGCCAAGAAATCACAAACAGCCAAAAAAATACATTTATACTTACATGCAACATAATTTGTAATGCACCATAAGTTATTAAATATGAAAGGTGACAGATAAAAGTAAGCATAGGAAGGGGGTAATGTGGTGTCAAAGATGGTGTTAGCATTTATATATATGTAAAAATATATATATATATATATATATATATATATATATATATATATATATATATATATATATATATATAAAAGTAGAGTTTATTACATTCGGTGGAAAATAAAGTCAAAATATATCACATGTTAACAAAAAGATATGAGAAACTGGAAGATGACCAAATATATATATATCTGATATACACAGCTCAGAATTCTGAGGTATAAAGTAGGACCATTAATTTTTCTTCAAATTTTTATTTTCTCTTCATTGCTTTCATTTTTTCATCATCTTTCTATTCTTCTCATTCTGTCGTCACGTCTTAATGTAGTCACAGGAGATCTCCATGACTACATGTTGTGTTTTGTGTATGTGTTTGTTTGCTGATAAAGGTTAATTGCCGCAACGTCCTGTATGTGTCATAATTCTGTTATGTAAAGCTGCACTACTTTGCGCCCTTTTATAGCAGTCAAAATAGGGTGACATGAAATTATGTAGCAATTATAGAACAGTTGCCTTGATATGTTATGCAAGCATAATGTTTGTTATTAATTGCAGGAAAACTTTATAAGAAAATATAATACAGTATAAGCATAGTAGGAGGTGGCTTTAGAAGAACAGGGAGGTAAACATATTTAACATGAGGACAATTATAGAAAAACAAAGAGTGCATTGCACATCTTTGCTCTTGTTGTGAGATTACTGAAGGGTATTTCACTGCGTGGAGCACAAAGAATTATGGAACTCAATGGGGGGACAAATAAATTTCCAGTTACACCAAATATATATTATAAAAACAGCTTTCAAGGAACAAAAGGAAGGAGTGAGAATATGTGATGATACAACAGATGGGTTTGATATAGAATAGAGAATAAAATAGGGTTGCATTTTGTCTCTTTACCTGTTCAACACTTAAACTGAAAACATCATGAGGAATGTAAGAGAAAATATTGACAAGGAACATGATCCCTTTGTAATTGGGAGGAATACAAATACCAAAACTGTGATATGCTAATGACATAATATTATTATCAACAACACAAATGGGAACTGAGAAATTAATGAAGTCAGTGCAATAACAATGTGGGGGGAGATATGTATCTCAATGCAACAACAACAATAACAACAACAAATAAATGACAAGCAGTAAAATAATTATTACAACAGGTATATTTATCAACAGAGAAATTTCAGATAGTGAGTAGTTCTGAATATCTAGGTTCGCTGCTGACGGACAATGGAAATGTGATGAATGAAATTAAAGCAAGAACATTGCACTACAGAAACTAAAGGATCATCACCGGTGCTACGGAGTTCGTGCACTGAGCTGAGATTCTCCCAATTCAGGTTTGAGTTAGGAGTAGAATGGAGCACATATGGGTTACACCAGTGTGCCATTATGTTCATCTGTCGACTAAATAATAGAACAAGAAAGGTCAGAATACTAAGTGCATGCATACGTCCTGTGGCAAGATATGGGTGCAGAACTTGAATATTTCACAAATCAATTGAAAAGCACATGTGCACCTTTGAAAATAAGTACTACAGAAGCAGAGAAATTTCAAAACTATTATGGTGGGGGGGGGGGGGGGGGGGGGGGGGGGGGGGGGGGAGAGTATTTGCACATGACACACCACTGGATGATATGATAGTTACCTATATAAAACATAGTATCTGCCTTGGAATCATCTTTCTATGTACTAAAAGTAAAGAAGCAGACCCCAGTGGACACGCAAGAAAGTGTGCCAGAATGGAGCACACTACATATAACCATCTGTTTGCTGCTATACAGGAGGTCCCCCAAATATAACCATCTGTTGTTGCTATAAAGAAAATCCACCAAATATGACTGACGGGCATTACGGAAGTGCCATAAACAAGGTCCACCAAATATGCCCATCAATAAGATGCCAGGTCACTTTTGCACACTTGCCTGAATAAGAATTTGAACACATGCCCACTGGGCCGGCAGGCAAGCATCAAGCCCCGACATCTCTGTGACACTCACTAGAATATTTTACTTAGTGTTAAGCACTGAACTAAATCCTTCCCCATAGACCCCCGACTGACTTAGGTTAAGCAAAACACTGTTTAAGTAAATTTCAGTTTGACATATTTCAGACGTACTAAGGCATCAGTGTACAGAAGTAATTGCTGCAGCAGGATATACAAATTGAAAACAGGAATGTGTGACTCCTGCGACAAAGATCATAAACACAGACACAGTGTACATATTTTACTATGAACACAAATCCAGCAAACGGAAATCACAGTGTAAAAATAACAATGAAAATAACGTGAAAGATAAAATAAGTTACACCACGGTACAATGAACTGATGTTTTGTTTGTCTTAATCATCATCAGGGACAACATGAACATATGGAAAGAAAACATTAAATTAGACAATTTAATTAAAAATTAAATAGTAAACCAATACTTTTTATGTTTACGTTTTAATTTTAAATTAAATTTTCTAATTAACTTATGTTTATGTTATTATTATCCCTGTTACTTTTACACTGATTTCTGTTTGCCGGATCTGCGTTTGTGGTAAGGTATGCACAATGTGTCTGTGTTTGTTATCTCTAACTTTTTCGCGAGATTCAAACACACCGAACTATTTCATTGGCAACAGCTGTTTACTGTGGTGACCAGAGCTCTTCCACATACACGTGGAGGAATCTAAGAATGTTAAATGACAAGCAAAAACCAAGCCTGGAAACCCAAGACATGACAACAGTAAGGGGAAAACTTTCAGCTGAATATAACACCAAGCTTTAATGAAGCAAAATCTGTATGAAGCAGTGTTAGATCTTCTGTCAACACACAAATGCAGGGAACCACAGATAAAACATTAGATCTCTGAACAGCATTGCGGGTAATGAAGATAAAAACAAAAAAAGAGCATCGGCAACTTACGACATCTGGTCTCATCGGACCTATCAAGACAATCTATCAGGCGGTCACACTTGAAGCCAGCGTCAATGCACTGCCCGGTTGCACAACGGAACTGACCAGGCATGCATTGGAAAGATGGAGGGACAGCTGAAATACGGGCATTGAAAGTCCCAGCCCAAAGCAAAAAAAGATGTCCAATGATTATGTTAAAATGAGAAGGACAGTTAAATCATCTGTGAAATTAGAAGCATCCATGATGTCAGACTGTACATAAACTAAGAAAGTATATTGGTATTTGAGCATTATATTACCATCACATGCAACATATTTAGCAATTACTTGTCGTTCAAACATGTCAGTCATCAAGTGTATACTCTACTGTACAGTGTAGATATATACACAGAACAAGCAAGTGGCGTAAAGAATGCCATGAAAATGAGTATATATAGAAAAATGGGATGAATTTCACGGAAACATAAAAAAATCAAATAATGAAATAATATAATAACTGGGAATGAAAAGAAAATTGCTGAACAAGTTCATGGTTAGACATCATTATCATGTGTCCTGCCGGCATGGCCTAGGAATTCATGTGTCTCCACAGCTGTCTGTCCTTGGCGTCATGAATTAATTCCGACGATGATATTTCTCCATGTCACCATCTCTGTCCATCATGTCCTGAATTAATTCCGTAGAACAGGGGAGGGCAAACTTTTTGTGCGTAGGGCAGCGTTGACAAATGTAAAGCTATCGGTGGGCCGCATATATATATATATATATATATATATATATATATATATATATATATATATCCATTTTGTTTACAGCAACCTATTACAATAAGTAATTATTAATTATTTATAGGCTATTAAGCATTATAAATAACTAATTACTGCAATTTTATTTTACTTATACACTTATACATTATATTTGACAATATGGACAAAAACTTTTACTAATTTGTTAACAAGATTTTACAACTTATTATAACAAATATTCTTTATTATCTATCAATGGCTTTAATTTAGACACAAACCGACTGCAGTGTCACTATAATTGTTGATTTATAATGAGATGTATGTAACTGCTTGCACTTTTTGACAATATTCTTGAAATCTGGAGCAAGTTTACTTGTTGAAATTCGCATGACAGCATGCAAGTTGCAGTCTGACAATAAAGACTTATCCTTAGATTTGTTGATCTTAAGGCAAGAGAATGCTTGTTAGCAAATGTATGTTGATCGAAACAATGATAAAAGTTTAGCTACAAAGTTTTCCAATTTTGGAAATGATTCTTGTGATAAAGATCAACAGAAATCCAGCAAACCATCTGACTTGATTTTCTCTTTCAGGTCATGATCTGCTTGTAAGTCAAGCAGCTCCAACTGTATGACCTCTGTGGCTGTATCAGCTTCTGCAGTAAAAGGGGAACAGAATATTGAGCTGTGGCTCTAAATTCTTGAAATCTTGGAATCTCCATCCAATCAATGCATCTAATTGGGCTTTGTACTTTTCAGTCATTTCACCAGCAATGGTTTCTTGTTTCAGCAAAGGGAAGTGACAAAATCTTTTTTCACTTTCTTATCTGGAGAACAGTGAGAGTTTTGCCTAAAATGATTTTACATGTACATGCAATTCATGTGCAAACACACCATTGCTCTGAAGTTTGACATTCAGTTCATTTAACTTTTCCATAATTTCAATGGCAAACATAAAGTCTAACGTCCACTCTTTATTGACAATGTTAGTATTAAAGCCACATTCAATGTGCTTCATCTCTAAGAACATCAATATTTTTTTTCTGAGTTCCCACACTCGCCTAAACACCTTGCAGAGACTCAGCCATCGAACACTGGTGTGGTAGAGGACATTGGAATGTTCAGTTTCCAAATCATCAAGTAATGCCTTGAACTGTCTGTGATTAAGTCCTCTTGATCTGATGAGGTTGATGACACCGACATCTGGGTCAATAACATGCTTGATATTCAAAACAGTTTTACACAGACTTTCTTGATGAATCACACAGTGAAGTGGTAATAATGTGTGGTCTGGATATTCTGCTTTAATCTTATCACTTATCAACTTTACCAGACCTAAATTTTTCCAGTCAAAGCACAAGCACCATCAGTTGTAACACTTGCCATCTTGTTCCAAACCAACCCAGTTCTTTCAATACAGTTAGTAACAGCATTGAATATATCATGGCCTGTGGTTGTGTCTTTGAGTAACTCAACACTCAGTAACTCTTCGGTGAGTTTGAAAGAAGTGTTTATTAAACGTATACATATCAATAATTGGGCAGTATCATGTACATCGGTCTCTCATCCAATGCAAGAGAGTACCACAAAAATTGTTTACCTGCATCTTGAAGTTTATGCATCAAATTGTCACTTATCTTGACAACAAGTCTGACAGTTCTCCTTAATAAATAATGTTGTCAAATCTGTTTTTTTGGGGGGTTCTGGACACATAACATTTGCTGCATCTAGCAAACATTCCTTGATGAACTCGCTATCAGAAAATGGCTTGTTCTGTTTCACAATTCTGTATGACAGCACAAGACTAGTTTCAGTTGCAGCATCTGGAACTGAAGACCGTTTAGTGAAAACAGTTTGCTGTTTCTCCAAATTTTTCACCAACTCCAGGAATTTCCTTTCCCTCCCTTCCGTTGTTAAATTGTATCCGAAATCGGAATGTTTTGTTTGATAGTCTTCTTCTTCAGCATTCCGAGCCATTGAGGTTCTTTGCTGCAAATACAATCTGTCTCCATTCGTCTCTCTGGTGGACCTTCTCTTGCCAGTCGTTGATTCCAAGTGCTTGTAGGTCTGTATGTATATTATCTCTCCACCGCCTTCTTGGTCTACCTCGGGGTCTACGGTCATTTATTTCCTGAGTGTAAGCGAGTTTTGTTTCCCTATTATCTTCCATTCTTTCTATATGCCCCAGCCATTGTAGTCTATTAGCCTTCATGATACCAGTGATTAGCGGGGACTTAAACAAATCATAAATGTCTTTGTTACTTCTTCTTTTCCACTCTCCACTTTGTGTATCCCTAATGGGTCCAAAGATGCGTCTTAAAATTTTGTTCTCAAAGGTTTGTAACAAGGCTTCGTCTCCTTTCGTTGTACTCCAGGTTTCAGAGCCATACAGCACAACTGGTCTGATCAGTGTTTTGTATATTGTGATTTTGGTGTTACGAGATAGCGCCTTTGATTTTAGTAGATGTTGTAGTGCATAGTATATCTTATTTCCAGAGTTGATTCTAGTTTGTATTTCTTCCCTTATGATGTTGGAGCAGTTGAAGATTGTACCCAGGTATTTGTATGTTTCCGTTCTTTTAATGGTCATATTATCTATTTGTATGTGGCCAGAGTTTTTAGCCATTCCGTCTCTTGAAATTACCATATATTCTGTCTTATCTTGGTTGATAACCAGCCCCATCTGTTGGGCTTTTTCCTTTAAGTGAGTCAATATTTCTAATGTCTTTTGTTCACTTTGCCCTATAATATCTATATCATCTGCATAACCAAGCAGCCTGGATGTTCCTCCAATATCACATTCCTCCTTTACCTTCCTTACAACTTTCTCTAGAGCCAGATTGAAGAGTAGCGGCGATAGTGCATCACCCTGTTTCAAGCCAGATGTTATTTGGAAGGGGTCTGATTTCCTGCCTTTATATGTTACTATATTATAAGTATCTTCCATGCATAGTTTGGTCATGTTAATTAACTTCCTTGGTATTCCAAATTCCTGCATAACTTTCCATAGACTATTCCTATGGACACTATCATAAGCCTTTTTAAAATCCACAAAAATGTTATGGAGATCTCTTTTATATTCCCAATGTTTCTCGGCTATTTGTCGTAAGATAAATATCTGATCTATTGTTGATCTGTTTTGTCTAAAACCCGCCTGGTAGTCACCTAATATGTCTTCTGAATATGGTTTTAGTCTATTTAGTAATACTGCGGATAGTATCTTATAGCTTGTGGACAGTAGTGATATTCCTCTATAATTTCCACATTGGAACTTGTCTCCTTTCTTAAAGATAGGTATCAATAATGACTCTTTCCAGTCATGGGGTAATTCTTCTGTCCTCCAGATTTTTATTATTAGTTCGTATAGCTTTAGATGTAATGCATGGCCACCTGCCTTTATAAATTCAGCAGCAATTCCATCAGTCCCAGTTGCCTTATTGTTTTTAAGTCGTGTGATTACATATAGGATTTCTTCAAATGTAGGTTCTTCAATTTGTGGTTCGCATGTTAGAACCTCTTCCTGTGGGAAAATGTTACTTGGAGCTTCACAATTTAGTAATTCAATAAAATATTCTTTCCATGTGTTGCACATTTCTTCATTGGTATTTATCATATTCCCATTTTTGTCTTTTAAACCATATGTGTTTTGTTGGTGCCCTCGTTTCATTGACTTCAGTACTTTAAAAAACTTTCTGGATTCATTTTTCTGGTGATTAGTTTCCATATCTTTGATTATATTACTCATATATTCTCGCTTCTGCTGTCTGACTATTTTTGTAGCCTCTTTACATTCACTTCTATAATGCTCTTCCTTTTGGATGTTATTGATGTCATTTAACCATACATGTCTGGCATTCTTCTTCTTAGTGACTGCTTCTTCACATTTTTGATTGAACCATCTGTTCTTTCTATGCGTGGTTGACACACCGAGACATTCTTCTGCGGTAGATTGAACTGTATTCTTGATGTTCAACCAAGTTTGGTCAACGCTTTCCTCCAAAGGGTTTTGAAAAGTTTCAAGTTTACATTTTATTTCATCTGTAAATTTCTCTTTGACTGTAATGTCTTGTAGTTTTTCTCTGTTATATGTTGGGTGTAATCTTTGTAATTTAGTATAGAAAGCTCTCTTAAGTTTTATTTTAAATTTTGCTCCAACGAGGAAATGGTCACTGTGGCACTCAGCTCCTCTATAACTTCTGACTTGCTGTATGTTTGATGCATTTCTGTTGTTAATTAAAATGTGATCTATTTGATTATAGGTTCTCTTGTCACATGATTTCCAAGTTTGTTTGTGTATATCCTTTCTTTGTAGTCTGGTACTGCTAATCTGCAGTCCTTTGGCTTCTGCCAGGTTGATGACTCTCCATCCATTATCATTTGAAGTTGTATGTAGGCTTTCCATACCGGCCACTTTTTTATTAGTTTGCTCTCTACCTATTTTTGCATTGAAGTCTCCCAGCACAATCAGGATGTCCTGTTTGGGGGTTTCTTCTATGACATCTTCCAGATCATTATAAAAGTCTTCTTTAATATCATCTTCTTTCTCTTCAGTAGGTGCATGTACATTAATCATCGTTATATTTTTCCATTTACCTTTTATTCGTAATTTACTAATCCTGTCATTAAAAGCTTTAAAGTTTAAAATGTTCCCCCATAACTCTTTTTTGATGACAAATCCTGTTCCTAATTCATGTTTATTTTGGGTGTTTCCTCCATATATTATAATCATTCCATTTTGCTCTAAAGTACCCTCTCCTGGCCACCTTATTTCTTGAATTGCTGTGATATCCATTTGATATTCAACCAGCTCCCGGGTTAGTTCTTCGGCCGCTCCAGCTTGATATAGTGTCCGTACATTCCATGTTCCAAATCTCAAAAGTCCTTTAACGTTCCAAGGTCGTTGTCCAGATAAGTCAGTCCGATATCGAGGCTCATGTATTTGTTTCGTAACAAAGAAAGGTTTTTACAAAGGTGGGGATGTTAACCCCACGCTTCAACCCCCAACCTGGAGGACCAGGTTTGATAGTGTATTTTTAAATTGTACTCCTTGAAGACAGCCAGTGACTCACGACATAACAAGCAAACTGATTTGCTACCAACTTTTATAAAACAGTACTTGGTTGTCCATTCATCATTAAAAACAGGGCATTCATCTTCAATCTTACGTTTGTTATTGATACTCATTGTTTTAATAAAATTCGAACAGTTAGAATTGTACAAAACTTTAAAACGGAAATGAAACAAAACCTACTTCCTGGCTGTGTGTGAAAATAAAATATTCGGAAAACAAGTAGTAAACTCAGAATAAATTTCAGAAATATACTACTACAACAAATAAATTAATTTGAACATTGTAAATGTGGAAATAATTTATAACAGCAAAAAACTTTTAAATTTAATATTTTCTTGCAAAATAAATCATTTTATTCACCGGAGAAATATCTGTTTTTCATAAAATCATCCTTATTAATTTTTACATGTCGATAAATATTTCTCTATATGAAAATCGATAAATTCGCATTTTAACATTACATGGTTCCAAATGTTTCTGTATGTAGCTGGGGGCTGGGTTTGGGCGAGCGCCCAACCTTGCATAAATACCCCAATGGCTCGTGCACTCATCACCTATGCAGCAAAAGTCCAACTCCTGGCCTTCTCGTGGCGGAACTGTTTTAACTAACAGGAGAAGGGGCGGCGGTGCATCACTGGCGCCGAGAAATAACCAGAATACTCTAGGTGTGTATGCACGTACATGCATGCGCAGACATGTGTGTGTGTGCCTACACACCTAAACTTGAGTAAGACCACAGTCTGCTCTAGCAAAGGAAAGGTGCTGAATACGGAGGCAACCAGCCAGGAGGCGCACCACAGAAATCAGGATGCCACGCAATCACGCGTAATGAAATATGTCGACTACATGCTAAATGTTATGGTGTTTGCCCTGCTTTGGACCCCCAGGCAGGTGCAGTGCTGGGCCCTATGCCTCGAAAGGGTCCAACCACTGCTACTGGAAGTCCTTCTCAGATGTCCTGTGGAGCCAGAGGACCTGAGAATAGAGCATCTGGCTATACCAAACAAAGACTAAAACTAATGCACTGGAATGCGGAGGGAGTCAGCAACAACAAAAATAGAACTAGAAAACATCTTGGACCAAGAAAAGGTAAGCGTATGTTGCTAGCAAGAAACTCACCTCAACGAAAACGAAATGATGTCTGGGAAATTGCCAGTACTAAGGACACTACTTTCTGAACTTAGCAGCCAGCATAAGGTCACCATACAGTGGATACCATCCCACTGTGGAGTAGCCAGAAACGACAGAACTGATCGATTGGCTAAGGAAGGAGCAAAAGAAGAACAGCCTGATGTGCCCATTACATACCACCAAAAGAAAAGAATGATCAAATCAGTCAGTAGGCCACCAAAACCTGCTCAAGACGACTACCACATCATGGACAGACCAGAACAAGTCATTATTCTGCGCCTCAGAACAGGACACAATAGATTACGCAACCACATGTATACAAGATTCAAGATTGGTGAATCAGCCATGTGCACATGTGGATTGGCGTCGCAGACAACACAGCACATACTCGAAGACTGCCCAAATTAATACATGTCTAGGCAAACCTTCTGGCCTAGAGAGACGACAGTGGAAGATAAACTCTATGGACTGCTGAGTGAATTAAAAAGGACAGTTAAATTCATACAAGAGGCAACATTGCAGTTATAGACATATTTAAGGCGAACGAAAGAAGAAGAAGAAGCATTACATTACGAAGGTCAAGGACTGTTTACAAAAATAGATAATTAGAAAGAAATTTGATCAAAAATGTTAAAACAATCATAACGGTACATGAAATTCTGTAAAATTCAACAAAATAACTTAAAAACAAAGTAAAAATGTTTATTTCTAAATGCCCTCGCGGGCCGCATGCGGCCCGCATACCGTAGTTTGCCCACCCCTGCCGTAGAATATATTTCTCCACATCACCATCTCAGCGCATCCAGTATCATTTCTCTCTCTCTTTGCTTCAGGTTCTTTTGACGCTGACCGTCCCAATGTTTCTCTTCTCAGTACATGACCAAACAACACTGTTTCTCTCCTCACATTTGTATACAATGTTTGACTTTAGCCTCTTCCAGACACTCTTTGTCTAGCAGTCGAAGGCATTTGCAATATATATTTCAGAAACCACATCTCCATTGCTTCCAAGGTTACCCAGCAAACATATTGTGGGCACTGAAAAAGACATATACGTATGACAACCATGCTAGCAGCATGAGTGGACACAAGAGGCAGATAGTTGCAAACACTGGATAATAATAATATATGAACAGAGCATAATGCTTCAATGGGATATAAAGGGCATAAAAGAGAAAGAGGGGGAGGGAGAGAAAGATGGGGAGGGAGAGAAATATGGGGAGGGAGAGGGGGGGGGGGAGAGAGAGAGAGAGAGAGAGAGAGAGAGAGAGAGAGAGAGAGAGAGAGAGAGAGAGAGAGAGAGAGAGAGAGAATGGACATGAAAAGGTCACAGACTGTACCATCATGGAAAGAGACAGACAATGTTGGAGATTTATTGTAGCCAACCCTGTTGTGAAAATGAGAGGTGGTGATGATGATTATACTGACAGAACAAGCATTCACTATAGCAACACATAGCAATCTTAAACTATACAGGTTTATAAGTAGATAGGCTACTGATGAGTCTACTTACAGCAGTTTTGGAGAGCTTCAGCAATGATAAAAACAAACATATATTTTACATATATTTGATGAATAAACTCATGTCACACAACAATACTAACAACTTCAAAACATTTAAGAACAAAACACATTAGTTAAGATCATTAACACTGGTAACATAAGCCTTAATACAGGTCCTATTAATTAAGAGGCCACGCTTTCTAAGTAATGAGAGATTTGTCCCTTGTTTCTTGTCTATCACATTTACAGTACAGAATCTAGCATGAGCGACTCCTGAGCATGAAAGAGCAGTAGTTAGAATGCTAGCTCGCCAGCCCAATTTTTGTCAATCCCCATAGTAGTAGTTTGTGATTTCTTGGAAAGTTTACGTTCAGTAGTTTACCACTGCTTTCTGAATGATCAGCAATTATATCACTGAACGAAAACCAGCGCAAGGCAGTCTGCTTTCAAATCACCCACAGCTGTGTTTCGACCATGGTATGCAGGATTATCGAATGCTTTCATAAGCTCTTCAACACTATAATATTGTTCATGGGGTTATTTATAATGAATGCACGTTCTGTTTAAATATTCTGGGGACTTCTAAACTAACCCCTCCTAACAGCAGAAACGAACAGGAAGACAAATAAGGAAGTCACAGACCATCTCAATATAAAAAGAAAAATACACATTAGAAGGAGACGTTCACTGTGGGAAATAATATAGGCCACATAAAATTACAAAGGAGGACAATTTGAAGGCAAAAGAAGTCATCAAAGGTAGGAAAGGAAAGATAACATCTCAATATTGCCAAGAAACAGCCTTTCAGAGCAGACAACCAAGACTAAGGACTGTTGGGAGTACTTCTACCACCAACCATCACAGATGAGATACCCTTAATGATGATGATGATGATGATGATGATGATGATGATGATGATGATGATGATGATGATAATGAAAACTGTAGACCACAAGCTACAAAGGATTGGAAAAAAGAAACCTAGTGTAAAAATATGTATTAAAAAACCTTCACCAACTGAAGATTCAACTCAAATCATTGTACTGGTATGTACATTAGATCATTTATGTCCTCCTCCTGACCTTAGTGCACTTACTTTCTGTCCTAGTAGTGATGTGTTGAATTCCCATTCAAAAGGAGGGGGGGGGGGGGGGGGGAATGTTGTTATTTATCTGGATCTTGGTCAATCCAGCAAAAAATTGGTACCAGAACAAGTCCTGAGATGTCAGGAAGGCTGGCATGATACTGCCCACATCACCCACCCATTGTTGTTTGTTGTAAATAAATGGGGCTAGCATCCTATACCCAATATCCCTCTCCGCAGGAACAGGGGTTACTTCTCACTAGCAGTCTCAATTTATTACACTTTTATTCTTCTTGAAAAGCAGAAATCGTGACCATAAATTGCACACACATGTTCAAATACAACAAACAGAAAAAAAAGGTAAATAATGAAATGTTATCTAACTTTCTATACCTAGGGGAAAACAACAGAAAATGTGATAAACTTTTACAATTTATACATCTAAGAACTGAAATCTGTGATCAAACCACATTTTCATGCAAACTTGCCGTTCTGTATTTTTAACATACCATCAGGTAGCTAAAGTACCAGCTAAAGTGTACCAGTTTATAGATCTGTGGTGAAATGATGGTTAGTATGCTCGCCTGCCAATAGTCTCACCCTTTACTACTGTTCATCCGCCAATGGAGCATAGGCTGTCAATCAATTCAAGCCAAGTCCTGTGTAGATCTGCTCATGATTGGTTGGATTTTACCGCCAAAGTGTACTATGGAGAAGGAAGCCAATCTCATGCCAACCCTCCTTGGTCACCTCTGACAATAAACATGCTAGGCTCCAGTCTTACTATTCTTTGCTTCCCATATGGGCCCAGGTAACTCACAGGCAGCTACCAATACAGCTGCCTGGTTTAACCCAGAGAAAGCAGGATCATTTGTACTGACCAGCACTGTTCTGGTGTCAATCTACTTCTTAGATGTTAGTCGCGGTACAAGGCAAAGAGCCAATCCATAATTCTCCATTCCTGTGCCAGTAAATATCACACAAAATGCTCCTCACTGTCTCATGTGAAAAGTAGAACAGACAGCAGCCCCGACAAACCAACAGCCCACACTGGCATTCTTAAAAGTAGGTCAGGATTATTTTTATACGCCATGAGACATACTTATACGCCATGAGACATACTGAGCATACGGTGCTAGCTCCATATTTGTATAGACTGATCGGCGCTCACAGGGTGATGTGGTTAATATTATGATGGCCGCCTTTACTTCCCAAAACATTTCTTAGTACCCTTTTTAAGCTGGTTCAGGCTGTGTCAACTTCAGAGCCCAGGTACATTTTTGAAATCTGACAGACATTTTCTGGGAACTATCTGGGAGGGAAAGGTGACAATGAAGAGATCTGGCCATCCCATATCATAACCTAGAAATTAAAACCTAATACTTCACACACCACTGGTAGTACCTCTATGGGGCTGCATTTACCTTTACCAATCCCACTGGCAGTATCCTCTATGGGGCTGCATTTACCTTTACCAATCCCACTGGCAGTATCCTCTATGGGGCTGCATTTACCTTTACCAACCCCACTGGCAGTATCCTCTATGGGGCTGCATTTACCTTTACCAATCCCACTGGCAGTATCCTCTATGGGGCTGCATTTACCTTTACCAACCCCACTGGCAGTATCCTCTATGGGGCTGCATTTACCTTTACCAACCCCTCTGGCAGTATCCTCTATGGGGCTGCATTTACCGTTACCAACCCCACTGGCAGTATCCTCTATGGGGCTGCATTTACCTTTACCAACCCCACTGGCAGTATCCTCTATGGGGCTGCATTTACCTTTACCAACCCCACTGGCAGTATCCTCTATGGGGCTGCATTTACCTTTACCAACCCCACTGGCAGTATCCTCTATGGGGCTGCATTTACCTTTACCAACCCCACTGGCAGTATCCTCTATGGGGCTGCATTTACCTTTACCAACCCCACTGGCAGTATCCTCTATGGGGCTGCATTTACCTTTACCAACCCCACTGGCAGTATCCTCTATGGGGCTGCATTACCTTTACCAACCCCACTGGCAGTATCCTCTATGGGGCTGCATTACCTTTACCAACCCCACTGGCAGTATCCTCTATGGGGCTGCATTTACCTTTACCAACCCCACTGGCAGTATCCTCTATGGGGCTGCATTTACCTTTACCAACCCCCACTGGCAGTATCCTCTATGGGGCTGCATTTACCTTTACAACCCCACTGGCAGTATCCTCTATGGGGCTGCATTTACCTTTACCAACCCCACTGGCAGTATCCTCTATGGGGCTGCATTTACCTTTACCAACCCCACTGGCAGTATCCTCTATGGGGCTGCAATTTACCTTTACCAACCCCACTGGCAGTATCCTCTATGGGGCTGCATTTACCTTTACCAACCCCACTGGCAGTATCCTCTATGGGGCTGCATTTACCTTTACCAACCCCACTGGCAGTATCCTCTATGGGGCTGCATTTACCTTTACCAACCCCACTGGCAGTAATCCTCTATGGGGCTGCATTTACCTTTACCAACCCCACTGGCAGTATCCTCTATGGGGCTGCATTTACCTTTACCAACCCCACTGGCAGTATCCTCTATGGGGCTGCATTTACCTTTACCAACCCCACTGGCAGTATCCTCTATGGGGCTGCATTTACCTTTACCAACCCCACTGGCAGTATCCTCTATGGGGCTGCATTTACCTTTACCAACCCCACTGGGCAGTATCCTCTATGGGGCTGCATTTACCTTTACCAACCCCACTGGCAGTATCCTCTATGGGGCTGCATTTACCTTTACCAACCCCACTGGCAGTATCCTCTATGGGGCTGCATTTACCTTTACCAACCCCACTGGCAGTATCCTCTATGGGGCTGCATTTACCTTTACCAACCCCACTGGCAGTATCCTCTATGGGGCTGCATTTACCTTTACCAACCCCACTGGCAGTATCCTCTATGGGGCTGCATTTACCTTTACCAACCCCACTGGCAGTATCCTCTATGGGGCTGCATTTACCTTTACCAACCCCACTGGCAGTATCCT
Organism: Cepaea nemoralis; assembly: GCA_014155875.1. Classification (NCBI taxonomy): domain Eukaryota; kingdom Metazoa; phylum Mollusca; class Gastropoda; order Stylommatophora; family Helicidae; genus Cepaea; species Cepaea nemoralis. The sequence goes on along the minus strand of JACEFZ010006204.1, from coordinate 240,082 downwards.
CTATGGGGCTGCATTTACCTTTACCAACCCCACTGGCAGTATCCTCTATGGGGCTGCATTTACCTTTACCAACCCCACTGGCAGTATCCTCTATGGGTCTGCATTTACCTTTACCAATCCCACTGGCAGTATCCTCTATGGGGCTGCATTTACCTTTACCAACCCCACTGGCAGTATCCTCTATGGGGCTGCATTTACCTTTACCAATCCCACTGGCAGTATCCTCTATGGGGCTGCATTTACCTTTACCAATCCCACTGGCAGTATCCTCTATGGGGCTGCATTTACCTTTACCAATCCCACTGGCAGTATCCTCTATGGGGCTGCATTTACCTTTACCAACCCCACTGGCAGTATCCTCTATGGGGCTGCATTTACCTTTACCAACCCCACTGGCAGTATCCTCTATGGGGCAGCATTTACCTTTACCAACCCCTATGGCAGTATTCTCTGACTACATTTACCTTTACCAACACCACTGGCAGTATCCTCTATTGGACTACATTACCTTTACCAACCCCAATGGCAGTATTCTCTAAAGGACTACATTATCTTTACCAACCCCACTGGCAGTATCCTCTATTGGACTACATTATCTTTACCAACCCCACTGGAAGTATCCTCTATGGGACTACATATATCTTTACCAACCCCACTGGCAGTATCCTCTATGGGACTACATTATCTTTACCAACCCCTATGGCAGTATTCTCTGACTACATTTACCTTTACCAACCCCACTAACAGTATTCTCTAAAGGACTACATTATCTTTACCAACCCCTATGGCAGTATTCTTTGACTACATTTACCTTTACCAACCCCACTGGCAGTATCCTCTATTGGACTACATTATCTTTACCAACCCCACTGGCAGTATTCTCTATGGGACTACATTTATCTTTACCAACCCCAATGGCAGTATCCTCTATTGGACTACATTATCTTTACCAACCCCACTGGCAGTATTCTCTATGGGACTACATTTATCTTTACCAACCCCAATGGCAGTATTCTCTATGGGACTACATTTACCTTTACCAACCCCTCTGGCAGTATTCTCTATGGGACTACATTATCTTTACCAACCCCAATGGCAGTATTCTCTATGGGACTACATTTATCTTTACCAACCCCACTGGCAGTATCCTCTATTGGACTACATTATCTTTACCAACCCCAATGGCAGTATTCTCTAAAGGACTACATTTATCTTTACCAACCCCACTGGCAGTATCCTCTATGGGACTACATTTATCTTTACCAACCCCACTGGCAGTATCCTCTATGGGACTACATTTATCTTACCAACCCCACTGGCGGTATCCTCAGTGAGGCTACATTACCTTTACTAAGCCCACTGGCATTATCCTCTATGGGACTACTTTTACCTTTACCAGAGTCTAAAATATCAAAATAACATTCAGAAGCATGCAGACTGGTCATGCATGCAAGACTTCCTCTATGTAAGCAATATCCCTTTGCAAGTTTAAAATTCTAAAACATCTCTACTGCAAATAAAACAGCATGAGTAGACGCAGATCTATGCCAGCTTCTGTTAGCAACCATTTGCTTGTAATAAATCCAATTTTATGATAACTTTGTCTTTACGACCCTCTGCTGGTTAGCTGAAGACAGATTTATGTTAGCTGCCATCTATTTGCAGCCTTCTATATGGTTCTATATTAAAAGTGTTTGTTGTGTAGTTCTATATTAACAACTGTTTACTATGAGGAACTCTATTAACAAATATTTGCTATTTAGTTCAATATTACCAATTATTTGTTATGTGGTTCTATATTAGCAGCTTGTTTGATTTGCAGTTCTATATTAGCAACTATCTGCTATAAAGCTCTCTATTAGCAAACGCTTCCTAAATTAAAAACATATTTATATTAAATGTATGTTAATTGTCCGCTTGTAAATATTTCCATTAACCCTATTTTAGCAGCTGTTTGTTAACAGAAAACATTTATGTTAGCAGCAGCGATGTGTTAGCAATTAATTGCCAACAGAAAATATTTATAACAGCATTTTTAGGCTCCTCCAGCTGGGAGCCCTGGTCAATGTTTTTTTTAAAACAACCCGCAAAAGAGAGGGATTCAATTACATGATCATTGGACCGACAGGTTAGCATGCTACCATGATTCCTCTACTGCAGGTACCTGTTATAAAATGTATTTCATTTTGGCAAGGGAAGGGTCAATAGCAGCCTATTATTTACAATTTACAATTTCTAATTATCGTAATGAATGTCCTACACTTTCACACAATTCCTAAAGCATCGTAATGAATGTGCTACATTTTCACATAATTGCTAAGGGACTGTGATGAATGTCCTACAGTATTATAACATTACTAAGAGAACATAATGAATGTCCTACATTTTTACACAATTGCTAAGAGATAACAATGAATGTCCTACACATACACACAATCAGGATGACAGATGGAATATAACACGCTCAAGTTTCTTATTTTGCTGGACAAGTATCGTGTGCAATATATAGTTCTGTTGCTGTCATACACATAGTTACGTCTGATGGAAGATGTGCCATAGAGATTTTAAAAATAATCATTGTATCCAAAGACTCATTTACAAGAATGAGCAGTGTCAGGGAGAACATAAAATTCACAACAAATACAAAAATCTGTGTACTGATAAGTTGTTTATGGTCTGTTAATCTATTCTGTGTGGATGAAATTGCTTTTGGACAATGAGTAATGAAATGGTAAGAAAATGAAGGCAGTGGAGATGTGGAGTTTTAAAATAAATATTGAAAGTATTGCGGATAGAAAAGAAAATACTAAAGTGTTGAGATCTGCAAGATCACCCATCAAAACCATAAGGAAAACACCAATGAAATGTATGGGAAATATCAATCAGAAGAGTGGAATAGAGAAATTAGCTTATGTCAGAAAATACCTGGCATGTGATGCAGAGAAGGACAGAAAGATGCACATGGAAAGCTTGAAAATGGTTGGCAATATAAAGTAATGATATATGTTAACACCAATTTCAATAAAAAATCAAATAAATGTCAGAGAGGATTTGAGAGTCATGATTATCAGTCATTCTCCAGACTTAGAACCCGAAGAATAGAAATAAGAAGCTATCAAGTCAACATCCCTTACCCAGAGACATTGTCTTCAAACATTAGAAATGGTCTATGATCTTCTTATCAAACTGCTCATCACTTTCACACACCCTGGAGAGATCAGACATATGTGTATGTGAGCATGCATGTATGTGCGGCGAAAGAGCTCACATGAACGCATGTGTGTAAAATTATTTAGTATTGATGCTGCTGAATAAACATCCCCTCTTGTTTAAAAACAATGGCAACCCTGTGAAGATATTGCTCTTATACAAACCACCTTTTCACTGAATACCCAACACTTCTACACTCCCTAGAAAACCCAGTACAGATACCTCTAACAACCAGCATCTCACTGAATACCCAACACTTCCACACTCCCTAGAAAACCCAGTACAGATACCTCTAACAACCAACATCTCACTGAATACCCAACACTTCCATACTCCCTAGAAAACCCAGTACAGATACCTCTAACAACCAGATCTCACTGAATACCTAACACTTCCAAACCCCCTGAAAAACCCAGTACAGATACCTCTAACAACCAGCATCTCACTGAATACCCAACACTTCCAAACCCCCTGAAAAACCCAGTACAGATACCTCTAACAACCAGCATCTCACTGAATACCCAACACTTCCAAACCCCCTGAAAAACCCAGTACAGATACCTCTAACAACCGGCATCTCACTGAATACCCAACACTTCCACACTCCCTAGAAAACCCAGTACAGATACCTCTAACAACCAGCATCTCACTGAATGCCCAACACTTCCACTCCCCCTAAAAACTCCAGTACAGATACCTCTAACAACCAGCATCTCAATGAATACCCAACACTTCCACACTCCCTAGAAAACCCAGTACAGATACCTCTCACAACCAGCATCTCATTGAATGCCCAACACTTCCACTCCCCCTAAAAACTCCAGTACAGATACCTCTCACAACCAGCATCTCATTCAAAAACTCCTTCATATGGACATCTAAGAAAGATTGGGGAGATAAAGACACTTACGACAATTCTGCTCATCAGAAAGATCCCGGCAGTCACCTCTGCCATCACAAGTACGTCGCCGGTCAATGCATTCACCATTTGCACATGTGAACTGATCTTCTCGGCAAACCTGGGCTGTAACAATCATATTAAATCTGTCAATTCCAGATGGTCACAGCCAATGCCCAATGAGTAAATAACAATAATAACACAATCAATGTCACAACACTGCACAACACTATGACATTTCACAAATGATGGACATGACACTCCGTCATCCAGCACAATAACTGACATTTTTAAAATTTTCGGTTTCAAAATTTAATATCTCTCTCTCTGTCTCTCTCAGTATGGCCTGAGAACAGCACTGTATCACCTGTGTTTAGAAGCTTTTCACCAGCTCCCTTCCATTATGTTTCACATTATCCCACAATGTTAATCCTACAACATTTACTATCTCCTAACACTTGTGGTGTCTTCACATATTCATACATTCATGGTGACTTAGATTATGTAGCCAAAGTTTTCTTCTGGATGGGGTAGCCAGAGTCTCTCTCTCTCTCTCTCTCTCTCTCTCTCTCTCTCTCTCTCTCTCTCTCTCTCTCTCTCTCTCTCTCTCTCTCTCTCTCTCTCTCTCTCTCACTCTCTCTCACACACACACACACACCCTCCTTTGTACCTTGCAACATGTATGGTAGGTTACAGAATTGCTATTATGTGTGTCTCTCATGGGTATTTTGTTAATTTGCTCTGACAAAAAAAAAAGTAAGAAGTACAATAACACATGGCATCTTGATTGGTACACAGGAGAATAGCCAGTCACACATGACACTTTGATTGCACACATGAAGAATAGTCAATCACACATGACACTGATTGCACACATGAAGAATAGTCAATCACACATGACACTTTGATTGCACACATGAAGAATAGTCAATCACACATGACACTGATTGCACACATGAAGAATAGTCAATCACACATGGCACTGATTGCACACATGAAGAATAGTCAATCACACATGACACTGATTGCACACATGAAGAATAGTCAATCACACATGACACTGATTGCACACATGAAGAATAGTCAATCACACATGACACTTTGATTGCACACATGAAGAATAGTCAATCACACATTACAAGCTAACTGGTGAACATGAGAATAGTCAATCACACATTACAAGCTAACTGGCACACATGAGAATAGCCAATCACACATTACATGCTAACTGGTGGACATGAGAATAGCCAATCACACATTACATGCTAACTGGTAGACATGAGAATAGCCAATCACACATTACAAGCTAACTGGCACACATGAGAATAGCCAGTCACAAAATACATGCTAACTGGTAGACATGAGAATAGTCAATCACACATTACATGCTAACTGGTGGACATGAGAATAGCCAATCACACATTACATGCTAACTGGCACACATGAGAATAGTCAATCACACATTACATGCTAACTGGCACACATGAGAATAGTCAATCACACATTACATGCTAACTGATGAACATGAGAATAGCCAACCACACATGACATGATTGGTACATATGACATGATTGGTACACATGACATATAGCCAAGCACACATTATATGTTAACTGGTTCAATGAAGACCAGCCAATCAAACGAGACATTTTAATTGGTTCACATGAAGAACAGCTAATCACACATGAGATATTAATTAGTAGGCATGAAGAACAACCAATCATACATGACGGATTGCTTGGGATAGAAATAGTTAAAATAGTTTTAAAATAAACCAACAAAAAAAATAAAAAATAAACTTACGACAGTTGCTTTCATCGGAGCCATCAACACAATTTTGTCTCTGATCACAGAATGCTTGCAGTGGAATACACTGGCCATTGCGACAACGAAACTCTGCAGCATTACAAGCTGAAAAGCAGACACACAATATATTATCTTATTTATTAACTATGAAAAAAAGCATTCTGCAAGTAACAAACATTTCTAACATCAAGTAACATCAAAATTTAACTGCAGAAATTCATAATCACTACTCATAAATGGCCTGTAGCACTATACTGCTCTGAAACATGGACTATAACATCCAGAGAATTACACACAAAAACAAAATTAGCAGCAAACAGCAGCATTAAGAACCAATAACCATTTACAATTGTTTCAATGCATAAAGAGAGGTGGAAGGCAAGGACTGTCCTCTGATTAGTTTACATAAACAATTTAATAGGGGTTGTAGTTGGTTGTCATAATATAAGCTTATGCTGTTGATTTTTTTTTTTTTTAAAGTTAGAAGGAACTACAGAAAATGCTTGATACAGTGGTTGTAAAAAGTGAGAAAAAGAATTACACTGGTCAGAAACCATACTGTAACTATCAGGGATTCAAATCTATGACCAACATGCTGGTGCACTAGCCCCTATACAACTATAGCTTCCTCAAAAAATACACTACACTTAAATGGATAATGAATCTGGCACTTACTGCAGTTAAACTCATCTGAACTATCAGGACACTGGGCAGATCGGTCACATTTACTGCGGCGGTCAATGCATGTTCCATCGTTGCATTCAAACTCATTTCTCCTGCATCTTGCTGTTGCAACAAGAGAAATAGATTGCAATTATGTTGTTGTTGCAGAGAGGGGGGAGGGGGAAAGCGCCTGTGTCAGCATGAGAATAAGGGAGAATGAGAGAGAGAGAGAGAGAGAGAGAGAGAGAGAGAGAGAGAGAGAGAGAGAGATGAGAGAGAGAGAGAGAGAGAGAGAGAGAGAGAGAGAGAGAGAGAGAGAGAGAGAGAGAGAGAGAGAATTATGACAAGATGCAACAGACGGCCAGGTAGACAGAGAGACAGGCTAACAGACAAAAAAAAACAGATAACATACAAAAGCAGCTTTTTTTTCACCATTATCTTTCTAAGAATATTATGCTCCTCTACCAAAACTGGACAAAGACAATAAGAGCAGTACTATAACAAACAACTAAGATTAAATGTCGCTGAAGAACAAATAATGTGACAAGAAGAGACAGGATTAGATATGAAGACACCAAGTCAGTACAATATCAAGAATGGGCTGTATTGAAAGAAAGTTAAGTTAGATGGTTTGTTCATACAAGAAGAATACTCAAGCAACGTAACATAAACAACACTGACATTTCAATACTACAGAAACAGAATAAGAGGAAGGAACTCAAGTAATGAACAAGCAACATAGCAATGAACACCACCTCATAGGCAGCCCACACAACAGAATTGTTGAGAAAGCTGTACCACGGACAGCGGAATGAAGACAATGGAGGAAGAGATAAAAAAAAAGAGGAGAGAAAAAAAGAAGAGAGAAAAAAAGAGGAGGAGGATAGGAAGAATGTTTAATTTTTAACGAAATAATTTTAGTTTATTCACTAACCGAATATTTTCACCTGAATATTTATTAATATAATACAATAATATAATATATATATATAAAATAATATAATATAAAAAATATAATAAACCTGAATATTTATTTATTAATGGGAGCTGCAGCAGCGCAGTAGTTTGATGCTTGCCTGCTGGTCTGGGATCCATGGATTCGATCCACGGCGAGGCAGATACAAATTTTTTTTAATTGACCGGGGCTCACATGTCAACCCAGCCTAAAATTGGTACCAGGAAATATTTTTGACCAGAATTATACTGACCACATTACTCACTCAGTGCCGATTGGTCTATAATAATATAGGTCTGGCAAAGTATGCACGATACACAACGCCTTAATACTGAATATTTCTAGTTGGGTATCTGTTAAGGAACACTTTTAGTCAAGCCTTTGATAGCCAGTGCCAGCAATGTCGGGATCTCCGGTGACCTCAGGAACTGCATGTGTATGCCTGTATTATACTCACGACAGTCCCTCTCATCACTGCCATCTCTACAATCGTTGGTCCGATCACACTTGAGGAGTCCAGAGATAGACTACATGTGTGTGCCTGTATTATACTCACGACAGTCCCTCTCATCACTGCCATCTCTACAATCGTTGGTCCGATCACACTTGAGGAGTCCAGAGATAGACTACATGTGTGTGCCTGTATTATACTCACGACAGTCCCTCTCATCACTGCCATCTCTACAATCGTTGGTCCGATCACACTTGAGGAGCCCAGAGATAGACTACATGTGTGTGCCTGTATTATACTCACGACAGTCCCTCTCATCACTGCCATCTCTACAATCGTTGGTCCGATCAGATCACACTTGAGGAGTCCAGAGATAGACTACATGTGTGTGCCTGTATTATACTCACGACAGTCCCTCTCATCACTGCCATCTCTACAATCGTTGGTCCGATCACACTTGAGGAGTCCAGAGATAGACTACATGTGTGTGCCTGTATTATACTCACGACAGTCCCTCTCATCACTGCCATCTCTACAATCGTTGGTCCGATCACACTTGAGGAGTCCAAAGATAGACTACATGTGTGTGCCTGTATTATACTCACGACAGTCCCTCTCATCACTGCCATCTCTACAATCGTTGGTCCGATCACACTTGAGGAGTCCAGAGATAGACTACATGTGTGTGCCTGTATTATACTCACGACAGTCCCTCTCATCACTGCCATCTCTACAATCGTTGGTCCGATCAGATCACACTTGAGGAGTCCAGAGATAGACTACATGTGTGTGCCTGTATTATACTCACGACAGTCCCTCTCATCACTGCCATCTCTACAATCGTTGGTCCGATCACAGTTGAGGAGTCCAGAGATAGACTACATGTGTGTGCCTGTATTATACTCACGACAGTCCCTCTCATCACTGCCATCTCTACAATCGTTGGTCCGATCACACTTGAGGAGTCCAGAGATAGACTACATGTATGTGCCTGTATTATACTCACGACAGTCCCTCTCATCACTGCCATCTCTACAATCGTTGGTCCGATCACACTTGAGGAGTCCAGAGATAGACTACATGTGTGTGCCTGTATTATACTCACGACAGTCCCTCTCATCACTGCCATCTCTACAATCGTTGGTCCGATCACACTTGAGGAGTCCAGAGATAGACTACATGTGTGTGCCTGTATTATACTCACGACAGTCCCTCTCATCACTGCCATCTCTACAATCGTTGGTCCGATCACACTTGAGAAGTCCAGAGATACACAGGCCATCATCACATACAAACTGGTCTGGTCGGCAGGCTGAAGACACAAATAAATATCATATGTTAATTAACAACAACTGGCATAGCAATGTGAAATGGCAGTATTTTATGAGTAACAGACATTTGGTTCAACTGTCATGTGGCTGATACCACATGATGGCAGGTCAGCATGGCCAAATAGATAACAACATGTGTTCTTAAACATTCAGTGTGCTGATGCCGAGGTAAGGGGTTCAACCCCTACACCGGACAGTTGGATTAAGATGTTGACGTGTCATCCTTGACTTGAGGACATAAATTACAAGTACCTTTGAAGGCGGAGTGGGTTCACCTGATGGCGAGGGACACTGTTAATAGGGAAAGCTAATCCACACGCAAAATTCAGTCCAGCACTACTAGAAGTAGTGTGTATGGACTATGTTTGAGTTCAAAGCGAGCCAACGCAAAGAAAAAGAAGAAGATACCACATGATGTATAGGCCGCAGTCCATTTTTTTTAACCTCGTATGGTTAGTTTGGCTGGGTGTTTGTAATACGCTTACTTTTTAATAAGGCCAAACTAATCTACAAAATCCTATACCAAAATGCTCCAGGCTACCTTTGGCCATTGTTTAAATATAACGTAAGACATAGCAAGTGACTAAACATACTACATGTTTCTAAGCCTAGGATAGACTTCTACATAACAAGATTAGCATACCCAGCTGCTCAGCTGTGGAACAATCTTCCATAACAAATCAAAGACAACACTATCCCCATTACATACAATTGTAACCTATTTTAATACTATCCTTTAAAAAAATAAAACAAAAGCGTTAATTTTAAAGAACAAGCAAATGTAATAAACATTGGCTTAACTGTGTTACAGTATATCAACCTTAGAGAATTATCATTAGTGTGTCACAAATATTAGTATTAATGAGTCATGTATCAATGAGTATTGCACATTTCTAATGTGTTTTAATGCATACATTATTACTGCTGTTGTCTAAGATTAGTCTCATTAAGCAATGTGGGAATGAAATAATATATGACAGCAGAGAGATAAGAAGGATGTTAGATCATCTAACTTACATGGGTCTGCGTGCCCAATTCTTAATCCATTGAAAATAAAGTTTGTTTGTTCATTTATTCGAAGTAATACCCTGAAAAGACCAAGATTTACTTCTTGAAGTCCATGAGTTGATGCTCAAGTCATCTGAGCTAAGAGAAGAGCTCCCACCTATCAGAGTCAGGTTGGTATGAAGACTTTCTGCACAAACCTGGCACTATCATCACAGGAAATGTGTTACAGAGTTCTACCCCCACCCTTTTCCATATTCAGAAACCAGTGAGGCCCAGTGGCCATGATCTCACATCATCATCAAGGTATATTTATTTAACTGACCTGAGTTTCTAGACTGACCCAGCCTAAAATGAGTATCAGGATACGTAATGGCAAGCAAAGGTGAACAGGGTGTACTGACAACATTACTCAATAAGTGTCAAGTGATCTGTACAAAATGAGTCTAGCACCATGTACTCGATAAATCTCAAAGTATGTAAAAGAATTTTTTTTGTAATTTATTTTTGTACTCATAAGAATAAATACTTATACAATGTTTGGTTCTTGTACACACTGTATATATGCACATTGGTAGCTTTCCTGTATTATAATGGATTTCATGCACCATGTTTAGAACTGCCTTGAGTGATGGAAGACACTGGACACCCCATGGATGTATCCATGATCTGTCTCAGATTTCGGTCAGTTTCAGAAATGATCAATGAAGATGATCCTTGAAATCACACCAAACCAAATGTAATCTAACAAACTGAATATTTAAATCTACAAAAGGCGAATAATTAGACAGAAAACAACACTGCCGGTAGCATTTGTAAATACAAAAGAAGGCTATGAAGACAAGGCAGGACAACAAAATACTGATAATGCAAGGACAGTGTAAATCCCAGTGTGTTATCAAGACCCTCAAGGGAAGTAAAGAACAGTAACATCATACTTACCATGCATATTGCAAGAGGCGACTAAAGAGCTCTATCCCTGTATTTCCGGGACCCTTAACTGATTCAATGCCGAAGGATAATATATCGTCAAATGTGACCTCCCATTTGGTGAGAAGGATGATCTATCGGCATGCTAGGGTCATCGCATTATTTGTTTTCTTTTGTATATCTTCCATACTTTCAATGCTCAGAGAATGAAACTTTATACTATTATACTTGTTCATTTCGCCGTGTGTTGCCGGGGCCCATACGGGGGAGCAAAGAATAGTAACACTGTTGCCTACCATGCACGTCGTAAGAGGCGACTAAGGAGGCTATGGTTCCGTCGCCCTGCTACTGAGTGAGTGCGTGGCGCGACACTGTGAGCTGTGAGTTTCGCGTGGAATGCTTTTGCATCTGTCCGCGGTTGTTTTTCATGTGAACTGCATGTTCGGAACGATGACGGCCGGCTGTTGCTGGATTGACTGGTTTGCCTTTTCGGTTCACGAGTGCATTTTTCAGGAGACTCCTGGGAGTCATCGCTGTAGCTACGGAGTTCATGCTTTGTGCAGCGCTTTCAGTGGGTCGCCCTGCAGAAAGAGACCGAGCCATATGGGATAAAACCCCGGTCAATGAAGTCTTTCTGGTGACTGCCGTTTTCATCGACGATGAACTGTATTTTTCGTGGAGGACTTTTGTGTTGGCATTCTGGCGGCGGCATTATGCACAGTGTACCTGTGCGGGCTGTTGGCTTGCCGACACTCCTGTCTATTCCATTGTTCACACGGGGCAGTGAGGAGCATTTTGTGATATTCATTGACACAGGAATGGAGCAATATGGGGACGACCCGTTGCCGTGAAGTTGGAACAGCGACTAACTAACTAACTTGTTCATTTAATTGTGAACCATGCCTGGCCCAAACCTACTTTTTTGCTTGCACTGAATCAGTTCAGGGAATTAAAGAACAGTAACACTGTAACCTGTCAAACCTGTCTTAAGAAGCAACAGCTTAGAGAAACTTCAGCTGCAACTCCAACCATGAATGGCTTGAATTGAGGGTCTATGCCCCAATGGGTGATAAAGAGTGAAGGCAGATGGTGAAAATAAAGCAGTCAGCATTCAAATAAAATGAGTGGTTTAGCAACTTACGACATCCAACCTCATCCGACTGATCCACACAATCTGGATAATTGTCACATCGTCGCCTCAGATCTATACACAAGCCACTGTTGCAAGTGAACTCTAATGGTGAGCAGGTTGCCACTAAATAAACACAACAATTTCAATTGTAATGCCCTTCTAAACAAAAAAAAAACAAATAGGAGTTTCAATTGTAATGCCCTTCTAAATTCAAATCTCACAATTACATCATCAGTTGCTAATAATCTTCACACTTGGACATATACAGCCATAAGTTTTGGAGTCTCCATGGCCAAGTGGTCAAGCCACCTGTCTTATGCTCGGCAGTCGTTGGTTAATATTTTTTCAGAGACTCCTGGTGGTCATCGCTGGAGCTATGGAGTTTGTGCTCTGTGTGACACCCCCAGCAGGCTCCTCTGACAAAAGAGACTGAGCATATACAGGAATATGGGAATATTCTTAAGCAAGTGAATTGGTACAGTAATCTAGGAACAGTTGTAACATCTGATGGGAGATGCCTTGAAGAGATCAGAACAAGAATCGCCATGGAGAAGGCAGCCTTTTGCCAGATGGAACACATACTGACCAATAAAAAGATGCCATTTGCAACAAGAAAAAGAGTGTTGAGGTGCTACATAGAACCTGTAGTTGTGTATGAAGAGTAGACAATGAGCAGACAAGCTGAAAAACATCTAATGACAGTGGAGATGTGGTTTCTAATTAAAATGCAAATACCATGGCAGACAGAAAACCAATGAGCAAGTCCTACAAGAAACAAATGAAAACTATAAACGGATTAAAGAAATTAGATATGGACAGTCACAATTTTTTTGGGCATATGATGAGAAGAAATAAACAAAAGAACTTGGTGACAACTAGCAAGACTGAGGGGAAAAGAACAAGGGGAAGGCAGAGAAGTAAATATCTGGATGGCTTGGCCATTAGGCATTGTCGAGACAAGAACCCAGAGCTGATCCAGGACTCTGGTGATTGCATGAGATGGCGAATCATGACTGCCCATGCTTATCAGTATGGCTATATGGTGTCCAGTTGGATATGTGCTGAAACACACTAGTTCCTTCAGAGAAGCACCAGCATTTAGAGGTGCTGGCTCAATATGTGGCAGGGGTCGACCGGCAAGAAGATAGACGCAGCACATTGCAAACACATTGGGCACGAGGGGACCATGAGGCCAGAGAAATGACAAGAGTAGGAGAGACTTTTGTTGTTATGAGAGCAATGCTCCACACAGGACATACTACACGATGATGATAATAGTTCAATAAGACTGTCATTAAAAAAACTGTCATTTACTGCCTATAATACCTTGCAGTTTAGGACAGGGGGTCTTGAGCCTGAGGAATGAAGGCCGCATGGCTAGTGCAGTCACTGCGAACTGTGCAGGTTAGAGTTTTCTTTTTGCCCCAGACAACAACAAAAACTCCACGTCTTACCGAGGATTCAAACCCGGGTCTCCCAAACTAGAGCCCGGCATTCTAGCCACTCGGTCAGCCGCTCCATTTCAATAAGACAGGCAGTTCAAATCCCAGTATGTTTATATCTGTCAATATTTAATTTATCTAATGTGTCTTCTGATGTTTGTGTTTTTTCTTTACTTCTAGAAGTACCAACGAAAACCTGTAAATTTATTTACCATGTATATGTGAGACCTGGACACTTGCTAAACAAGCTGAACAGCGCATAAATCACTTTGAATATAAATGTTATAATCGGGTTCTAAGAATATTTTGGATACAGAAAAGAAGAAATGCATTCGTACTACAAGAGCTGAATATTGAAGGAGGTTGGCTAATAAAGATGATAACAAAGAAAATTGAAATATTTTGGTCACTTGAAACGTCATGATAGTTTGGAGAGAACAGTAATGGAGGGGTATATGCCCGGGAAGAGAGGAAGAGGAAGGCCAAAGAGAAGATGGATGCAAGATGTGGCAGATGATCTCCAGATGGGTGTATCAGACGTGGGGCATCTTGCATATGACTGAGAAGTTTTCCAGAAGGTTGTTATGGGAGCGAGGTTCTGCAAAGGACATGCTACTGAATGAATGAATGAATGTATATTATAGCTGTATAGCGTAGTTGCCTTTGCACCATACTACAAAAATATTGATGTGCTACAGCCCCTTTCCCTTAACTGAGTGACATTTCAAGAGACTTCTAGTATACCACGAGTAAGATACATACCACAACGACTCTCATCGGAGCTATCGTCGCAGTCAGAAATGCCATCACACTTTAAGTAACCATCAATGCAGGCCCCTGAATCACAGCGGAATTGGCTCCTATCACAGAGTCGGCCCTCTAATTGATAAAAAAAAATGACATCAGAATACCAGTCAAGTGAAAAAAATGCAATTAATATGTAAGCAATACAGAAGAAATATTTATTTTAAAGTATGGAATGACTCAATTAATTCTTCTGCTTGTTGGTTCATACTCAGTCCCCCACATTCATGTCTCTAATAAAAGCAGTATTTAGTTTTATCACATTCCTCATTGGAATCTTTTTCTTCCACGTTCATGTCTCTAATAAATTCAGTAGTCAATTTAGTTTTATCACATTCCTCATTGGAATCTTTTTCTTCCACGTTCATGTCTCTAATAAAAGCAGTATTTAGTTTTATCACATTCCTCATTGGAATCTTTTTCTTCCACGTTCATGTCTCTAATAAATTCAGTAGTCAATTTAGGTTTATCACACACCTCATTGGATTCTTCATCTTCTTTGAATGTTGCTCCTCTGGGTGGAGAGTTACATTTTTATAAAGTTGACGTGGTGAAGGCTCATTGGAATTGGGTAGAGAGTGAAGCTGAACAGGCAGTGCCCATATCTAGAAAAACTGACTCAAAATGGAGTGAATAGAGAGTTTGACAATACTCAAAGCAAAGAAGAAAAGGCAGGTGGATTTTAAATCAAATTACTACAGGAATAATGAGAATTGGAATCCTCTAGTAGTTTTTAAAGATGGGGAAGGAACAAGTGTGGAAAAGTCCAGATTACAATGATGATGATTCTTAAATTCAGTATTCTGTATTCCTTGTCCATTTTCAAACCTCCATGTTAATGCCTCTAACAAAGCAGTTGTTAGTTTAAGGTTCACGAAACTCCTCACTGGATTCAAAGACCACTTTTATCGTACTTGATATAATTTATTAGTGGCCCATTCGCTTCGTCACACTCATTATCATTGTGTGCCATGCCGATAAGCAATCGTTTGCCCTGTTACACAATTGCCAAAGTCTTCGATCATGTCTGTGTTCTGGTCTCAATCATGTCATATGGACAAGCCATAAAGGTATTTATCTCACTGCATTCGCCTCACTAATTACTGCACTTGTTTCAATAAAGTACCACTGACTTTAACTGTAAATTTGGGCAGGATTCTTTTCTTTGATACTACCATTATTCTACATTATTAAGAAAGCTTTGTCCACTTTCTACAACAAGTGAATTCATCATTTTCTGGCTTGTTGCTAGAGTGAGTAACACCATGAAAAAACAGAAATATCCCAACAAAGACAAACATTCGCTGACTAACAAGTGATGTGTGACAAGTGTTTCTGTACGGACACAACTGCTGGACAATGAGTCATGAGATGACCAAGAAACTGGAGGCAGTGGAAATGTGGTTTCTGACATCAATGTTGAGAATAATGTCAAAAGAGAATCATGGTCCAGAGAAGAAAATAAATGAACACTAGCACACTTGCTTGTCGGCCCAGTGATGAACTGTTTCAATCCCTATTAAGGTGGATGTTTTACATTGGCCTGCGCTCCCAGGGTGACCCAGCCTAGCATGGGTGCCAGAGAATGTCCCTGGAAATCACAGCAACCAGCATGATATTGACCTCATCACCCATCGAATCTGATTGGTCTATACAAATTTGATGCTAGCACCATATACCCAGAATGCCTCAAGGCGTGTGGAAGGGTAACCTTACCTTTCATTTACTGCAGTGTCACTAGACAATCATCGAAACCTTCAGAAACAGATATCACAGGTATGAGACAGAAAAGGTGAAACAGAGACATCAGTCTTAAGTGGAAAAATATTACGCAAGATAAACATAGGAAAACAGGAAAGGAAGAATGTGGCAAGTCAAAACAGCAACACATAAATAATATGAATGACATCAGCTTCACTAAAACATCAGATGACAGAAAGGCTTGGAGAGATAATTGTCAATGCCTGCTTTAGACCAGGCACCTGAAGACATAGAAGAACAACTTGGCATACCACAACAGTGATTTTGGTTCAACTCCCAGTTAAGAAACGATTTGTATTTTCCTGACTGTACAGCTTAGGGTAGTCTAGCTTCATCAAATGGAAACATGGCCAAAAAGATGATGGGAGGACAAGGGAAGTCTTTCTGATTCTTCAACGTTAATCTGAAATGTTTGTTTTGGATGTAAATGCCTTGTGTCTGATTAGAGCAGAGCTGCGATATATGCGCATTTTAGCCGACATATCTAGCTTCTTCTGGCATTTGTTGACTGGCTTAGCCTTCCCGATGATGGGAGGATAATGTGGAACTAAACCTAGAAGTGATGAGTTTGTTGACTGGCTTAGCCTTCCTGATGATGGGCGGACAATGTGGAACTAAACCTAGAAGTGATGAATTTGTTGACTGGCTTAGCCTTCCTGATGATGGGAGGACAATGTGGAACTAAACCTAGAAGTGATGAGTTTGTTGACTGGCTTAGCCTTCCCGGTGATGGGAGGATAATGTGGAACTAAACCTAGAAGTGATGAGTTTGTTGACTGGCTTAGCCTTCCTGATGATGGGAGGACAATGTGGAACTAAACCTAGAAGTGATGAGTTTGTTGACTGGCTTAGCCTTCCTGATGATGGGAGGACAATGTGGAACTAAACCTAGAAGTGATGAATTTGTTGACTGGCTTAGCCTTCCTGATGATGGGAGGACAATGTGGAACTAAACCTAGAAGTGATGAATTTGTTGACTGGCTTAGCCTTCCCGGTGATGGGAGGACAATGTGGAACTAAACCTAGAAGTGATGAGTTTGTTGACTGGCTTAGCCTTCCTGATGATGGGAGGACAATGTGGAACTAAACCTAGAAGTGATGAGTTTGTTGACTGGCTTAGCCTTCCTGGTGATGGGAGGACAATGTGGAACTAAACCTAGAAGTGATGAGTTTGTTGACTGGCTTAGCCTTCCCGGTGATGGGAGGACAATGTGGAACTAAACCTAGAAGTGATGAGTTTGTTGACTGGCTTAGCCTTCCTGGTGATGGGAGGACAATGTGGAACTAAACCTAGAAGTGATGAGTTTGTTGACTGGCTTAGCCTTCCTGGTGATGGGAGGACAATGTGGAACTAAACCTAGAAGTGATGAGTTTGTTGACTGGCTTAGCCTTCCTGATGATGGGAGGACAATGTGGAACTAAACCTAGAAGTGATGAGTTTGTTGACTGGCTTAGCCTTCCCGATGATGGGAGGACAATGTGGAACTAAACCTAGAAGTGATGAGTTTGTTGACTGGCTTAGCCTTCCTGATGATGGGAGGACAATGTGGAACTAAACCTAGAAGTGATGAGTTTGTTGACTGGCTTAGCCTTCCTGATGATGGGAGGACAATGTGGAACTAAACCTAGAAGTGATGAGTTTGTTGACTGGCTTAGCCTTCCTGATGATGGGAGGTGTGACGGGATGAGTCTAGATCACTATGCAAACACCACCACTACTGCTGTTAGAGGAATTACTATTTACATTCTGGATTCAGTAGGCAGCTAAATTACTAATAATGACGTCATATTGGCAACCAGACATTTGCTGCACTAAAACTACACACTGTACTATTGGGGACAGCACATTTCCAGTCATCATCAAATGATGTCACAAGGGAAATCCCCTGTCTTCAACCCTTATTAATATCAAGTCTAATGACTGGGAATATAGGTCCGTCACTCCCTAGCAACGGGAATACGCGATATGCTATTAGTACGGCTGCACCAACCCTATGCTACCAATCTCAAACCTGGACTTTATCCAAATTACACCTTCGCAAAATCAATACCTGCGAAATGAGATGCCTGAGGAGAGCTGCCAACTTAACAATCCGAGACCGAGTAAGAAATGTTACTATCAGACAGACTGTGGGATCAACACCTTGTGCCACATTTATTGAAAGACAGGAAGATCAAGTGGTTTGGCCATGTTGTTAGAATGCAACATCAGCAACTACCATCACTGGCCTTACATCAAAGATCATCTGCGACGAGACCACGAGGACGTCCAAGAAGAAAATGGATTGACATCAGAGACATTGTACAACCACACGGAATGACACTATCCAGTGCTGTCCACCGGGCGCTGGAACGCAAATTATTCCTCCCCACGACGCTTGACGGCAGAAGTGGAAGATGATGATGATGATGATGATGATGACGGCTGCACCGGAAATTGTGACTAACAACTTCCGGCTGGAGCACAATGACTATGGCTGCTGTGCTAAGCAGACCTTGCATGAGATGAGCTGCCATATCCAGGTGCATCCTTGGTAGATTATACCAAATCCTATCTTAAGTGCTGCAATAAGACTGGGGGGTGAGTGTAGTAACATAATAATTACGATTATAGTAAGAAGTGTGTACACATTTATATTCGGATATTGGGAAAACCCAAAACTTTCCCGACCATGTATATTTATGAAACGTGGTATTGGAAAGGGGAGACATTAAGAGAAAACATGTGAGGCCTAGATATATTTATAGATAAAAAATATATAGATATAATGTATAAACCTTACTGATTATTCTCATATGCAATTTGTGAATGTATTTACGTGTATATTTTGTTGAAAATATGATAACATGATTTTGCCATGTGGGCAGAAGTAGAAGAGACATGTGGAACATGATTCTCACATGCCAGCAATATTACTAGGCGATTTATATTCAACCATAAATTTGCTTACCCCTGATTCACCGCCATGCTGAACTACACGACACTGACGGTCGTAGGTTCAAAGCAAATACTATGTGGTGAGGAATCAGAATTTGGGGAGTAAATAACTCAACAAGGGATAACTGAGACATCCTAAAGCCCAATGCCTGGAATATCTCAGCCCTCTTGCTTGCCTGCTGGCCTTCTTATCTTTTAGCTCATATATTATGTGGGGTATACCTCACGACTTCATGGCGACACTTGATTGCTTTATGCCTAATGACTGATGTGGGATTAGGTTGAATTATTGTTGGCCTTTCCTTAGCTATCTAGGGAAACATCCTGGCTGCCCAGGACTTCCTCACCATGGTGTTAAGGAATACACCAGTAATTATTGCATATGAGTCACTTCAAGTTTTACAACCATGTACATTTTATAATGTTTTTTTCAAACAAAGATTTGTCTACATGTTCTATTCCAATGGACCATGTGGTCTTAGAATGTGTCCACTTCTGGACCCTTTTTCACCTTGTATCATCATGTCATACAAGGTATAGCCAAGCTGATAAGAAACTATTGGCCTTTGCTTTGATACAGAATCGCAGAGAGGAATTGTTTTATTCCTGTTCTGCATCTGACACATACACAACAGACACACAACACCAACACTCAGACACATTGATATTGTCAAGACACTAAGAAGTCTGCAACTGTTTGATTTAAGGAGCCTCGCTGCTGATACTGCTGACACCTAACCGGTCCGGTTACCGAAACTTTGAGCCACCAACTAGTGGAGACGGAACCTGGAATCCGGAGGAGCATCGTACACCTCTCGAATGCCAGGGTCGACTCCAAGACATAATACAACCGAAAGCCAGCACTATTCCTAACAGAGATCAGATTGTCTCAGGTGACTCTGTGTCTACATGTGTTCTGAGTGTGTCACTGTCTGGATGGTGTGAATGATGACATGTTATCTGTCTAAGCATCAGAAAACTATTTTATTTTTGTACCTGTAACATAAATGTAACTATCATAGTTCACCAGTTGAACCACAATTTTCATTTTCTCTTTTATTATTAAAGAGTATTATTGTTTTATACTTTCACCAACGTACTCCACTCGTGATCATTTTGAACGCAAGGTGTGCACGTGAGTGCGTGAAAGTATTTAAAACAGGGGGCTCCATCAATTGACGAAGGATCACCGACAGATAAACTAGGCATTCGTGTTAGGGCTTCCTACATACACGAGTGTTCTTCACCTTCTGCCTTTGTCTACCAAGTGAATCCCAGTCTCTTCTATCGGGACCATCCCTTTAGACATTCTTGTAACGAGCCATAATTTCTAGAGACTGTCGGCAAACTCTTGGATAGGGATTTCTGTCTATTTCAATAGAAACACCCTAACGGTCGGTGACAGGAGGACAATGTGGAACTAAACCTAGAAGTGATGAATTTGTTGACTGGCTTAGCCTTCCTGATGATGGGAGGACAATGTGGAACTAAACCTAGAAGTGATGAATTTGTTGACTGGCTTAGCCTTCCTGATGATGGGAGGACAATGTGGAACTAAACCTAGAAGTGATGAGTTTGTTGACTGGCTTAGCCTTCGTGATGATGGGAGGACAATGTGGAACTAAACCTAGAAGTGATGAGTTTGTTGACTGGCTTAGCCTTCCTGATGATGGGAGGACAATGTGGAACTAAACCTAGAAGTGATGAGTTTGTTGACTGGCTTAGCCTTCCTGATGATGGGAGGACAATGTGGAACTAAACCTAGAAGTGATGAATTTGTTGACTGGCTTAGCCTTCCCGATGATGGGAGGATAATGTGGAACTAAACCTAGAAGTGATGAGTTTGTTGACTGGCTTAGCCTTCCCGGTGATGGGAGGACAATGTGGAACTAAACCTAGAAGTGATGAGTTTGTTGACTGGCTTAGCCTTCCTGATGATGGGAGGATAATGTGGAACTAAACCTAGAAGTGATGAGTTTGTTGACTGGCTTAGCCTTCCTGATGATGGGAGGACAATGTGGAACTAAACCTAGAAGTGATGAATTTGTTGACTGGCTTAGCCTTCCTGATGATGAGAGGATAATGTGGAACTAAACCTAGAAGTGATGAGTTTGTTGACTGGCTTAGCCTTCCCGGTGATGGGAGGATAATGTGGAACTAAACCTAGAAGTGATGAATTTGTTGACTGGCTTAGCCTTCCTGATGATGGGAGGATAATGTGGAACTAAACCTAGAAGTGATGAGTTTGTTGACTGGCTTAGCCTTCCCGGTGATGGGAGGATAATGTGGAACTAAACCTAGAAGTGATGAATTTGGAAAGAAACACCACTGGAGATAGTGACCTGGGAAATTAGGGAAGGACGATGTTGGAAGTGGGAGGGAAGGCAGGATGAGAGGAAGATGGGAGAATGAGGAAGCCAAGAAGGGTGATAAGGAAGAAGTAGAGATGAGAAGAGCAGATGAGAACAAGTTGTTACTGTGATTGTTTGGCTACCATAAGACTTCTGCCAAGCTCAATTCACATGACTATGAAAGTAGAGGAAATGCCTGGTGCTTACCACATTTCTCTTCATCAGTGCCATCTGGACAGTCCTTGGCACCATCACAGTGTTTGACTGTCTCCACACAGATTCCCATTTCACATCTGAAGAATCCCTCATCACAGACAGGAGGATACGTGGGGATCTCCGGCACTGCAAACAAGAATCAACATACACAAGCAATCGTTTTCCATCTACAGTGCAGATTTTCTGTCATCTGTTATCTACGTCATCTACAGCTTATAGTACCTTGCGATGTAGGACAGGGGTCAGTCTTCAGCCTAAGGAATTAAACCACCTGGCTAGGGCAGTCGCTGTAAACTGTGCAGGATAGGGTTTAGATTTTCTAACTGGCACTAAGACCGCTGTTGGCAATTTTATCCATGAAACTGAACACAGTTGCTATATGTTGGTTGAGTGGCTTACTGCTATGGCAGCTGCCTCTATCTTGAACAGAGCCTGGTTCAATTCCAACAATAGACAATTCTAACAGCAATATGTTTAAGAGAACACTGAAGACATTACAAGCAAGCCTCTAACCCTTGAACCAGCTAGGAAAATGAGTACCAGAGATTTATTTTGGGGAAGGAAAGACAGCAAGGAAGAAATCTGGTAGCCAGAACTTACAGCCCCACAGAAAGATAGTGATTTGATGGCCATTTTCTTTTATATCCACCTTGGTGCAGATTGAAACCCACGACCGCCAGGTCAGTAAGTAAGCGTCCAGGACCTAGAATACAGAAAGGCTTCATACTTAACACACCACTGCAGTATAAGCTTTGGAACTATCTTTTCTACCTTTGTTGAACTAATAATGTTTTTTTCAGAGCTTATTCTTTAACCCTTTACCGGGCAGAACGTCCATTTCCGCCCGATCGCTTAAACGGGCATACTGCCCCAACGCGTCCGATACTATTATGCATTGTAAAAACGTGATCTCTCGGCTTTCCGATACTTCCGACGGCTACTTTCGCTTTTGCCAATAGCTTGACAACGTAGCCGCCATTTGCAAGCGCCTACTGTGAATTTGAATGAATTTTTTTGATAGTTTTCGGGGTTTTTAAGCTGTTTTTCAAAATGGATTTCGGCGATTCTTCAAGTGATAGCCAAGATTTCGCTAGGTTCAATTTAAGTGACATTAAAGGGCACGAAGTTGACTATTAATCGGAGCTAGATATCAGTGAAAAGCGTTACTTTTCATTAGGCTAAGGGTTAGGGTTAGTGAGTCGGACTTTAAAGAAAGTTATTATGATTCTGAAAATGTGTTTGTAAATTGCCGTATAGATGACTGAAAATCACAAACAATATGCTGTATTTCGTAAATATTTGTGTTCATATATGGATTACCAACAACAATCACATGAGTAACATATTCTGCATGCTCTTCCCTTCATTGTGTTGTCTATTTAACTAAAATCGGTTGACTAACACCTTATTCATGTTTTTACCAATGCAACCCAAAATTTTACCGAACCTAAAACAATCTTGCCCGTTCAGGGCTAAAAAACGGACAAGCATCTGCCTGGTAAAGGGTTAAGAACTGAAATAATCTTGAGTTGTTAAGTGTTTATTTTATCAACACTATTGAAATAGCACTGGTGTGTTCAGTGACTATATTTTCTACACTCTATTGAAATAATGTCAAGTTGAGTGTTTAGTTTGTCAAAATTTTATTGAAATGATACTGTCATGTTCAGTTTAGTTTTTCAAAACTCAGTTGAAATAATAATAATTTCTTCAGTGCTTATGCTTTCAAAACTGAAATACTAATAGGTTAAGTGTTTGCTTTATCAAAACTATTGAAATAATATTGGTGTGTTCAGTGACTACATTTTCTACACTCTACTGAAATAATGCTATGTTCAGTGTTTAGTTTTTCAAAACTCTACTGAAATAATAATGGCTTGTAAAACTGGCACCAGAGATATAGTTGGAACAAAACAAGTGTTCAGAAAAAGAGCTGCTCTCTCCATCTCGATGTTATGTTCTTTTGTGTTATATCATCCAACATCACTGCACATTAGGGCAGTCCCATCTCAGTGTGCTTTGATCAACTATATGTGAAGTAAAACCACCTCATACCTCTGTAGTAGCCATGGGGTTCTTCTTTTGCCCTGTATCTCTTCTCTTCCCCCCCCCCCCCCAAGTATAATTCCTCAACTACCTCAATCCAAGCCGTCCTATCACATCCAGTTGCGCCAATCTCTCTACTTCTCTTGCTTTTTCATAGGTCTTCCTCTGTTTTCTTTCGCCCTGTGGACTCCAGACACATTGGGCTGATTGCCCCATTTCATTGGACAAAATCTAGCTGCAAAATCCAACCATGAATAAGTCTAAAGGAGTCATGGGACCTCCTTTTTGTCCCTGTGTTTCTTTAACTGAACAAATAACTTACAGCAGTTTTCTCGATCTTCATCAGAGTTGTCACTGCAGTCTGGCTGGGCATCACATTTTATTTTTAACGGAATACATTCCCCATTCTGGCAAGTAAACTCATCTTTCCTACATGCTGGAGAGAAATAAGAACACAAATCAACAGGATATAACACACTTGCATCATCCAGGTACAGATGACACTAAAGGACATCACAACACAGACAAGGATGTCAAGGTGCCAAGTGATTAGAAATTAGAAATCATCATTGGCACCTGGCCATCTTGACAGACGATAGTTTGTTAGATTGTGCTTCAAAAAGGCTTAATAACTAAAACCCATGGCAGTGGCGAATGTGACTGATAAGGCCAATTCACGCTGTAAATATTCGTCCACATTGGATGCATGTGAACACATGGTCGTTTTCATTTTAATCAATCATTAGAAATCACATGTACTGTATATACCGCCCATATTGACCAGTGTGTTTGCTAAAATGGCCCCCCGATGCCAGAATGCATCATGCCATGGAGCTCTTTCTTTGGTGACCTGATTGACCAGACTTGGCGCATTAGGAGGAGATGAAAGTGGAAGTGAATCAACTTCATGACAACCTCCTACTGACTACTGAATTCATGAGAGAAAATGCATCCTTGTTTAGACTGCTGAAGCACAGACGGAAAACGAAAGGGTCCCTCTAGAAACATCCAATGCCAGCTGCAGATCCTGCTGCAAGAACTCATCACCTACCAGCTTCACAACATAATTATGTTGATGTATCAACCACACAGACACAGATGTCAGCCTGGCCACAAGGTTTAAAACGCTCGTGCTTAAACTTCCTGTACGTTGATGGTGGGGTAGGGGGTTCATTCATCAATTGGAGCTCTCATTCAGAAAGCACTGGCAAACTAATGAATGTAAAATTGCTTAGACAGGATTCCCAATTGGTGGTGAACTTTTAGGTATATTTTACATAAGACACTGATGTTATCCTGTTATAACATTACTGTGTTAAAGACATATAAGAACCAATTATTTTATTATATTTACAACTGTACATGCATAATACAGTAGAGTACATTTTCTTTTCCAGAACAGTAAAAGTACATTAAAAAAATAAAGGATTCAGCCGGAAATGAATCATAAAAGCACATTTATAATTTTTTTTAAAAGGGTTCAGCCAGAAATAAATCATAAAGCACATTTATAACAGAAAGGGTTCAACCAGAAATGAATCTAAAAGTGCATTTAAAATATAGAAAGGGTTCAGCTGGAAATGAATCAGCAACAAGTAGTATTACACAAAAGCAACATAAAATAACAGAAGAAAATATATCAGTAATGCAGCTATCCATACTGTAGTCTAAGACAAAAGCAACATAAAATAACAGAAGAAAATATATCAGTAATGCAGCTATCCATACTGTAGTCTAAGCCATTGTTAATAAAATTAATGCTATGAGCTGCATTTTCAGAATGAAAACATGTTTACACTGCAATAAATTTGTTGAATTCGTAAAATACACCTTCACAAACCAAAGAACAAACTTATAGACACAACTTGTTGACAACATAGAGCATTAACTACTTGACAATATGATGAAGAGACATTTAGAGAGTATGAAACTTACACAAAAATGTGACTCACTTACAAGCTATGTGCTTCTTTCTTACTGTGACTTACCTATTCATTGCCTATTATTTCTTTCACTCCATGACTATTTCATTCACAAAATATCTAATGCCTTCAACCTATGACAGTTTCATACACAAATTATCTAATGTTGTCCCCCTGTAACTAATTCACCCACAGAATATCTACCTCTTTCTCTCAATGACCTTACAACTCTGTGAGATGGACATGTACACACAAATCTTCAAAGATAATGAAATTATAAACACTGCCTGCAGTACCAGTCAACACTTCCTGATTATAAAGCATCTTATAAAACACACGTATGTCATTATCACTTATTGCAAACATGTATGTCTGTTACTTATCACAAATGTATGTCTGAATTACTTAACACAATCATTTATGTCATTAATACTTAACTTCAAGCACATATGTAATTATCTCTTTCAATAAATGTATATCATTATCACTTATCACAAATGTATGTCTTTATTTCATATCACACACATGCAAGACTTTGTCACTTAGCACAAATGTATTTCATTATCATTTATCACAAATGTATGTCTTTAACATGTATCACAAATGTATGTCATTATCATGTATCACAAATGTGTGTCATTATCGCTTATCACAAACATGTGTGACAATATAACGTATCACAAACATATATGTCATTACTGCTACAGCTATCTGGAAAGCGCAGAATCCACTTGTTAAATATTAGTACTCAGTCAACATACCGAAAGAAAAGAAAGGCTTCAAAACCGAACAGTTTTAACAAATAAAAACTGCATTGCATATCAAATTGGTATCAACAATAAAAATATAAGAGAAACTAGAAATAAGCAAAGCAGAAGATAGCAAAGTGAGGTATGGACTACTGGTTGTTAGGTTTGCATTTTCCTAGCAACTTTCTTCGTCTTGTTTACGTTACCATCACCAAAACAGAAGAAATTACACCAACAACAAAACAAAAGAAGCCTCTCAGATCAACATGAATAATACTGTTTAGCAAGCAAATTATGCTCGCCTTTTGAAAGTTCTGTAAGCATATTAATTTTGAAAGCATATAAGCTGCTCTACACAAAACAGAGAACAGAAATTAGAGCATGCGTAAAACAAAATAGTTACTTCTGGAAACATGTTTTCGGAATGATCTTTTATATCCTTATTGCATCTTTGTATGCCAAGTAAAAAATCACCATATGTTGATTAGTTACATTTACTACCTGGCCACTGCACTTTCATTTTTCTAAAGAAATGTAATATGCCATGGTGGATTAGTGGTTAGTGCGTTGATTTAAGTTAAGAACTGACATCACTGCACTCAGGACATTACCATACATGCTCTGTCCCCTCGTTTAACAGCCAGCAAGGAGTCATACTATTAATCGTTCCCACCACTAGGTTAGTGTGTTTCCCTGCTACAATAGAGATCTAGGTTCAGTCCTCAGCATAAGCAGGACAGTTTATTTTTATTTTAGCCAGTATGGTTTTGGGGTTGACCCAGTCTAAATAAATGAGTACTAGAAAATCTTCAGAATATTCTGGAAATTATTTGGGAAGGGAAGGCAATGAGGAAAGAAAATGGTCATTCACCTCATTACATCATGCTGCCCCCCACCCTTGTTGTTTATCCACCTTGATGTGAGAGGGGTGTGTTCCATTGTACCCAAGAGCTATGCTGACAGTAGCATTGCTTCTGGTAGCGTCTCCCAGCTTGGACAAGTCAAGATATAGGAACCAAACGAAGGGAGACACAAACCTCCTGTCTGTGGGCACACTGGAGACAGTCAAAGGCTAGGGAAGTTAAAAGTTAGTTGCTTGTCCTTTACAGGACATCGTAGTCAACCCTAGTAATTTTTTGCTGTTTGCGATGTCTTGCCAAGTTTATGCTCGGTAGTTTACTATTGCTTTCTGAACTCATTACCATTTTATGAAAACCAATGCAAGTTGGTCTGCTAACAATTTGCCAGCAGCTGTGTTTTGATTGTGGTATGTAGGACTACGAATTGCTTCCGTAACCCCTTCGCCACAGAGTCGAGAAACTAAACCCCCCAAAAATTGTTCTCAAAGTCAGATGTACTGAGCCACCGGGTTAACGAAACAGTGCCACGCCACTCACGTGATGGCGACAATGATATCATTGCCCAGGATATGTGAAGCCTGATATGCCACACCCCGGTAGTTCTGCTATGGGCCTCACTGTACCTACTTATGATAAGTTTATGAATTACTG
The DNA here is from genome assembly GCA_014155875.1 of Cepaea nemoralis. NCBI lineage: Eukaryota > Metazoa > Mollusca > Gastropoda > Stylommatophora > Helicidae > Cepaea > Cepaea nemoralis. Next base: position 211,961 of record JACEFZ010006204.1, on the reverse strand, counting down.
CATTCAAAGACCGTCCTCATCGAACATACAACTGTGACTGCTTCAATTTTCCTTCTCCAGAACCAACTAGTCTCCGTGGCGAAGGGATTACAGGCACGATTCGTAATTCTGTATACCCCCCGTTCATAACACAGCTGTGCGCGATTTGGCAGCAGACCGTGATGCATTGGTTTTGCGTTGATATCGGTGCCAGTCATTCTGAAAGCAATGGCAGACTACTGAATGTAAACTTGCAGAGAGATCACAACAGCAGAAATGCTGGTGTTGACTGCGATGTCCTATAAAAGGATATGCCCCAAAAAAAATCTAACTAGCAAGATTTCAAATCAGTGCATGAAAACCACAGCACAGATGACAATATATTTATACAAGAATCCATCAGCATCATTATGTAGCAAGTTCTTTACAGAATGTTGCTCTCATTATAACCTGTTAGAGAGACTCAATCTGTCGCCAGTTCCCTTGCCATAAGCATTCTCATAGGCAAGATGTCTGGAATGTCCGGTGTCCATGTTTGTGCTGGTCAACCCTTGCCAATTCTTCCAGTAGCCATGCCTTCCATTACTGTTATTTCTAAGTCTCTTTCTATGGTCAAAGTACATAAGATTCTGAGGCATGGTGCTGTTTGCAAGACAGTTTATTTTTCAATGTTCAGAGCTGGTAGAATATCAGTATTTGTCTTTGTCCTGATGTACGGCATTTTAAGATCTTTAATTAATGTAAGTTCTAATGCCCAAATTTTCTTTTTTGGTGATGCTGAAATGGCCCATAACTCACATCCATATGTTGCTACATGTAAGATGAAAGTCGACATTTTTATTTGCAAGATAACCACATGGAAAACATCTGCCATGCTTCTCCATAGTGAGGTGTGGACATAAGGTTGCTCCTGGGACCTGAACTAAACTGGCAGAGACCCAAAGTTGGTTGTACAGAACCCATTGCTGAGTGGTATGCACAATGGCACCCATTAATCCACTCCCAGTCATGTGTTACGTGTGGAAAGTTTAAGGAAATCCAATACATAGAGGAACTGAATAAATGCTGGGAGAGCAATCAAGAATGTTGGATGTCTGGTGAGCTGGTGGGACAGTACCAGGCATAAGGACTCCCCCTGGGATATTCCTTGCCTCTTAAATCTACAGTGGTTCTAGCTCAGCAGATATAAATAGGAGTAATAGAATGAGAAAGAGAGAGAAGGAAAAGAAGGAGAGAAAGTGAAATCCTGGCAAGTGAAGGACAAAAAGTAAGACTTGCAGAACAAAAGTCAATCCTTTACAAAATCAAAAACATGTGAATGATGTATGTGCTTGAACAAATTCATACAGCTGTCGTCTTACCTGATAGTAAATGAACAATAACAGATTAGGGTATTGCTTCAAAGAATTAATTAAAAGGCAGCTGCAGGAAACATATGTAGTGTACCGGCTACATTATTTTTCAAACAATTACACCTTTACATCTCAAGATCATTTCAGTTTAATTGTCTGCACTGTCATAGCTGAATACAATCTTTTAACATACATGTGACCAGACCGGATGAAGTCTGGCAAAGTAAAAGTACTACTAGCGTACTTTCTGAGACACTAAAAGGGAAGCCAACAGACTCCATGCCAGTGGTTGTCATCTTGCCGCTTCTGAATAAAAACATTCAACATCAATTTGAACAGGCTGGATGAAATCTGGCAAAGTAAAAGAGAACTACTAAGCATCTGAGGCACTAATAGCGAACTGAACAGATTCCATGCCAGCGGAGGAAAAGCAAATATAGCTAGCTTTCAACTTACGACAATCTAATTCATCAGTTCTGTCTGGACAATTGAATACTTGGTCACAACGCTGGACCATAGGGATGCATTGTCCATATTCGCAGCGAAACTCACCAGGTGCGCACGGTTTTGATGCTTAATGAGCACAAGCATGCATTAATATTGAATGAGTCAAATTTGTCATTAAATACAGAGATTATGGCATGAGTTATTGTTGAACACCAACTATCACTTTCTGCTAATCCACTATCCACTTTCTGCAATGTTTGCAATAACCTTACATCACCTACATTCACTAACTGCTACATCTACTATCCACTACATCTGCTTTGTACTAATCCACCAGCTGCCACATGCAACCTTCACTACATCCACTTACTACTACATCCACCTTCCACTACATCCATTGCCTGCTACACAGATCCTCTGCTACATCCACTGTCAACCACATCCACCACCATTAACATGCCCTATTTATTAAAGCCACAATTCGCTACATCCACTATCAGCTAATCCACTGTCTATGAAATCTACTGTCTGCTAATTCTGCCATTTACCACATCCACTGTTCACTACATCAACACTCTACGACAACTGTTGACCGCTACATCTTCTACACCCACCATTAACCTCATCCACTAACCACGACATACTACCCTGCTGAGATGTTAGAACATGTTAATGCAACCAAATAATATGATGAGACATTATGGAAAAGTAACATGATAAAATTTGGTTATAAATATTATTTTGTCCATAACCAAATTTTTTAACAGAGGTTTTGCATTGAATGGCTCAAACTCTCAAAATATTCTCACCGCACACAGTAGCATCCACCTGGAAATGCCCTTCCCTATATTAAATATGCATATAATAAACAACACACCAAACAATAAACAATGTGCAGCAGAGATGTCCAACCATAACAATTCACTAGAACAGCAAACGGTAATAACTACAATATAGAAAACCGAGTCTTACTATGTCCCAAAGCTCAGACCTGTATGACATACGTACATTTCATACAGAATATATACCAGTAGAGCACCACAGATAATTTTGATAAATTTATGTGCTATGTTTCTTTTTCTCCTGCTGTCTTTTATCCTCCAATAAAGGGTAAGCCCTCAACCAACTCACACCAAGACAGCTTCCTCTAAGTCTTCTCAGTTTTATTCATCTCTACTTCTAATTACTTCTTCATGTATTTTTAGGCCTGCCTCTTTTTCATATGCCCTGTGGGTGTATATCTTTATTCTATATTCATTAGTGTTGTATTTATATATTTTAAATAATAATAATATACTAAATTAAAATTAAAATTTATTTACAACCTATTTATTTAACATTATGTCTTCATTTCCATCTGCTTAATTTTCACAGCTGTGCATGGGTGTTTTCTGTTTAATTGATTAATGGACCAATGAACCAAACATGTCACTGTGTCCGTATTTGCTGATACTGCAGATTTAATAGCCGAACTGCTAATGCATGTCATACTTGATGTCTCAAAACCTGCTGCACCCACTTCTGACAGGTAGAAACCTGCTTTATCTGGCATCAGAATTTATGTCTACGGATGTCAGAAACTGGTGCCAGCTGGTTTGGCCGCCCATTTCTCCCCTTAAAATACATAGTGACAACCTGGTGTAAGCATTTATTTGATTCTGGTCAAGTAGTAGGCACGGTAGTGTAAACACTAGGAGTTTTGCTAATAATGTCATAATTGCTATCATAGAGGGTTTGATCATCATCCACTAAGAGAGATCAAGAAGAGTCACCTATTCCTCTATGCATTCAGGCTTACAAAATGTCTTCACTTCACAGAACCAGATTCTTGCTTCAGGGCTGTTCTTTTTTTTTTTTAAGTTCTCCATGACAAACAATGTTAGTGAATATTGTTAATAGCCACAGACCAGGTGTGCTATAATACAGTTAGCTGACCACATGTGTCTTCATACAATTAGCTGACCAGATTTGTCCTAATACAATTAACTGACCATGTGTGCCCTAATATAATTAGCAGACTGGTTTTGTCCTAATACGATTAGCAGAACAGTTTTACCCTAAATCAACTAGATGACCAGATTTGGCCTAACACAATTAGCTGACCAAGTATGCCCTAATATAATTAGCACATCAGTTTTACCCTAAAACAATTAGTTGATCAAATTTGCACTAATACAAGTGGCTGACCAAGGGTGCCTTATATACATTAACAGACCAGGTGTTTACATAACATATGTGACAAAATGTTAGTTTTTAGTTATAAATTATTGTGTTGGTGAAATGTTACACACTGTAAACAACAATAGAGGATAATTATGTTACACACTGTAAACAGCCGTACAAGACATTAGCATACAGGTAGTTAATGTAACAATGCTAATGATTAATACTAATGCAGTATTGTCAAAATAGGATTATATCAGAGAACAAGGGTGATTAAAGGAACTTTTCCAATCAGGAAAAAACTACAGAATGTCAGAGAAGCGATTGAATAAATGAATGTGGATAGAAATAAAAAAACAAAGACGGAAAGAAATAAAGAAAAAATTGAATCTAAAGAAAATTAATGAAAAAACATATAAATCTACAGACAAAGAGAGAGGAAGGGTTGTTGTAATATAATGGACCACATGACTAATTTTACACAATTATCATCACTATACGTATTATTATGTGAAACTATCAAACTCTCCCAAGCTAGAACGATAAATGTCCTATAATAATAATGAATACAGATACATAATATTTCTCATTGTGAGATGTCCTAGTGTCCCTCAGTGCAGAATGCTACATATTACTATCTGGATAAGATATTAAATTAATATTCTCATGTGGCAATGTGAAGAAATGAACATGAGACAAAGTATACATATTATCACGAAAAGGCTATGTTACCAGAGGCATGCAGAATTTTCAGCCAAACAAGACAATTCCGTTTCAAACTAAAAAGGACAGAAGACCGACTTATTGCTCTGGGTTTTATCCCATTTGGTTTGGTCTCTTTCCACAGAACATGATGCCGAAAGCATCGCACAGAGCGTGATCTCCATAGCTAATTCCCAGGAGCCTCTGAGAAAACTGCACTCATGGACTAAATAACATGACCTTCGAAGCACAAGGGAGGCAGCTTAACCATTTTGTGGTGGAGAACCCCAGGTGTACCAACTCTCTAAGGACAGCAGACCCAGATTTGGGGGACAATATTTCATGGCATTCCTCGGTTGGGGTTAATTTCATATCACACTTTGATGTCAAAGAACAAGGGTGATTAAAGAACCTTTCCCAGTGAGGAAAATATTACAGAATGTCAGTTATGAGAGGCCTAATGATGTGGTTATCCTGTCTACTGGCTATGGGGGATCAACTAAACCTCATAATATAGGCATCAAAAACGGTCAGAAATGTGGCAGTGTTAAAACAGGTAAGAGAATCGACTTCATTACACTTCTATGTAGTTTGGACTTTCCTGCAAAGTGGCCTGCAGAAAGTACTACAGAAGAATTTTAACTCTTAGCTCCAGCAACAACCTTCAGGCATCTCTAAAAAAAACTTGCACTTGTATACTGAGAGATGAAGTCTGAAAATGAACTAATGAACTTTACAGCACGAGGCAGGTGGCTTGGTTACTTCACCATGAAGATTCCAGTTCTAGAATGTAAGGCTGCTGCCATTTGGGCAAGAAAACATGAGACAAGCGCCACAACCGATATCCTACAATGGCATGTGAACATAAACCTTTATCAGTTTTTTTACCTTAAACATATAAAAACTATGGTCTTTGATAGTATAAAAAGAAGATCAGCAGAAAATATAACAACTACTGGAAAGATAAAGGTGGAAGAGGCAGGCTGAGAGAAATGATGCTATATGGTCCCAGACGGAGGCGTGGAATAGCAACAGCAATAGAACTGATCCAGAACACCGGGGCCTGAGATCTGTGGAGATACATGAACATCTATGGCAGGTTACATGATGGTATAAAAACTCTTTAAGTCAACACATGTGAGGGTTATCAAAGAGGTTATGGTGACACTTACAACAATCATACTCATCATCTCCACTTGGGCAGTCGCGGCGGCTGTTGCAACGAAGGGATAAACTTATGCAGCTGCCATCTATGCAGCGAAACTCGCTAGCACCACAAGTGACTGGCACTGAAACAATAGTGACAGACATGACATTTTCATCGGCGCCACTGAAGTCCACCCAAGTCTGGTAGTGGCCAGTCCCTGAGAGTTATCTGCACTTGTGTGTTAGGTGTTAAGCACAACAGTGTGTGTGTGTTAGCAAGCTAGTGGGAACATCAAACACTAGCAATACATGGTGTCCATTAGTCATCGTCTTAAACAGAAAAAACATAATTTGGATGGAGTTTTTCTTTACATTTTCATCTGTGTGAGGGCATGCAAGCAATCTGAGCCATACTGCTGGCAGAAACTACTCCTGCCATTGTTGGAGACTTTTGAGTCTTCGCAGGCTGACACTACAAACTATGGCCTCTTACAGTATATGGGCATTATATATTTTATGGACACCCTGTAATATTTATACTGATTTGACTCTCTAACATTTTATTGTAATATTTATATTATATGGATACCCTGTAACATTTATATTATTTTGACACTAACTTTTATATTATATAGACATCCTGAAACTTGTATATTTTATGGATACTAACATTTATAGTATTTGGATACTGTAACTTTTATATTATATGGATACCCTGTAACATTTATATTATTGTAATATTTATATTATATGGATACCCTGTAACATTTACATTATTTTGACACTAACTTTTATATTATATAGACATCCTGAAACTTGTATATTTTATGGATACTAACATTTATAGTATTTGGATACTGTAACTTTTATATTATATGGATACCCTGTAACATTTATATTATATGGATACCCTGTAACATTTATATTATATGGCTACCCTGTAGCATTTATATTTTATGGATACCCTATAGCATTTATATTTTATGGATACCCTGGAGCATTTATATTGTTTTAACACTTGACTTTTTTTATTTGGATACCCTGTAACATTTATATTGTATCAACATTCTGTAACTTTTATATGACATGGATACACTGTAACTTTTATATTCAGGGTCAGCATATTTTCCTCTCCTCTCGATTCAACAGAATGTATTTAATTCTCTCTAGAGCTTCTACATTGTTGATTTTGTTATACCATTTTAGTCCTCCTATTCTGCAAGGTACAAATTAACGAATGTCAACAGATTATTACTACTTCTCTTAGTCGCTCTCTGTGTTTTCTATCCACATTTTGTTGTTGTTGCATATCCTATTTACAGGACATCGCTGTCAACACCAGCACTGCTGTTGTTGTCTTGGTACATTCAGTTTCTGAACGACCGGCTCCCATATCATCATGTTAAAAACCAGCACAACACGGTCTGCTATCCATATAGCAGTACTGATTTAACATCAGAATTGAATATTCTAGGCTTGGTGCTAAGTTGTTTTGTTTTGTTTGACTTCCACGAATTTCCTAGTGCTATGAAAGCTCCTCTTCATTTGTGTACTCCCATTTTAATATTTGTATTTGTTCCTCAATCTTTGTCTATATTGCTACCTATATATGTGTATGATCCTTCCTCTTGAAGTGGGGTTTCACCAAGGAGGATTAGGTTATCATCTGCTTGATTTATTCTCATTATCTTTGGATTTTTCCTATGAATTTTTAGACCTAATTGTTGTGACCTCCCATCAGGTGTGTTTAATCTTGCATCTGATTTCATGTGTGGAACAGGAGAGATCAATGTTGTCAGCGAAGTCCAGATCATCATGCAGTTCTGTCAGAGTTCACTTAATTCTTTCTCTGATGATAGTTCCAGTTTCATAACCTGGTCTTTAGTCAGGAAGAATAGTAAAGATAACAAAAGGTGCCCCTGTTTCACAGTTGTTCTTATTTCAAATGTATCTGTTAGGTTTGCATTATGCCAAACTTTGTATTTCATGTCTGTATAGGTTTCATTTATTAGGTTTATGGTCTTCTGTGAGATCCCAAAGTTGTCAAAATAGGTTTCCGTCATACTGCTTCCTTCAGATACTTTTAGATAAAAGTTGTCAAGATGATTAGTGGATACCTTGTAGTATCTACTAGTGTACAAGTATTTAGAACATAAATACTAATCAAGAGTGTTTGCACCACACATGAGTCAAATGTTATTTTCATTTAATTGGTTGGTTATGGTTAGCAAATATTCAATAACAAGATTTCAAAAATGCAAATCTTGCCTTACATATAATAACACATATTTTTAACACAAATGAGATGAGCAACAAAATTAAGACATCGTAGGGAATTTGGAGATAGCAAAGGAGCAGGAGAATAAGAAGTAGAAGCTGCAATTGGAAATGAATTGGATGAAGGAGATGAAGAAGAAAGGAAAGAGGAAGAAGAAAAGGAGGAGGGAGAAAAAGGTGCAGAAGATGAGGAAGAGGAGGAGGTGGAGGTAGAGGTGGAAAAGACAAAGAAGAAGCTGAGGTTAGAAGATCTTTAAAATAATGACAAATAATCACAAACTATCAGAACTGTACACGCATATCAGCAAACACCACCAGTGCTATCAGCTGTGGCATTAAACTCTTGTTATTACAATAACTCATGCTATATTGGTCATGTACTCAGAATGGACAAGACAAGACTCCCCAACCAAGCCCTCTTATGGTCACCAGTAGGGAAAAGAAAACGGGGAAGACCAAGAGAGACCTTGCATAGAACCATCATCAGAGAAGGCTCATTCAACGGCCAAGTGAACATCCAGGATCTACAACAGGTAGCAGCGAACCGCTGGACATGGAGAGCTATGACTTCTGCCCTATGCGCCGCCTTAGGCTCAAGAGGAAAGACTAGCTAACTAATGCAGTCCCAGACAGTTGTTCAAACTCTGATCCAAGAATATGCTACGTAAAGTAATAATTGTCCACACATATAACGTCATCACAGACAACAGTACTGACAAGACAATTATTTTATAAGATCATATTTCCTGCTGAAAAATTAACTTCAAATCAGTTATTACCTCGTGGATCAGAAGCATGGAGAAGAACTAAAACAATCACTATAAACTGCAAACATTCATTCTGCGCAGAACAGAAGGACTAAGTGGTAGTAGTAGGCCTCTTTCAGTCCTGAAGGACTATAGAGTTGTGCTGCTGGGGAGGCACCTGGTAGCACCGCTGGTGACTGTTTAGTAAAATGCGAGAGTTACAGTCTCTGTCATGGTTTCCGCATCTGTAAAACAAGGCTGGTCCCACAGTAAGTGACTGCATTTTATGCCTGTACCTCCTATTCTCAGTTTGTTGGATCAGATTGTGCTCAAAGAGCACCAGTCCGTTTCGTACATCTCTTCTCCAGGAACATTTGTCTGTTGCAACTCTTTCCCACGTGTCTGGATCTATGCCAAGGATTTTCATATCTTGTTTACACACATCCCTATATCTGAAATACTTTTTTGGGGGGTCTTCTGGTTGGCCTCTTCGCTGTGACTAGTTCTCCGTATAGAAGATCTTAGGGAACACATTCCACCTCCATTTGAGATACATGACCCAGCCTCCGGAGGCGTCTCTGCTTGAGGAGGGAAGAAGGACTACAATTGTATGACAATAAACTAATGTGGAGCTTGGGGAGAGAACCAGATTCCAGAAATTAAGAGGTGAGGAAACGATGCTGGCTTTGGGTTGACACACACTGAGAAATCCTGATAATAATATCACTAGAAAGTCCTTTCTGCAGAATCCACAGGGCAAATGAACAAACAAACAAACAAGCTTTATTTACAAAGGGTTAAAAATAGGGCACACAGGCCCATCTGACATTCTGCCCGTCTCATCTCTCAATGAAATAGAAGACCTAAAAACACATGTGAAAGATAATTAGAAACAGAGATGAATCATATGGGAAGGGGCTGGTGAGTGCTGCAGGGGACAGCAAAAGATAAATGGCTTGGCATGAGTTGGTTAAAAGCCTAAGTTCTCCAATGGGGAATAAAAGCAAATGTTCTGCAAGTTTAAAACAACAACAAGAAACATATTTGTGGCTGCAGCCAGCTAACAAGATACATACAGACAGGACAATTTGCTTCATCAGATCCATCAGAACAATCACTTTGTTGGTTGCAACGTAGAATCTGTGCAATACACTCCCCACTTGTGCAGGTAAATTCATCTTCGGAGCAACGAACTAGAGATAAACAAGGACAACAAATTAGTTTCTCCAGCTGTGTAACACATTTCCTTTCACATCATTTATGACTATTTAAAAGGAAGCAGAAACTTTGAGAGACAAATAAGCTAAACCTGTGTTAAATGGCATTATATGAAGTAATTCTTCTTTTTCTTTCGTTCACTTGAAATAAGTTGTCTATGGCCACAATGTTGTCTTTTGTATAAATTTCAATCTCTTTTAGTTCACTCAGTGTTACGAAATGTTGAGTTTCTACTATTGTTTTTCTAGGCCAGAAGTTTGTATTGATATTTTGTATTGAGAGCAGTCTTGCAGTACTTAGCTTCTGTCTGGGGCACCAATCCACATGTGCATATGGCTGATTTGTCAAATCTCACATGTGTATATGCGCGGCTACATAACCAAGTGTGTCTTGTCCTGAGGTGCAGAATACAGTTATGTCTGTCCATAATATGTTAATCATCTTGTGCTGGTTCTAGTGGCTTTCCAACTGAGATGAAGTAATGGTAATGTAACCCTTAAATAGTATAGCATGTGGTATTCAGGTATTACTTCAGGTGTGGCAACTACAATTTTTTTTCCTATACGGATCATGTGATGTCATGCATAAATAGCCCATATCCGCACCTTAAGAGGCTAAGGAAGATAGATCTTGATTAACTCATTCTTAAGAGTTACATCTAATCAATCCAGTTTAAGTGATGCCAATCAAGGACATATGGCAGTGTGGACTACGCGAGTTCATCGATTATTGTCCTTTTCCCGCACTTTGTTGACTTTTTCTTTTTTTGGTCGTGTCAAGTGGTGGGGGTATGGGGAGTGGGGGTGTGACATTTCCTGCCTGGGGGGGAGGGGTGTTCTTCTTCCTCTATCTGTATTGGGCGGGTCATAAACACTATCATCATTCCATTGGCTGTGTGTTAGGGTTACAGTGCTCTTCCTTGAAGTAGTCGGGTTGTGTGACGAAGTGGCTATGGAGTGGGTGGGGCTTAAACACTATCATCATTCCATTGACGGTTTGTTAGGGTTACAGTACTCTTCTTCAGGGTGGTCGGGCTGTGTGATGGAGTGGGTGTGGCTTAAACATTATCATGATGCCTTTGGCGGTGTGTTAGGATTACAGTGCTCTTTCTTGGGGTGGTTGGGTTGTGTGACAGAGTAGCTATGGAGTGAGTGGGGCTTAAACACTATCATCATACCATTGGCTGTGTTAGGGTTACAGTGCTCTTGACTCTACTTGTAAAATTCAATTTTACCATCAAATCTTACCACCAATAAATCCTGTGCAATTTACTCCTGTGCGAATTATGGTCAAGATTTTAGGGTACTTATTAATTTTCCACTGTATGAAGTGCTAGTACTCTTCTCTCTGTGCAGGCCAACATGCTCACACAAACACATGACGGCAGGGCTAGGATTTTCCCCAAACATCAGTAACCCTAATTCCTTTGACTATATATCAACACTGAATGTCTTAACTGTAATGTCTGTATGTATCCTGTTAGCTAGCCAAGTCCACAACTATGGTATCTGGTACTTGTGATGTGTTTTTTTTTTGTTTTTTTTTCACGCAGAAAATCTTCTTCTTCCTCTTGCCTGTATCCTCCATTTGGGAGCATAGACTCTCAACCAGCTCGTTCCAAGCCATTCTAACTGTTGCCATCTCCTGTAGCTCCCTCCATGCCCCCCCCCCCCCCCCCATTATTCTTCTCGTCTCTAAAAATGTGGGACTTCCACCATATGCCCAATGAGCCTCAAGGACTCCAAGGAAAGGCCAGTCGGACACATAATCAGATTGTAAATACCAGAATAATGGGACTCTTTGCTGGTGGTTGAAGATGAAGACAGAGCATTATGAGAATGTCCCGAGTGACGAGATGTCGGTTCTGGACTCAACTCAAGGCATGTAAAAAGAATCATTGTTTTTTAATCTCCCATATGCCAAATAACACCTCAAGGCAATTTAAAAAAAAGTCGCTTAAAAGTCGACAGGGTCGACTTCATTGCATCGTGTTTTTATCCCATATGGCTCAGTCTCTTTCCACAGCGTGGAAAGCGTCGCACAAAGCACAAACTCTGTAGCTCCAGCGACGACCCTCAGGAGTTTCCGAAAAAATGCACTCGTGAACCGAAGGATACGGCCCGGAATCGAACCCACAACCTTAGGAACCTGAATCAGATGGCTTGACCACTTCAACACGGAGACTCCCCCAAGGCAATAATAAGGGGCCACTACTTGCTACTTTACTTCATCCTTTAACAGTTACATTCTTAATTGTTCTTCACTGGTTTAATTGTCCTGCATGTTCTCTCATACTTGACTGTTTGAGAATCAATGGCAAATTGGGATATGATTGGATACAGGTGAACATATCTCTCCTGTTGGGTTGAGAAGAACTCGTTTTATGCCAGCTCAGCATTTCTAGAAGTGTCTGGATGTCAGCAGTTAATAATTTAAATCCTGATCTAATTCCAACTTCACTCAATAACAACGGCTTCTTCCTTACTGATAACCGGGGAGATTAACCTTCACTGAGATTTACCTGCCATCTTAGTTTGAAAATGAGTCTGTTCAAAGTACAAAAAAATCATGTGCAACATTTTAAACATGAAAAATATGCGGGAAACTGGTCCAACTACCAACAAAACAGTGAATCATCTGCCAGCACATTTGCAAAAAAACAACTTCAAATATACTAGGTGTAAAAGAAGCAACAAAATGAGCCAGAAAGGCTGATGTTTAAGAGACATAATGACCAAAACCATTTACATTATTGGTTTAATTACACCAAACGGCATAAATATAAATGAATTGCAATGTGCTAGTTAGTGTGCAAGCTGCAGAAACAAAGCAGTTAGTATGCAATATTTTTACACATACGTTTACATGCTCAACAGCTATTCCTTAACCTGTAAGTGATGATTATAAGTCATAATTAACAAGGCAAATCTTAAAATATGAGTTCGACCCATGGCTTTAAATAAAGAGGATAAATCTTAACATATGAGTTAGATAGTGGCTTTATGTGAAAGTTGGGATGTCTTAACATCTGAGTTAAGATCTATGACTTTAAGTAAAGTGGAGAAACTTAACATACAAGTTAGATCCATGGCTTTAAGTCAAGGGGAGAAATCTTAACATATGAGTAGACCCATGGCTTTAAACGAAGTGGAGAAATCTTAACATATGAGTTAGACCCACGGGTTTAAGTGAAGTGGATAAATCTTAACGTATGAGTTAGATCTATGGATTTAAGTAAAGGGGAGAAATCTCAACATATGAGTTAGATCTTTGGCTTTAAGTGAAGTGGAGAAATCTAACATATGAGTTAGATCTATGGCTTTAAGTGAAGTGGAGAAATCTTAACATATGAGTTAGATCCATGGCTTCAAGTGAAGGGGAGAAATTATAATACATACAGCAAATCTTGACATATGTGATAGATCCATGGGTTTAAGTGAAAGGGAGAAATTATAATACACACTGCAAATCTTGACATATGTGATAGATCCATGGGTTTAAGTGAAGTGGAGAAATCTTAACATATGAGTTAGATCCATGGCTTTAAGTGAAGGGAGAAATCTTAACATATGGGTTAGATCTATGGTTTTAAGTTAAGTGGAGAAATCTTAACATATGATTAGATCCATGGCTTTAAATCAAAGGGGGAAAATGTCAACATATGAGTTAGATCCATCGCTTTAAATCAGTGATTCTCAACCGGTGGGGAATTTCCCCCCCCCCCTCCTCCGAAGGGAATTTTAAGGGGTTTCCAGGAGATAATTAAGATTATCTCAAGGTCGTGTTAATACAAGAACTGATTACTTGACATTGTTTTTCCCTTCATACTTTACGGTTCTGTACGTCTCACCCTTCTTTTATAACGTAAGTAGACCCGCAAATCACGTTTTATGTAGATGTCTAGACTTGTTTTAGTATGTGCTATTAAATTTAGCTTCCATTATTACGTATACTGTATAGGGGCGGGGGGAATTGTTAAGGAGGAAATACGAAAGGGGGGGGGGGGGGGGGGGGGGGGGGGGGGGGGGGGGAAATGACATTCTGAAAATATGGTGAAGGGGGGCATGGGCCAAAAAAGGTTGAGAACCACTGCTTTAAATCAAGGGGAGAAATCCTAAGATATGAGTTAGATCCATGGCTTTAAATAAAGGGAAGATGTCTTAATATATGAGTTAGATCCATGGCTTTAAGTGAAGTGGAGAAATCTTGACATATGTGATAGATCCATGGCTTCAAGTGAAGGGGATAAATTATAACACACAGCAAATCTTGACATATGTAATAGATCCAAGGCTTCAAGTGAAGGGGATAAATTATAACACACAAGCAAATCTTGACATATGCGTTAGGTCCATGGGCATTTTGTTTAGATCTATGGGGTTCTCTTAGAGGTTACAATGTCTGCCTATAACTCGAGCAAACCTGGTTCGATTCATTTTGTGCACTGGATTTTTACCAAATAATAAAAGTGAATGGTGCCACCTCCCCCCAATGATTCTGGGTTGGTGGTTTCACAGATTTTCAGACTTTGATTCTGAAGGCACGCAATCACCTACATCTAGTGGTATCTACGTGGTGAAGTTGTTCAATGCTGTTGAAATCTTCCATTCCACCAACAACACTATCAACTATCAGTGCTGTATTTCTAGTAATATTGGTATCTGCAGTGTGGTTTTTCTCAGCTACGTACATGCAACTCTACTGAAAGACAAACAAGTAGCACAAGCATTCACCACTACAGTAAAATAATTCTAAAGCTACTGCATCTACTATATATAAACTTCATTTGCTAAGGTCTGAGTCTCATAGAGTTAAATGCCTGTGAGGGTGTCAGAGTGGATGAGAGGTACATCATCCGCCTCTTACTTGAAAAGTACCAGGTTTCAATCCTGGAGTAGAATATTTTCAGAACCTGATGATGTCATGATTCTTCATGATCTATGGGTTGCAGACTGAATGCCAAATTTCTCCAGAAAAGAAAAGTTTGGCAGTTGGAAACCATGAAGAGTACGCCTTAGAGACATGATGGACAGATAAAAAGTGCAATAAAGATATGTTGAAAGTTAGCTCGGAAAGGAATTGGTTACACCCATCAGAATAAAACAATACACATTCTTTGAAAAGGGGAAAACTGCAGTAGATCATAATAACAGGTAAGCTGGAGTATGTTGAGGCAATGGGAAAGTTGGGGTGTGTCATGACAACAGAACATTTGAAGAAGAAGAGAGGTAGGAGAAGTCAAGAAGTAATATGCTAGACAGTCGCTTAAAAGTCGACAGGGTCGACTTCATTGCACCGGGCTTTATCCCATATGGCTCGGTCTCTTTCTGCAGTACGGAAAGCATCGCACAAAGCACGAACTCCGTAGCTCTAGCAACGACCCACAGGAATCTCCGAAAAATTTCACTCATGAACCGAAGGACGCAGCCCAGAATTGAACCCACAACCTTCAGAGCCCGAGTCAAACGGCTTGACCACTTCATCACGGAGACTCCTCATGCTAGACAGTCTGGCGCTCAAGGCATGGAGGTATATCTGTATCAATAATGATAGGCAGTACACAACACAGGTGGCTGTGGAAAGACATGACAACAAATCTACAAGGCAGAAGCTGTAGAAAGGATGTAAGGAAAGCCTAAGAAATACTGTACTGACAAAATTACAAAGTGATCAAATCTATTGATAGCAGAAATAATTATGAGCTAAAGAAGGAAGGCTAATCAGAGTCCAAACAATGTTGTAGTGAAACTGAATGAGCCAGGCGATTCATGCAAGTATCAAAGCTGCACAGTGAGCAAACGATGTTTGTTTTAGGACAAACAAAGAAGCAAGAGAAGAAATATATTTCATGTCTGTACATTCAGTTGCATTGTAGAATTTGACTGCTAGTTACATGCAATTTTCAGACAAACAATGAAGCAGGAGACAAAATATATTTCATGTTAGTACATTCAATTCTAATATAGAACAATTTACTGTTAACTTCATCCAACATTCATGCAAACAATGAAGCAGGACATGAAATATATTTCATGTTAGTACATTCAATTCTAATATACAATTTACTGTTAACTTCATTCAACATTCATGCAAACAATGAAGCAGGAAATGAAATATATTTCATGTTAGTACATTCAATTCTAATATAGAACAATTTACTGTTGACATCATTCAACATTTCATGCAAACAATGAAGCAGGAAATGAAACATATTTCATGTTAGCACATTCAATTCTAATATAGAACAATTTACTGTTAACATCATCCAACATTCATGCAAACAATGAAGCAGGACATGAAATATATTTCATGTTAGTACATTCAATTCTAATATACAATTTACTGTTAACTTCATTCAACATTCATGCAAACAATGAAGCAGGAAATGAAATATATTTCATGTTAGTACATTCAATTCTAATATAGAACAATTTACTGGTGACATCATTCAACATTTCATGCAAACAATGAAGCAGGAAATGAAACATATTTCATGTTAGCACATTCAATTCTAATACAGAACAATTTACTGTTAACTTCATCCAACATTCATACAAACAATGAAGCAGGAGAAGAAATCAAAATCATATTTATACATTTCTTTCTATTGTAGAACAATCCACTGTTAGTTTCTTCCAAACATTCTGACCAAGAATTCACTGAATTACTAGGCATTTTCGAGAGCATGCACTATAAGCAGATTTAATATCATGTCTGAACAATCAAATCTATTGACTAACAATACAACGTGCAAACTCCATCCAGCATTCAGACTAAGCAATCCGAAAGCTGCTATATTTCAGGTGCTAGCCAGACAAATACTTACAGCACTGTTCATGTTCATCGGAACCATCCGGACAATCTGGCTTCCCATCACATACAGCAGTTCGACTGATGCAGGAGCCATCAGTGCAGCGAAACCTTCCCTCTAAGCAAAGGTCGGGCACACGAATCTCAGCTGAACACACAGAAAGGTCATGCAATGTTTAAACAGTGGGGATATTACAATAATGGATAGGGGAGTTTAGTTTCCCACTTTCAAGACATAACAATGATATAACTCATTCTAAACTAAGTAATTTATCATATAGTGATTGGTACATTTGTGTAAATGTTTTCACTCATTCTTTTTTTATGTTCATTCTGCAATATGTTTTCTTTCTTAAAGACAGAAACAGTGTTTTTTCAGTTCATACAGAGTAACTTACAAGAATAACATTGTGAAAAACAGAAACATTACAAATACAATCATCTCCTTACTGAAAGGTTAGTGTATGGTCTGTTCTTCTGTATGGATGCCAATGCTGGACCATAAATAATAAAACAGGCAACAAAAACTGGAGGCAGTGGATATGTGGTTTTGTAGAATGTTGAGAAAATTATGGACAGAGAAGAACAATGATGAGATACGGACAGCTGCAGGAGTCACAAGATCACTCATCAAAACCAGAAGGAACAGACAAATGAAATGTATGGGGCATATCAGCTGGTCAGGTGGAATAGAGACACAGACCTTATGTAGGGAAATAATAGACAAGTGAGGCACAGAGAGAGACAGAAAATGAGGCATCTGGACAGTTTAACTGATTCAGTGCAAAACAAAACATAGTGCACAATCAAATGAACAAGTTTTGTAATGAACATTTCTATTCACTTAGCACTGAAGTTGCAGAAGATGCCATGAAATGAAACAAATAACACAGTGACTCTGGCATGGCGATATATCATCCTTCTGTCAAATGGAATGTCACATTCGGCGCTATATTATCCGTTGGCACTGAATCAGTTAACTTTAAGGCTGGGAGACCAGTATTTATGGCCTATAATTCTAAGCATTCATGATGGGACCACTTAATCTGAACTTTTTGTTGTTTTATTCTGGTTGTAAATTGCATATAACCGCTTTATTACCTTTATAATGACAATGTATCTACTTTATTACCACTTATAATGACAATATATACCACTTATAATGGCAATGAATTACCACTTACAACAATATGTCCACTTTATTACCACTTATAAAGACAATGTAGTTTTTTACAACCATACAAATAATTAACCCCTAATCTTTAACTTCCGGTCGCCAGCATGGCGGTTAGGCGTTGAGCCGTTAAGACCTGTGGCGTGTTTATGCTTGTGGCTATGGTTTGCAACCGCATTTTCTTCATGTTGGACTGGTAGTACATGGTTCCGTCGCTCTGCTACTGAGTGAGTGCGTGGGCGACACCGTGAGCTGTGAAATTCGCGTGGAATGCTTTTACATCTGTCCTGTACAGTGAACTGCATGTTCGGAACAATGGCTACCGGCGGTTGCTGAATTGACTGTTTTGCCCTTTCGGTTCACGAGTGCATTTTTCGGGAGACTCCTGGGAGTCGGCGCTGAAGCTGCGGAGTTCGTGCTTTGTGCGACACTTTCGGCGGGTCGCCCTGCGGTAAGAGACCAAGCCATGTGAGAAAACCCTGGTCAATGAGGTCTTTCTGGTGACTGCCGAGTCCATCAACGATGAAATGTGGTATTCGTGGATGAATTTTGTGTTGACACTCTGACGGCGGCATTATGCACAGTGTACCTGTGCAGGCTGTTGGGTTGCCGAGACTCCTGTCTATTCCACTTTTCAAATTGGACAGTGGGGAGCATTTTGTGTGATAATCGCTGGCACGGGAATGGAGCATAATGGGGACGACCCGTTGCCGTGAAGTTGGAACCTCGACTAACTGACTGACTAACTAACTTTAACAGTAAATGAACACTAAGAGAGATTACAATCCTGCACCAAATCCTCACAATACTAACATGCAGACACAGATAAGGGAACAGATATTTAAAGTCAGAGTGGGCATGCTAGCATAGTTGATAGATGCTACCTGATAATGTTCTCAGAGTTGTCAAACAAGGGTTTGACACAAATTTGTCACCTTGAAAGGTTAGGGAAAGACTGGCCATGCATTAAAGCCTACAAAATGACATGGTCCTATCACATCACAGTCCTATAGCAAGAAACTGCTTCAGGACAAATTGTTTTGTTTTTCTTTAATCCTAATTGCTGAGCATTCTGAATAAATTATAACACACTCTGCCGGATCCAGTCCCTTTATCTCTTACACTATTATACATTACTTAGTTTTAGTTTAGTTTAGTCGATGGATCAACATCACTGCACACGGGTGTAACCTATAAGTACTCCGTTCTACTCCTAACTCAAGTCTGAGACGGGATAATCTCAGCTCAGTGCACAAACTCCGTAGCACTGGCGAGGATCCTGAAATACTTTGGATAGATTGTTAACTCGAAATTTTGCCCGAGCAGCGCTGTTAGGCGCTTTCCAACTGCCAAGGGATTTTTTACGTGCGCAACGATACACATGGGCATCCGATCTCACTACCCAGAGACCAGGTGAAATCTTGTTACTAGAAGTCCATGTGAAAAAATCTCGGCCCTCACCGGGACTTGAACCTGGGCCCTCCAGCACTCGAGGCGGACACCATACCTTGACACCACTCACCCCCTCTGTCACACGTCTTCTGATGATAATATCACGAAGTTCTTACGATGATATGCTCCTGATATTATTGTGTGATGGTCGTTGTCTAGGTAACGATACTCATGGTGTGTCAATGGAGATATCTGTCTTGCAATGTAACTCACCCCCGCAGTGCATATTCACCAGGCATTAAACAAGATTCCGTTGGCGCACATAATCCTTTATTACAGAAATAAGACGGACAAACGGAACATGTTTATACATCCAGAAACATAATGTAATCCATAGAATATAAATATCCTCCTCACAATTTAACCAGCACACATCAATGCCTTCTCACGGCCTGCTTCTAATCTCAATCCACAAGACAGGTAATCCAGCTACAATCCACGGCTGGATCTCCCACAATACAACCCACACATTGGGTTGGAGCCACTGCTCAACTATAGAACCCACTCTGGGTTTAGGCCTACACTCAATACAGAACCCACTCTGGGTTCAGGCCTGTCTTCACAACTAGAAGAACAACACAACACGGAGCTCTCTCTTAAACGACCTGACCCGCAGTCGGTCTCTTCTCTCACTGACTTTTCAGTCTCCTCACTTCACACAACACACAACTCTCTTTCGACCCATCCCCCCCTGGGGATTTCCACTCATATCCGCCCCATTATTTCTGAGGGTTGATTGTTTTCCTCGTAGCCAGGTCAGTCACTTTACTGTCTCCCACTCTCATCTCCATTCTTCCTCCTGCCCGGTCACTCAACTCAATGTCAGTGACCCAGGCTTATGTCATCACCCCCCTCTTAAAAGAAAACTTCGTTTTCAAATATTGGGAGACTAAAACTTACTAAATATGTGACCCAGACATATAGCCTGGGTAGCCCTAAGTATGGCTGCACCTTACTCTAGCTACCACACTACATAATACATCAAATGCTCATATTACACTCCTATATTCATCACACATAAATACAACCATCTATCTTGTGTATCAATGCATGAACTAATACATCACATAATAATAATAATACATCATAGAAAAGCATTATACTTATGTACCCACAGGTCTCTTACTACTTCACGACCCCACAATACTATTTGTGTACCGACCCTATATCAGGTGGCTCTGTTCTTGCATTAACCCACCTCTGATTCCTGTCGATGCTGTGTCTACCTTTCATGTACCCATGACTCATGGTACCTCTACAATTACAACATCTGTTTGCTATCCCTAGCCCTGGGTCAGTAATGTCGCGAAAACTCTTTTGACCTGACTCAACTTTCCTATCTGCATATTGCACCGTTACACTTGAGTCTCTGTTTAGTCTGAGCTCTTTATTCAATCTTGGCCCATATACCTGGCACCTTGCTTTCTGCTGCATACGCCTTATGCCTATGTGCCCTGCACATGCACTATCCTGAGCTGTTCTAGTATATCGGTCTCTATGTGCTAAAGGTACTGCTCCTTGCCCACGTGCAGTTCTGCTATCTGAAAACCTGCGAGTGAGAACATTGTTCTTCCTCTCGAAGCACCATCTACCTTTCTTTGACTGCCTATGTTCTACTCTCCTACACCCTTGGGAACATTTGTTCAGAGTAGTATCTTGTCTCTGGGAGTCACTAGCACTATATTTGGGATCCATTCTCATCTGCTCAGCTGTACTATCCTTGTCCTGAGTTCCTGTGTCTACTTCAAGTGCCTCTTCTACCTCAGCTATACTCTCTAATTTAGGTTCTCTTGTGGTAACTACCTCGTTACTGCTTACACTATATTTTCGGTCCCAATAAACTACTTCCTCTTCTGTACAATCTTTAACTCCTATAACATTTCCTATGATCAAATCAGCCACTGGTGAGTCCAGAACACACGCTGTCACTCTTCCAGTGATATATGGTGTTTTTACTGTTATTATGGCTACTGGGTAGAACTCTACTGTGCCGTTGAATGTTATGCATCTAATCTTTTTCCCTGTATAATCCGAGGGATCTATTAAACTTCTCCTCACTCCGATAGACGTACATCCGGAATCCCTAATTGTTAACGCTGGTCTATCATTGACAAATCCCTGATGTAGCTTCAAACTTCCTCCTTCATGCACTGCTGATCCTGCTTTTACTGTATGACCACATATTAGGACTGGCTGACTGTCTTTTTCAAAAAGAGGTTTGCACCCACTACAATCTTCATTGTTCAGCGTCTCAATTACTTGCGCTGCATTTGAGTGCTCTGTTTCTCTCATCCTACATTGATGGCTGATATGCCCCTTCTTTCCACATTTGAAACAAGTAATCTCCCTTTTAGTGTTGTTCGTTGGTCCATCTGATGGTTGTGCATCACACTCTGCTGCCTTGTGTCTCCAGCTCCCACAATTCCAACATCCGGCATAATTTGGACGTCTCTGGAAGTTCCCTCTTCTATATGGGTACCGTCCTACTCTACCAACATTGTTTCCTCGGAAACCATTATCTTGAAGTTCTTGTTGCTCACCTTTCTGTGCTGAATCCACACTTTTCGCCCTTGGTCTGATGACTGGATTCTGGTCCTGTTTAGTGTACGCTGCACAGACTATTTCCTCACTCATTAGTTTCCCAATAGATACGTTAGGATGTGCAGTCATGTAGTTTTGCCCTAACTGAGACATTGTGTCTATGTCCTTTGGCTTCCGTTCCTCAAAGAACGCTACTAAGTTAGAATTGCATGCAGATACCACCTTGTCTCTTAACATTAGATCTACTAATTTATTAAAATCTTTCCCTACTTCTGCAAGCTCCATCCATTTGTTAAATGCATTCTTTACAGTGTTAACAAAGTCTGTGAAATCTTGATTTGTCTCTGGCACTAACTGTCTAAACTTTGTCCTATATCCATGCTCAGTGAGTTGGAACTTTGTCAGCAAACGTTGACGTAAGATAGTGTAGTTGTTCCTTTCTTCTACAGGTAAATTGAACATGGTGTCTAGTGCCTTGCCCGTAAGAAGCTCCCCTAGTCTAATAGCATACTGGTCTTCGGGGATGCCTAACACTTTCGCTGATGCCTGATATCTGTCAAGATAAGCTTCAAGGTTGTCTCGGTCCGTAAAGTATGGCAGTTTTAATCTCTGTGACGACTGCGAAGGTCTTTTACTTTCCTCACTTTGACCCTTCGATGCAAATTCTAACTTTTTAATAGCAATTTCTGCTTCCATCTTAATCTTCTCTTTCTCAATTTCCATTCTCATGTGTGTCTCTCTCTCTTCCTGTAGACGCTTGGCTTCCATTTCAGCCTGTCTTTGTTCTCTCTCAGCTAACTTTTCTTCCTGTAGACGCTTGGCTTCCATTTCAGCCTGTCTTTGTTCTCTCTCAGCTAACTTTTCTTCCTGTAGACGCTTGTTTTCCATTCAACTTTACTTCCTGTAGACGTTTGTTTTCCATCTCAGATAGTTTTACTTGTGTCTCTTCCTGTAGACGTTTTGCCTCGCGTTCATTATGCCTCTCCTCTCTTTCCGTCTGTTGTTGTTCTTTTGCTTCGGCATACTCCTGTAACTCTTTACCCTTCAGGCCTATTCTTTCACCTGCTTCAATATAATCCATTAAAGTAGGCATCTTGTACTTGTGGACACGTTGCTGTGAATCAGCCAACTATAAATGTACAGACTCTGCTGTTAGTCTTTGTGTCACTTCCCTAAGTACACCCGCACTCCCTGTGTACGTAAATCCGTAGTGCTACAATATCACTCTGTACTCACCCAGTCACTCTATAAGTACTAGGTAGTGAGGGGGGAAGTATCACCTATACTCCCTTATATCTATATATCTATGACCAAAAGTTCATAAAGTCCCTGGAAATATTGTTAAACATACATATAAATACATATACAAACAAATGGATGATAACACTAAGTGATGACTATCCAACGCTAGACTTCACAAGCTGAGTACACGGAGACGATGATCACACAGAAAATAAACCACAGTAACAACCACAAGCTTGTGTAGAGACACCCACAGTGCGCGTAAAATATAAATATAAATTGACCAAGACCACTAGACAGCAGAAATGACGAAAGATCACAATAAAAACATATATCCGAACACAACAAATATTATATGTAAATATAACGAAAAGAAAGAGAAACAAAAACAATTTATAGCATCAACATATACACAAATCTGACGTCAGACAACTCGGCTCTAGATATTGGTTAAGACTATTTCAATGCCCCTGCACGATACGTCAACTCATTAACGTTTTTCTTACAAAAATATCGTAAGCACCAGAAAGAATATATATTTGTGTGCTGTATCCCGACTCTCGAGAAACACCCCAAAAATCTCCTACTCTTGACAAACACTGGACCACATACAAGTAACAGCTTAACAACCGAAAACAATATTTATAAGACAATGAGCAGCAAACAGAATGTCCAACTCGTTGGCCGACAAACATGTGCCCATAAATCCGTCGTCAAAAGTTCTTATTTTGCTGTTAATAGTTTTTCACAATATGCTGGAAATGTCTGTGTTACATTCTCCGAAATGATTACGACGCTAGATTTCAAAGCGACTTGTTGTTTTGTTGAGTGGTTCCTGAATTCACGTGGTGATCAAAAGTTCCAACTGTCGGAAACGTTGACGGTAATAATAATTATCCAAAGTGTTCTTTCGATATGTTGTTACTCTCGTTGCGGAGATGGCGCTTTGCTGTATCATATATGTTATAGATTCACCAAAAGAAAAGACCAAAATAATGGCAATAAATGTTCAACGCTTTCACTCTGTACAGTCAGTTCTTTTTGGCAACTGTATGCAACTATGTTCGCGGAGATGCCACGTCATCAATCGTTGACAAAATGTTTGCTGATTATAAGGTAATGAACACAAAGGGCTTTTAACAAAGCCGAACATAAAGTCTTGTTTCACACAAAAACAGCTTGTTTATCCAGTTCCACTATGGAACATCTCAGTAACTTTCCACTGTCCACGGCCTTGACCTTGCCGGACACCTCCAGTCAGTACCTGGACGCTGGTGTACCCACCCGTCCTATTTACTGCGTCGAAAAATCTTGACCAGTCAACTTGCAACAACACAGTGCGCTTGCCTCCAGCACACACACACCTGTCAATTATCTTTGGTTCCCAATCCTGTCATTATCACCGACAGCGGATGTTCTACACACACACACGCTGCCCTCGCCACTCTGGATTCAACACTGGTCTTTCATCGCCGCGTCTGCTGGTTTCAGTCCTCCTGCCTGGTATCAAATTTACCTGTCACCGTAATGGACTCTCCCGGTTAGTCTGTATGGCGTGTCTTTATCACCGACTTTTGTGCTGCCGCTGTTTTTTGACACCCCCACTCGCTTTAGCGATATGGTTGGTTCCAATTCACCTGTAGTGGGCTTGACGTGAACTGCCGTAGCCAGTTCCCGCACGGAGACAAACTCAGTGTTTATACGGTGGACACACTCCGCTGTCCACCCTCTCTCCGCGAAGAGCCCACAAACATCTCAGAATGACAACACTGTCTATAATGTTCTTAATCGGACGTAGCCCTCAGATACTCCTTACTAAGTGACGAGCGCCCAGATGTCACACGTCTTCTTGATGATAATATCACGAAGTTCTTACGATGATATGCTCATGATATTATTGTGTGATGGTCGTTGTCTAGGTAACGATACTCATGGTGTGTCAATGGAGATATCTGTCTTGCAATGTAACTCACCCCCGCAGTGCATATTCACCAGGCATTAAACAAGATTCCGTTGGCGCACATAATCCTTTATTACAGAAATAAGACGGACAAACGGAACATGTTTATACATCCAGAAACATAATGTAATCCATAGAATATAAATATCCTCCTCACAATTTAACCAGCACACATCAATGCCTTCTCACGGCCTGCTTCTAATCTCAATCCACAAGACAGGTAATCCAGCTACAATCCACGGCTGGATCTCCCACAATACAACCCACACATTGGGTTGGAGCCACTGCTCAACTATAGAACCCACTCTGGGTTTAGGCCTACACTCAATACAGAACCCACTCTGGGTTCAGGCCTGTCTTCACAACTAGAAGAACAACACAACACGGAGCTCTCTCTTAAACGACCTGACCCGCAGTCGGTCTCTTCTCTCACTGACTTTTCAGTCTCCTCACTTCACACAACACACAACTCTCTTTCGACCCATCCCCCCCTGGGGATTTCCACTCATATCCGCCCCATTATTTCTGAGGGTTGATTGTTTTCCTCGTAGCCAGGTCAGTCACTTTACTGTCTCCCACTCTCATCTCCATTCTTCCTCCTGCCCGGTCACTCAACTCAATGTCAGTGACCCAGGCTTATGTCACCCTCCCATATATACATTACTTAATACTGAATGAGTTATCAGTGTGAGCATTTATGGGATGAGTCAGTTATCCAAATGTTATATGGAAGAATGAAAAGCAAATGATTAACACTGACTAAACTGTGTGCTGTTATCATATCTCTGTGAACATGAGGACATGCAGGCAATAACATAAAGCATGTGTATATATCTGACAGTAAGTACACTTCAGACTGGACAATTACAGGTGCAAATAACATTGTTGAATAAACAATAACGTTAATGTGAACATTCAATATACAAAAGGTAACGGCAGGTATGAGGAAGAAATAAGATAGGGAATCAGAATGGCTAAAGAAACATTCAACAATAGGAAACAAGTGTGTAACCATGCGGCACACGCTAGACACGCCAAATTCTCACAACAGAATACTACAACGCTACCCATCGTAGGCTATGCTCAAGATTGCCCAATTGCCGCGACTGACGTCCGTCAATCGATGTGGACCCGAACGATCAGGACTTCTCACTGGCAAGGAACACCAGTCGCAGCGATTGGGCAATCTTGAGCATAGCCTACGATGGGTAGCGTTGTAGTATTCTGTTGTGAGAATTTGGCGTGTCTCGTGTGTGCCGCGTGGTTACACACCCCGCTTCACACGCCAGTGATCCGGGGCTCGTTTCCGGATCCGGTCTGGGATATGCACTACTGACGAGCTCAAATGAGAGCGAAACTTGAGTATAGTGCTTCCATATTGACGTGGATAGGCACTTAGGGTTCATTCCGGGATGCATCAGCGTTGCCAGTATGGGTTGTGCTCAATATTAAAATTTCAAATCCCGAAACAACCAATAATCAATAGGAAACAGCTTCTCACATACAAACAGCTAGGTTAACAATTACAATGGACTTTGATCAGATTTTGCATTGCCTCTTCATTATTATATTGTGCAGGAGCTGTGACAGCGCATGTCTTTGACTCATCATCCATGCAGATTTTTTTTAATAGCTGGACACCCCCCCCCCCCCCCCCCCCCCCCAAAGGTCACCTAACCCAAAATGGGTACCAGAAAACCTCCTAGGAAGTAAAGGTGGCAGGTTAGATTTGACACATCAACCTGTTAAATGCCCATTGGCCTATTAAAAAATATGGCGCTAGAACCATATACCCATGATTCCACAAAGCATGGGAAAGGATCCTTTTTTTGTTGTTTAATTGTGTGTTTGAATTTAGAAGTATAACAAGTAAACACCACTTTTCTGTTTACTTGTATGTATAATATAGAAGTATAACAAGAAAAAACTTCTTTTCTGTTTACTTGTATGAATGATTTAGAAGTATAACAAGTAAAAACCTCTTATCTGTTTACTTGTATGTATGATTGATTGACAGCATTCGGGGCATTCCCTTCACATGTAACAGGAAAGGCTTAATGAGGGCGAGTGATCACTTCTCATCCTCATCGCCGTTTCTTCCCAGAAATTTCCAAAAATTATCGGCTACCCATTTTACAAGTCTGGTTTAATTTCAGAACTGATAAAAAAACCTGACAACTGCAGAGAATGAACTCAAGCTACCTTCTTGGTAGGCAGTGCACTGACAACTAGCCTGCAACCAGCTACAATTTTTAGTATACCTCCAAGACTAGTGATCGTGTGAGATGGAGAATCACGATTGTTCACACTTACTGTCAAGGCACAGAATGAGGGTGGGGGGGGGGACCCTGAGTGGTCTCGAGGTATGGTATTCGCCTTGAGTGCTGGCGGTCCCGAGTTCAAGCCCCGGTGAGGGCCGGGATTTTTTTCACGTGGACTTCTAGTGACAAAATTTTCCCTGGTCTCTGGGTAATTAGATTGGACACCCGTGTGTATTGTTGCACACGTAAAAAATCCCTTGGCAGTTGGAAATTGAAAAAGAGTAGCCGAACAGCGCTGCTTAGGCAAAATGTTGAGTTAAAAATCTACCCAAAGTATTTCAGGATCCTCACCGGTGCTACATAGTTTGTGCACTGAGCTGAATTTCTCC
This sequence comes from Cepaea nemoralis, assembly GCA_014155875.1. Classification (NCBI taxonomy): domain Eukaryota; kingdom Metazoa; phylum Mollusca; class Gastropoda; order Stylommatophora; family Helicidae; genus Cepaea; species Cepaea nemoralis. The sequence goes on along the minus strand of JACEFZ010006204.1, from coordinate 184,102 downwards.
GAACTCAGGCTTGAGTTAGGAGTAGAACACAGCACTTATGGGTTGCACCTGTGTGCCGTGATGTTGATCCGTCAACTAAACTAAACTAAAACTAGCACAGGATGATCATGAATCTAGGAGGTATTATCAGCTTCATAAACATTGGTACCTTGACAATTTTCAGAATGTTCCGGGAATTGTCTGTGATGGAAAGGCAGATTGATCACCCGAGCTGATCAAACCGTGACCTAGAATATGTGAAGGTCTAACAATTCACACCCCATACCATGACCTAGAATATGTGAAGGTCTAACAATTCACACCCCATACCATGACCTAGAATATGTGAAGGTCTAACAATTCACACCCCATACCATGACCCAGAATATGTGAAGGTCTAACAATTCACACCCCATACCATGACCTAGAATATGTGAAGGTCCTAACAATTCACACCCCATACCACGACCTAGAATATGTGAAGGTCTAACAATTCACACCCCATACCATGACCTAGAATATGTGAAGGTCTAACAATCCACACCCCATACCATGACCTAGAATATGTGAAGGTCTAACAATTCACACCCCATACCATGACCTAGAATATGTGAAGGTCTAACAATTCACACCCCATACATACCTGTGAAGGTCTAACAATTCACACCCCATACCATGACCTAGAATATGTGAAGGTCTAACAATTCACACCCCATACCATGACCTAGAATATGTGAAGGCCTAACAATTCACACCCCAAAGGCAGTATCTGCTATGGGAATTACCATTTATTGCTTTCACATCATCATCATTCAGTGCCTTGACAGCTGGCGTGGGTGATCATACCTCTCCAGAAATTGCGATCTCTGATGGCATGGATCATGTACTGACTCCCTTCCGGCCATGACACAAGACAGTCAAGAATTTTCTCATGCTATCTTCCTCTGTCTGTGTTTCCACAAATCTTTCCGGTTGTCACAACATGTTCCAGTTTTTGTCTTCTCATCACTGTGGTCAAAAAATGATAACTTCTTCTTTCTGATGTTGTGATAAGTTGGCTTTGTGACTTGGCTTCCCTCAAAATGTCCAGATTGCTCATCTTGACAGTCCAATGAATTTTCAGCATTCTTCTATAAAACCACATATCCAAGGCTTCTAGGGATTTGTTCACCTATTTACTAATTGTCCAGGATTCACATCCGTATATTAAAGCTGGATCTATGTAACATGCAAGAACTCTTTTTCTAACATCTAAGGACAAGGACCGGACCCATCGCATAAAATGTTCTTCATCTGACAGAATGCAGTTTTTGCTTGTACACATCTTTTTTTTTTTATCTCTGTGATGCATCTTCCATCAGATGTTATCCTTGGGGCTAGATATCTGAATATTACTTTCACAGGCATCAAATATATATATATAAAAATGTTCTTCATTTGACAGAATGCAGTTTTTGCTTGTACAAATCTGTTTTTTTATCTCTGTGATGCATCTTCCATCAGATGTTATCCTTGGGGCTAGATATCTGAATATTACTTTCACAGGCATCAAATATACAGACCTGGTAACAATGCAAAAAACAAACACATTGTTAGGATTCTTTTAGTATGCCTTGACTAAAAGAAGTAGCTGTCATGGCCGGAAGGGAGTCAATACATGATCCATGTCATCAAAGACCTCAATTTGTATAGAATGTTGATTGGTACATATAAAAATTATTAATGCACGCGTTAGTTGGGACAGAAAAGGGGGAAATATTCACTTACTGCAATTCAGTTCATCTGCACCATTTGCACAGTCAGCTTCTCCATCACACAGGTATTGTGTTTCAATACAATAACCATCACCGCAGGAGGTCTCGTTGCTCTGACAGGTTATGTCCTCATCTGAACACAAAACAGCATTCAATAACTGACATGAAGAAAATTGGGGCCTTTGAGTTTAAATGTTAAATATTACAGAAATTTTCTTAGAATACTGTGGACCAGACAGAAGAAAGATACCGATATTCTACAAAATATCAAGATAGAATAAAACTGGCTGATAAACAGTATTGTCTCTCAGAAACTGAAATACTTTACTGACAAACACCACAGCGGCTTGGAAAGAAAAATGATGGAAGGCAAAGTTCCTGGAAAAAGAAGCAGGGTTTTATCAGCACGATTGATGTTGCACTTCATGTATTGTCATTGCCCAAGGTTCCTTCAATAGCCTGTGCCCCCCCCCCCCCCCCCCCCCCGCCCTTCCTTGTTTCTTTTTGAGTATCACAGCCTGAAATTCTGAGATAAGTAGCACATTTTTTTTCTTCAAATTTTCCTTTTCTCTTCATTGTTCTTATTTTTTCATCCTTTCATTCTTTTCATCCCGTTGTTATGCATTAAGGCAACATGAGACAGAAAAAATTACATTCTATATTTCATCTCTATGTTCTAATATGGTATAGGATTGAATACTGAATACTGCTGACTGATAAGATACTGTCAAATTGACTGTGCACTTAGCAGTTGCTATGGAAACCAAGATAAACAGTGTCATATTGTATTTATAAAACAGTCATTTTTTAATGTACAGGCTCAATTTTTGGAATATATGCACATTCTTAGACCCTTTACACAGTGACAAAAAACTGTACTGTTATTATTTGGCATTTTTTTTCTTCATAATTTTAAAAAATTAATGTTTTCCTTGACATTTTTTGTGGTTTTTTGACGGCTGCACAAAAACTAAATCTTACTTTCACAAATGCCCTATACATAAAGTAAGCAATACAATGAAGAATAAGTGTACAAAGTTTCATTATAACCTGACAAACAATTTTTGACAAACAATGTAACAAAGTAAAAAAAAAAGTGGCAAAATAAGAAAACGGGGAAAAGGGAATTATTTTAAGGTTTTATTATACTAATAACACTGACATAATAAAACGATGGACAGAGTACACAGAAGATTTATTCTGGGACAACAGGGGCAATAGACCAACATTGTACAATATTCAAGATGGACCAAAAATATTAACGGCTATTAAAAAGATGAAAGAAGGAAAGGCTGCAGGTCCTGACCAGATAACAACAGAGATGATAAAATCCTTATCCAGCTTTGGCACTGAATCTATCACAGAAATATGTTTATGATATATATAATACTGGGTACATCCCCAGGGATTTGAAAACATCCATTTTCATCACACTACCGAAGAAGCCCAGAGCTGATGATTGTGAGGATTATAGAACTATTAGCTTAATAAGCCACATAACTAAGATACTACTCAAGGTCATACAAGAAAGAATTCAAAATAGATGAGGAAGTAGCTGAAGAACAATTTGGGTTCCGCAAACTTAGCAACACCAGAGAAGCAATTATCTGTTTGAAAAATTAACATTAGGCGTGGTGGAGGATACAATTAGACAGGTGTGCCCCTTGGAGAACATTAGGCGAGGAGAGGAGTGTGTCAGAGTGCCAGCAGAGCAGTCAGACTTGTGCAGAGTTATAATCACATTGAGCCGGGAGTGCAGGGAGTGGCCAGCAGGAGCCACGGAAGTGGAAATACAGCAACTAATTCAGGATAATGCTCACTCGGGTGATGTGATTATCTACACAGATGAGTTGGTGTTGAGAGGTAGGAGAAGTGCCTGGGAGTTCTTAGAAAACGCTAATGGTCGACGTTTGGTGCAGGAGAGCCTGGCATATGATACCACAACATCTAGCTTAAGAATGGAGGTGGAGGCGGTCAGTGCAGCTTTCCTCTGGATGGAGAATACGATACACATACATATCGTGATTTTAACTGACTCAGAAAGCACGCTGAGGAAGGTGAGGACAGGCAAGCTTCGGGCAGAGTTGCTTGCTTCGCTTTGGAGGTCACAGGTGGCAAGCATCACCTGGATCTTTTCTCCGGGGCATGCCGGTGTGCTGGGGAGTGAACAGGTGGACAGATTGGCTGGCTCTGCAAAACTTGGTGGAGTAGTGATGCATGACAAGGCAGACTTGTGGGAGCACGTGTACACCTCGGAGGAGCATATGGATCACCATGGTCTGGCAAGAATGAGACAGCGAGGGGTGACGAAGGGATCTGGCAGACGCTCGACGCTCAGAGGAAAGGTGAGACGGGCATATAATCAGATTGCTACTTGTACTATCGGTGTTGGAACTCTTCGCTGGCTGCTGGGGATGGGGATGGAGTGCTAATGGGAATGCCCCGAATGCTGTGATGTCGGTTCTTAAATCAATCAATCAATTGAAAAATATATAGAAGTTCAAAAATAATATATTTGTTTTATACACTTCAAGAAAGCTTTTGATAGAGTACAACATGAACGACTAATTATGTGCCTTCAAGATATAGAGACGGAAAGGACATCAGACTTATTAGTAACTTGTACTGGGAACAAGTGGCATCTATTTGATGTGGAAATAACTATTTGTTGCCTATAGAGATAAAAAGAGGAGTACGGCAGGGATGTGTACCCAAGCCTCTTCAACCTATACACAGAAAGAATTTTTAAACAAGTTGAAATGCTGGGGAGTGAACAGGTGGACAGATTGGCTGGCTCTGCAAAACTTGGTGGAGTAGTGATGCATGACAAGGCAGACTTGTGGGAGCACGTGTACACCTCGGAGGAGCATATGGATCACCATGGTCTGGCAAGAATGAGACAGCGAGGGGTGACGAAGGGATCTGGCAGACGCTCGACGCTCAGAGGAAAGGTGAGACGGGCATATAATCAGATTGCTACTTGTACTATCGGTGTTGGAACTCTTCGCTGGCTGCTGGGGATGGGATGGAGTGCTAATGGGAATGCCCCGAATGCTGTGATGTCGGTTCTTAAATCAATCAATCAATTGAAAAATATATAGAAGTTCAAAAATAATATATTTGTTTTATACACTTCAAGAAAGCTTTTGATAGAGTACAACATGAACGACTAATTATGTGCCTTCAAGATATAGAGACGGAAAGGACATCAGACTTATTAGTAACTTGTACTGGGAACAAGTGGCATCTATTGATGTGGAAATAACTATTTGTTGCCTATAGAGATAAAAAGAGGAGTACGGCAGGGATGTGTACCCAAGCCTCTTCAACCTATACACAGAAAGAATTTTTAAACAAGTTGAAATGCCTGGACTTAACATCAATGGAAGAATCATAAACAATCTTAGGTATGCTGACGATACCGTGTTACTAGCAGAAAGTGAGCAAGAGTTACAAGATCCTAGTGGAACAAGTAAACAGGCACAGTGCAGAATGTGGCTTAGATATTAACATCCAAAACACAAAAACTATGATAATTAGCAGTGAACAGGAAAGGTCACCAATGAACATCACAGTAAACGGGCAGATACTAGAACATGTAACAAGTTTCTCCTATCTTGAACATATAATAACAGACAATGGCAGAAGTGAAATAGAAATCAAAAGAGAATAGGAATGGCTAAAAATGCTTTCAACAGCATGAAATCAGTATTAACATCTAGAAAGATTAATAACGCATTAAAAATGAGAATTGTTGAAATTGCACGCATATTCAACATTACTGTATGGCGTGGAAGCCTGGACATTGAACAAGCAACTAGAAAGTCGCTTAGAAGCCCTGGAGATGTGGATATACAGACGAATATGTAGTATTTCATGGAAACAAAAATAATAAAATGCATAGGTTCTAGAAAAACTGGGAATGAAGAGAGAGTTGATGAAAGAAATAAGGAGGAAAGGTTGAGGGCAAGCGAGCAAGAGGTGGACAAAGATACAAGTGGGAAGATAACATCAAGAGATGGACGAACATCAGCCTGACAGAATGTACAGTCAAGGCAAAAGACAAGACAGTGTTGGAGATCGATTGCAGCCAACCTTCATTGTGGAGACGGCACCTGATTGATTGATTGATACTAATAAAGTTATCTTAATGCTTTGACAAATTATTTTACATAGAAAAACAGTTTCTAACAGTACATGATAATTAGAACAATGGTGTTGCATATGGTGGGATCTCCATCCAGGGCATGCAGCTCCCCCTGTCGCTTCAGTTTGACCACACATACACTGTAGCGTCTCTTAGTTTGAGAGAAAACTAGAGATCTTCTAACTTTGAATACAATTTATCCGCTTTTTTGTGAAATGTTTTGTGATGAAGACCTTGCAGGTTTATATTTTCACACAAATTATTGAAGTTGTTGCACCCATCCCATAAACTAATGCAGAATAAACAGACTGGCTGTTGATGGGAAAAGATCTATCCCCATCATTACTTCTTGCAGCTAGGTATCTTCCACAAAGTACTTCTTCACAACAAGAGCAGTAAACCTCTGCATGCACAGCTAATCCTTTGGCTTTCTTGCTGTAAGTTTTCAAAATAAAATAAAACTAGTATTCTACATACAGGACAACATAACATTTAATGATTCATCAATTTCTGAAAAATCAACTACTGCTCTGTGTTCCAGTTTTTTTTTTTTATGTACGTTGTCATCAACAGAAACATACTTGCTGCTAGAGGAGGTCATTTATTCATACTGTTCTCTTTTAAACAAGCTTCGGGTTTTTTTCTGCAATAAAAAAGTAACTTCCCCAACTTTGAGAAGAAGAACAAGTTGGTACAGAGTCGTTCAGATTCACTGTCAAAAGGACAGTGAGACTTGGAAATGGAGGTGCTGTTTAGCTGGGTCATAATCAAAATTGCATGCTGAGGAAGGTGAGGACAGGCAAGCTTCAGGCAGAGTGGCTTGCTTCGCTTCAGAGGTCACGGGTGGCAAGCATCACCTGGATCTTTTCTCCGGGGCATGCCAGTGTGCTGGGGAATGAACAGGTGGACAGATTGGCTGGCTCTGCAAAGCTTGGTGGAGTACTGATGCATGACAAGGCAGATGTGGTTGCGGCCTTGTGGGAGCACGTGTACACCTCAGAGGAGCATATGGATCACCATGGTCTGGCAAGAATGAGACAGCGAGGAGTGACGAGGGGATCTGGCCAACGCTCAATGCACAAAGGAAAAGCGAGACGGACATATAATCAGATTGCTACTGGTACTATTGGTGTTGGAACTCTCTTTGCTGGCTGCTGAAGATGAGGTCGGAGCGCTTATGGCAATACCCTGAATGCTGTGATGTCGGTTTATAAATCAATCAATCAATATTCAAAATTTTCTGTAATGTTTATGACGTTCTGGTAGACTTACGGTGCTTACAAGCATTTGCCAATTGTAGCCTATGAGATTTCTTATGTTGAGCAGCTGACTAGTGTCAAGTGGTCGTTGAGGTAAACAGATCAAAACGGCCATCTTGGATAAAATTAGATACCCATGTGATCAGTTTCAGCCAACAGGAATTACGCATTGCTCATGCTAATGAGTAAGGTCCATACATGGATGTTTCCGGAAGACTGTTGAAATGAATGAACAAGCTTTGTATGGGAAAGCTGGCATTCCACAATCCAGAAGATTCCCGAACAATGCAGGGGAGATAATAATGATTACAACAGGGTCCGATACATGCAGTAATTTCTTTGCGCAAATACCATTGCTATGGTTGAAAAATGTCAATTTCGTAACAATTTTCAATAAATAAATGATTCGACACCTAAGGTAAATTATTAATATTGCATTCAAATAACATTTTTTAAACAAAACCAAGTACCAAATCTGATAGGAGACATGTTAAGATATGTAAAAATGAACTATTCCAAAAGTAGATGACCTGACCCAAATTCATTATTTTTGTGACCCGCACATCATCTTAATGAAGTCACTTAAGGGTCTTCTAGGTGATAATATGTCATATTTTGTGTATGTTTTTGTTTGGTGATGAAGGCTAGTTGCCGCAATGTCTTGTGTCTTTTTTAATTGTGTTCTGTGACGAAGGGGTTATGGGCGTTTGTAATCCCGCATACGCGCGTTCGAAACACAGCTGCAGGCAATTTGGCAGCAGACTGCCTTGTGTTTATTTTTTTATGTAATGGTATGGGTGCCGGTCGTTCAGAAAGCAATGGCAAACTACTGAACGTAAATTTGCCAAGAGATCACAACAGTAAATAATACTTGTGTTGACTGACGTCCTGTATAGGATAAGCAACTAACTTTTCTTTTTCTGTAAAGCTACATTACTTTGTGTTATCTTATATTGTTTACATGTCCACAGCTTTACAGTAGCACCACTAATTTTATTCTTTTTTCCAGGAACATTGCCTTCCATCACTGTTCTCTCCAAGCCACTGCGATGTTTATGACCAAAGTATTTCAGTTTCCAAGAGATAACACGTTTTATCCGCTTTCACTCAGTGGTGTCTGTCACACACAATATATCTTTATATTTCGTCTCATCTCATCTCATCTCGTCTTATCCCTCTTGTACCTTGAGGTGACGAGGTGTAGCATAAACAGTGGCAGAGTGCCCGTTTATGGACTTCATTTATTCCCATGGACTCTGTTATTCTCTCTATCAATCGTTTACATGGTCAGCCTCTTCTTCTGGTTCTATGTGGTCTGTACATCATTGCTTGTTGTAAAACACCGATAGTTAGTAGCTAGTTATATGGTCATACCATTTAACTTGCTGTTTTCTAATGACATCTTGCGCTGCTATAACCCCCACTTTAGTCTTGATTTCTTCATTGATGATTTTCTCTATTCTTGATACCTTGAATATTCTTCTCAGGAATCGCATTTCTGTTGTAATTTTTCTTTTCTCTTTTTCTGTCATTGTCAACAATATATAAAGTGTTTAATGTTTGGGTCATTATGATGTCAACAAGATGTGCAGAAAGAATGTGAGAGTGGAAACAAGTAAGACATAGCAGTCAGCTCCAGCATTTGTTTTTGGCTGTTTGTGCTTCATGGGCAAGTTTATGTTCAGTAGTTTGCCACTGTTTTCTGAAAGACCAGCAATCATGCCATTGTATGGAAACCAAAGCAAGGTGGTTTGCTTTCAAATCGCCTGCAGCTGTGTCTCAATCGTTATGAACTGCATTCATAACCCCTTCATCACAGAGCAGGCTGTGATGTCTGAGGTTGTGGTCATATAACTGTCAGGTGTGTGAGTAGGGCCTAAACAAGCCTCTCTACGAAGTGCGTGTTATTTCTCGTTCCAGGTGGTTCCAGTTTGCTGACCATTATTGCACCAGTGCAAGTGTTTGAACATCAAGACTGAATTGAAGATCCATCCAGGACAAGGTCCAGATTGTAGCAAAGGAAGGCAGAAGTTAACTATCACCAAAAAAATTAAGTGGGCTAGTTTGTCCACTGAGGCCAATCAATTACCATTCAGCACAAATAACCCCAACCCATTAATAATCATCCCTGCAACTGCTTCGTCTATTCAATATACACTTGTATTTGAATCATAACGTCACAATACTGGTGTTATTTATTGTTCAATGTTATCAATGTTGTCTGTCAATAAAGTACAGTAAATGGAGTAACACAAATTATTATGAAATAAACCAGGCGATCAGAAGTCATGCAGCCACTGAACACTACATCTTTACCAGTCCGTTGAGAAGCAAAGTCTTTAAGGGGTAAGTTCACCGGATGTGATTCCCTGGTTAATCTTTCTGTTAAGAAGTCTCTTTCTCTTTGCCATAGGAAGTCGCCCAGCAGCAGTGTTCTTTAAGTTTCCCAATCTACATCTTTCTTTAGCTGGGAAACTTGAGGGAACTCGTTATCTTGTCTTCCCTTGTTCATTAGACACTGATTCCACAAGTCAGCAGACCCTATTCTTCTTCTGCGTTCATCTGGAGTTGTTTTTTTCCGGACGTGATTGCGTTGTGCCTGTTTACAGCAGAGCTGCGTTCTTGCGCCGTTAGGTCGACACATCCAACTTCTGTGGGCATTTGTTGACCAGGTTAACCTTCCCGGGAGACCCGATTCAGCGACACCTTTACATATTCTAGGCCAGGACATAATGAGATGGAGTGCCCAGTTCCCTTCTTTGTCACTTTTACTGGTCATACAATTGCCAATTGTTGTGTCAACTCTTAGAGTTGTACTGGTGAAAAATAAAAATGTACCCTACCCTGCAGCCAGTTGAAGCTGGACCAGTCTTGCCAGGTGGGTAAGCACACTAACCACAATGCCACTGGAGCTCAAACAAACTACTTTAGCAAGTAATGACTAAAGCAATACAATACTAAAATATATACAATAACAATACATAACAGGCAGAAACAGAATGATGAAATGAAAAATTGTAAATAAATAACAAAAATGGTGTACATTACCTATTACTCCGTATCCTTCATAATTCATCAAAGCTCTAATAGCAAAAGTAGAATTTGTTTGAATATAACGGACAGAGCTGATGTCAAATGGGGTGAGTTCCTGGATCATGTCTTCATACAGCTGGCGAGAAGAACAAATTTCCATCACTACTACATGACATTTGTCCATATAGCTTTATCAACATTCTGATTTTACATTTTCTATGATTCTAGAATACCATGGACAGCCAGAAAGACCAATGAACAAGTTCTTCAAGAAACAAATGAAGATCGTAAACTGATTAGAGACATTAGACGTAGACAGTCACAATTTTTTGGGCATGTTATGAGAAGAAATGATTTGGAGAACTTGGTGACAACTGGTAAGATCGAGGGGAACAGACCAAGGGGAAGACCTAGAAGCAAGTACCTGGATGGCTTGGCCTTGTGGCATGGTCGAGACATAAACACGGAGCTGACCCACGATTCTGGTGATCGAGTGAGATGGCAGAACATGACCGCCCATGCTTATCGGCATGGCACATGATGGATGGATGGATGAAAGGCTTTAACACCAAAATATGACCTACCAACAGAAAGGCATAAAAGGATTACAAGCAAGAGGGCCGACTTAACTGCAGAGGTTCAATTCCATTTGGCTCACTCTTCTTTCCACAGAGCGGCCTGCCAAACTCGGGGCATGAACTCTGTAGCTCCAGAGACAACCCCCAGCAGTCACTGAGCAAAACTGTTCATGTGAACCAAATGACGGACTCTGAAAATGAACCCACTGCCATCATAGCGTCAGACAGGCAGCTTAGCCACTATGCCATGGAGACCCCCCAACAATAGAAGGGTAAATGCTTAACCAAGTCAATGAATTTAAAATAGAAGGGTTAATGCTTAATCAAGTCAATGAATTCATATATTTGGAAGCCTCATCGTAACATCAGATGAAAGATGTGTGACAGAGATAAAGAGCAGAATAGGCCAAGCAAAAGCTGAATTTCAGAAAACAAAATTTATCATAAATCACTTTTAGTGAGTGAGTGGGTGAGTGAGTGAGTGAGTGTGAGTGTGAGAGAGAGAGAGAGAGAGAGAGAGAGAGAGAGAGAGAGAGAGAAGAGAGAGAGAGAGAGAGAGAGAGAGAGAGAGAGAGAGAGAGAGCACGTGTGGGTGGATGGATGAATGGTGTATGTGTGTGTGTCTGTGTATCTGTGTATGGGTGTGGGTGTGTGTGTGGTAGGGAGTTTTTCCTACGTGCTCTCTGAATGAGAGTACTGAAATGTTATATAGAACAATCGGAGGGGTAGGTGAGTGGGTGGTGGTGGTGGTGTGTGGGTGTTTTGTGTGAGGGTGGTGGGCGTGTATATGTGTGTGGGTGGTGGTGGTGGTGGGTGGGGGGAGAGAGTTGTTGTTTAAAGGCAGAACCGACTTCACTGCACCCATGTGGCTTGGTCTCTTTCTGCAGAGAGGCCTGTCGAAAGTGTCATGCAGAGCATGAAATCTTTAGCTCCAGCATGAGTATCCGAAAAAGTTGTTTTTGTGAACTGGAAGACAGATTCTGGAACTGAACCCACGACCTTTGGAGTGTAAAACAGATGGCTTAATCTGTATTTTGTGTGTGTGTGTGTGTGCATATCCTTTACAGGACATAGCTGTCAACACCAACATCATTCAGCTGTATGTTGATTTCTTGGCAAGATTACGCTCAGTAGTTTGCCATTGCTTTCTGAGCGGCCGGCTCACATACCCCGTAAGTTACCAATGCGATTCGAACCACTGCTGATTCTCAACGTCATCACATTACCGACGAGAGTATACAAGATTACGGAGAAAAGTCATAACCTCTAAGCCACGAAGCCGGCTTAATCTGTATACTACTGTGAAATAACAAATGAATGTATGATGCGCTGCTTGGTGTCAAATGAGTCAACATCAAATGCAGCAGGCATCATGACATAACCACCACAAGGCTATATACAGCTTGTGATACTTGAAAAGTTAACATACTCAAACGGTACTCACCTGAGCATAGTAGGTCTGATATAACTCAGTTGGTGCAACAAAATCATCAGCTGGCGTGGCCTGAGCTATAACATTGTTCGGGGTTGTTTGCGGATAAAAGATACCAATGAAGTCCCCTTGCTGGACTCCGATTGGATTCTCCAGCTGGACATATTTTTGCCCTACAGTGCCTGGTGGTAGTTCTGTCTTGCTAATGAGAACGAATTCATTGTCCCCAGTTTGTCTCCAAACACCAACAAATGCAATTCCTGAACAGATAACATAACATAAATTTACAATAAAAAATGAAACTTTTCTCTTGCTTTAAACTATTCAATTACTTTAGTTTCAAGTGATTGGCTCTTTGCTATGAATCCTAGCACCGCATTATGTGTTCTTTTACTTTTTACATTTGGTCAGAACATACTATAGAAATCTGGCTTCCTCCAATGCCATTTCCTCTGTGCATCCTGTCTCTTGGTCAGGAATTTTCACTGATTAATTTTCCACCAGGTATTTTTCTATAATGCTGTGCTTCTGGGGTTAAACTAGTGAAAGAATGGAAGCCACATTTACAAGTTTTCATGACAAGAAGCCAGTATTCGTACTCGGTAACTTTTACTAGACGTTTTGCTTCAATGTACCTGGTTGTAATATTTAAATATTCCCACGATATTCGTGTAAAAAATCTATATAATTTTGCAGACTGGAAACAGCTGACCACTAACTGATTAACTACGATACAAAACAGCTGACGTTTTAACCTATTAATGACTATAAGTGACAGGTGACCTTTAAATGATTAACCAATAGAACAGTGGTTCTCAACCTTTTTTGGCCCATGCACCCCTTCACCATATGTTCAGAATGTCATTCCCCCCCCCCCTTTTCGAATTTTCTCCCTATAAATCCCCCCTGCCCCTTCACAGTATACGTAAAAATAGAAGCTAAATTTAATAACACATGCTAGAACAAGTCTAGACGTCTACATAAAACATGATTTGTGGGTCTACTTACGTTATAAAACAAATTTCAGAAGGGCAAGAAGTACATAACTGTAAAGTATGGAGGGAAAAACACTATCAAGTAATCGGTTCTTCTTTTACCACGATCTTGAAATAATCTTAATTTCCCCCATGGAAACCCTAAAATACCCCCGGTGGGGGGAGGGGGATGTTTATTCCCCATCGGTTGAGAACCACTGCAATAGAACAACAAATCAAAAGGGGCAAAGCCAGACAAGAACACTATGTAGTGGGGCAAGGAAGAATAGTCAACCAACACAGAACTGGTGTTGTCAGCCGCTACATGCTGAGAGAGACACTGAGGAGATCTGAGCACTTATGGACTGAATGCTTTGATGTGCAGCGAGTATAACCTGTCAACTAACTACTATCAGAAACAGCAGACTCATAACCAATTAACTACTTTAAGAAACAACACTCATAATTGCCAGCAAGCTACTGACAAGTCACCATAATTAGAAGGAGGGGGGAAAATGGTCCCAACCAAACATAGAGGTAAAGAACACCAGATGGTCAAGTATGGGAAGAGGAGTGAGGACATCATCACTGATATGGCTGATCACACATATAGGAAATAAAAACAGTAAAAGTATGTGTTACTCCTGCGAAAAAAGTGAGAGATACTAAACACAGACACAGTGTACGTACCTTACAACAAACTCCACTACGGCACACTTAAAACACAGGGGGTAAAAATAGTAAAACAAAATAGTAAAACACAGGGGGTAAAATAAAATAAAAATTGTAAAATAAACATAATTATGTACACTGTATATTGTCTTTAGTATCTCTCACTCTTTCACAGGAGTTACACACACATGTACTAATACATGTTTTTATTTCTTATATTTATGTCCTGCTGCAGCCGTTACTTCTCTGATCACACATATATTCTACGTCAACAATGGCAGAGAAGAATCCACTGACATGTTAAGATCACAAGCCGATGCTTCATGCACTGTGCCAGAAACCCGGGCTACCTGTACCTCAGAAAACACAGAAATACAATAAAGATGGTTGTCAAAGCAAATCTACCTTATAAAGAGGCACAATGGAGAAGTAATGCAATCAGAGGAATATCAACATTGGAAAATACACAATTTCAAGGCCAGATTCATAACTAAGGGAATAGGTGAACAGAGAACATGATCTTGAGGGCAGAAAAGCCAACCAACAAAGCTTGGCAACCAGGCATCAGCACTTACAACGAGCAGACCAAGAGTGGCTGCCAGAAATGAAAGAAGTTGACAAAATAAACATGATGAAGACATGGATCAGGTAGGGCAAATGAAGGCCAAGACAGAGAAACTACCAAACAGTAACAGACAAACAACAATCAGTAAAGCACAACAAACATGAAACAAATGCAAGAAGTATGCAGCAGCAAGAGGACGGCGGCATGTGTTTGGTAGATCCTTCTAAGAAGGAATAAGAAGAAATCTAAGATGTGGACTGGATGCACCAATACTCAAAAACGTGGCTGAAATGAAAGATCAAGAAGGCCAGGGACTTCAACATAATGAAAAATAAAACGATATGAAAAGTTTAAAAAGCTAATGGTGAGTCTTTATATGGACTAGTTATTATAAGGACTACAGCAGTCAAGCATGGAAAGTATGAAGCAAATGTACAAAACATGAAGCAAATGTAGACAGCATGAAGCAAATGTAGACAGCATGAAGCAAATGTAGACAGCATAAAACAAATGTAGACAGCATAAAACAAATGTAGACAGCATAAAACAAATGTAGACAGCATAAAACAAATGTAGACAGCATAAAACAAATGTAGACAGCATAAAACAAATGTAGACAGCATAAAACAAATGTAGAAAGCATGAAGCAAATGTAGACAGCATAAAACAAATGTAGACAGCATAAAACAAATGTAGACAGCATAAAACAAATGTAGACAGCATAAAACAAATGTAGACAGCATAAAACAAATGTAGGCAGCATAAAACAAATGTAGAAAGCATAAAACAAATGTAGACAGCATAAAACAAATGTAGACAGCATAAAACAAATGTAGACAGCATAAAACAAATGTAGACAGCATAAAACAAATGTAGACAGCATAAAACAAATGTAGACAGCATAAAACAAATGTAGACAGCATAAAACAAATGTAGACAGCATAAAACAAATGTAGACAGCATAAAACAAATGTAGAAAGCATGAAGCAAATGTAGACAGCATAAAACAAATGTAGACAGCATAAAACAAATGTAGACAGCATAAAACAAATGTAGACAGCATAAAAACAAATGTAGACAGCATAAAACAAATGTAGGCAGCATAAAACAAATGTAGAAAGCATAAAACAAATGTAGACAGCATAAAACAAATGTAGACAGCATAAACAAATGTAGACAGCATAAAACAAATGTAGACAGCATAAAACAAATGTAGACAGCATAAAACAAATGTAGACAGCATAAAAACAATGTAGACAGCATAAAACAAATGTAGACAGCATAAAACAAATGTAGACAGCATAAAACAAATGTAGAAAGCATGAAGCAAATGTAGACAGCATAAACAAATGTAGACAGCATAAAACAAATGTAGACAGCATAAAACAAATGTAGACAGCATAAAACAAAAGTAGACAGCATAAAACAAATGTAGAAAGCATGAAGCAAATGTAGACAGCATAAAACAAATGTAGACAGCATAAAACAAATGTAGACAGCATAAAACAAATGTAGGCAGCATAAAACAAATGTAGACAGCATGAAACAAATGAAGGCAGCATGAAACAAATGTAGGCAGCATAAAACAAATGTAGGCAGCATAAAACAAATGTAGACAGCATGAAACAAATGTAGGCAGCATAAAACAAATGTAGACAGCATGAAACAAATGTAGGCAGCATAAAACAAATGTAGGCAGCATAAAACAAATGTAGGCAGCATAAAACAAATGTAGACAGCATGAAACAAATGTAGGCAGCATAAAACAAATGTAGGCAGCATAAACAAATGTAGACAGCATGAAACAAATGTAGGCAGCATAAAACAAATGTAGACAGCATAAAACAAATGTAGGCAGCATGAAACAAATGTAGGCAGCATAAAACAAATGTAGACAGCATGAAACAAATGTAGACAGCATAAAACAAATGTAGGCAGCATAAAACAAATGTAGGCAGCATAAAACAAATGTAGGCAGCATAAAACAAATGTAGACAGCATAAAACAAATGTAGACAGCATGAAACAAATGTAGACAGCATAAAACAAATGTAGGCAGCATAAAACAAATGTAGGCAGCATAAAACAAATGTAGGCAGCATAAAACAAATGTAGACAGCATGAAACAAATGTAGACAGCATAAAACAAATGTAGACAGCATGAAACAAATGTAGACAGCATAAAACAAATGTAGGCAGCATAAAACAAATGTAGGCAGCATAAAACAAATGTAGGCAGCATAAAACAAATGTAGACAGCATGAAACAAATGTAGGCAGCATAAAACAAATGTAGACAGCATGAAACAAATGTAGACAGCATGAAGCAAATGTAGGCAGCATAAAACAAATGTAGACAGCATGAAACAAATGTAGACAGCATAAAACAAATGTAGGCAGCATAAAACAAATGTAGACAGCATAAAACAAATGTAGACAGCATAAAACAAATGTAGGCAGCATAAAACAAATGTAGGCAGCATAAAACAAATGTAGACAACATGAAGCAAATGTAGAAAGCATGAAGCAAATGTAGACAGCATAAAACAAATGTAGGCAGCATAAAACAAATGTAGGCAGCATAAAACAAATGTAGACAACATGAAGCAAATGTAGAAAGCATGAAGCAAATGTAGACAGCATTAAAAAAAACATAGAAAGCATGAAGCAGCGAGAGGACAGCAACAAGCCTGTGGTGGATCATTCTAATGACCATCCTCTTTTGGCTTTGCTCAATATTATGTTGGTTGCCTTTGCTTCCAAGAGAATCCCATGGTGCTCATTTTTGGGTTGGGTTGCCTTTTCTTCTTCTTCTTCTGCGTTCATCTTGAGAGTTTTTCGGACGTGATTGCATTGTGCCAGTTTACAGCAGAGCTGCGTTCTTGCGCCGACACATTCGACTTCTGTGGCATTTATTGACCGGGTTAACCTTCCCGGGGGTTTCCTAGGACGTTTGGCTCTCACTGTTGTGGTGTTATTCCCCATCCCAGCTGGCCCATTTAGAACAGCCAAAAACATCCTGGTCAGCCCACAAGGGAAGGCAGGGGCAGACCATGGGCATTCCCCGCCATCCAAGGAGGCTTCCATAATTGCAGAGCTGACACACAGCAATCTGGTACTGGGCTCAACCAAGGAATCATGACGTCCTGCACATGGCTGCTTAGCCTCACTTCCGTATATTGGGCCTTCCAGTCACCACAGGCTGTTCCAACGGAAACCAGAAGAATGCAGTCTGCAGATGACATCCACACAGTGAGCTTTCGATTCGGACTTTCCATGTAATGGATTTGCTATCCAAGCAATATTCCATTTCGTGCCACTATGACACTTTTTCCACCTTTGATGACTCCCACACAGTGAGCTTTCGATTCGGACTTTCTACTTAATGGATTTGCTATCCAAGCAATATTCCATTTCATGCCACTAGGGATGCTTTTTTCCACCTTTGATGGCCTGGATGCTCTGATTCCCATTTGGTTCTATAAGTGCTTTTTATAAACCTCTTTGCCTCATTATAGGTTATGTCTATGTCAGGTTGTGGTAGTCGTCCACCCTCTTTAGCTAGTCTGTCAGCCTCTTCATTTCCAGGTATACTGCAATGTGATGGGATCCACTTTATTACAATTTTTTAATTTCTGACATAGTCCATGGAGTGCTAGTTCTGTGCTGTTTTTGCTTTCAGTATTGAGACTGACCTTTGCATCTGTGAAGATAGCTATTTGCATATTTTCCTCCATCAGGTACATTTCTGCTGCAGTTTTCTAAGCCTCTACCTCTGCTTTGAAGTTACTTGAAAATTTTCCAGTTGCCAATGACAGTGTTTTTTCACATCCATTTTGTTAAATTTAGGAGAATTCCTCCTCCTCCTCCATTTTCTATTGAATTTTAGCTGATCCATCTGTATATGCATGGATCCAATTGCTACTTGGGTAATTTTCGTCTTTCTGTTTCATTCTGAGTGTTCTTTTCTCAATACCAGGAATGTTTTCTATCATCTCAGGCAGTTGCTGCTGTCTCCAAGCTGGGAACTTGTGTGCTTTGTAAATGGGTTTGACTGTTGATATGTTAAGTATAGGATCTGCTCTAATCTTTTGTTTTGCGGTTTCTACAAAGTTGCCACGCTACAGTCTTCCCTTTTCAAAACCATTAAATCCTTTCATACATGGGGTGGTCTGTCAATCTTCTAAATTTTTCTGCTTGTTATTGGAGCTCTACTATCTCTTCTATCCTGCATTGGTTGTAAACAAGTGATCTTTTCTAGTTTGTTAATAGGCGTTGTCTTCAGGCTTCCAGTTATGATTCCGCATTCCTTGATTTTGGACATCTACTTATTTTGTTAAAGTTTGACTTAGCTGCTGTTACCCATAGCTGCGAATGCCATATTCCAGTACTGGCCTCACTCCGTCCAGTGTATAACTTCTTAAGAACTTTCTCATCTGCTCCCCATGTTGTACCAGCAAGTTTTTTTCATGATTGCCATTCTTTGCCTTGCTCTTGTTTGATTTTTCTCAACCTGTCAGGCGACGATCAAAGGTAACTCCTAGATAGTTTGGACTGGGCACTGGATTTGAGCTTGCTGACAATACCTAAAGTCAAACCTGTAGGAGAAACATCACCAACCTAGGTCTAATCCCTGCCGGTCCATACGTGTTGTGCCAAATCATGGCCTGGTTACATCCTAATATGCCCCTCAGCAGATGTGAAGGACCGGTCTGGCACGTTCAGCTGGTTTCTGAGTATGGAGAGGGGAAACAGAGCTACGTAACACAATCCTCATGTAAATAGTACTTTGGTACCAAGTCATAAGAAAATTCTCTAAACCAACCTCACTGCAATAGATGCAGGCCCATTTCAGGCTCGGGCAATCTGGATGCCAGTGCATGAGATCTATGAGTTAAAACTCAGTCTTCCTGAGGATTCACAAACAACAACTCAACATACAGACACAGGTGAAGATACACCAGACTACCCACCTTCAGGGACGATTCTGTAGTACTCCCAGGCAATAACAGCACCTTCACAAGGAAATGCATTGTTAATGAGCAGGCTAGCAAAGTTGGTTCCAGTCCCTGGTAGTATCTCAGGTGAACGACCAACAAAAATGGGGCACTGTACTTCACCTGTAAGCAACAGAACATTGATACAATTCATAAAGATGATAATTCAATCATTACAAATTAAATGCTTTCAAATATTGAATTAAAAGAAATAGAGGATGATCCAAAACCCCATGGAGAAGCGAAAACCCATGAAGAAGAGAAAACCCATGAAGAGAAAACCCATGAAAAAGAGAAAACCCCATGGAGAAGAGAAACCACCATGGAGAAGAGAAACCCTATGGAGAAGAGAAAACTCATGAAGAGAAAACCCATGGAGAAAAGAAAACCCCATGGAGAAGAGAAAACCCATGGAGAAGAGAAAACTCATGAAGAGAAAACCCATGGAGAAAAGAAAACCCCATGGAGAAGAGAAAACCCCATGGAGAAGAGAAAACCCATGGAGAAGAGAAACTCATGAAGAGAAAACCCGTGGAGAAGAAAAACTCCATGGAGAAGAGAAAACCCCATGGAGAAGAGAAAACCCACTGAGAAGAGAAAACTCATGAAGAGAAAACCCATGGAGAAAAGAAAACCCCATGAAGAAAAGAAAACCCCACGGAGAAGAGAAAACCCATGGAGAAGAGAAACCCTATGGAGAAGAGAAAACTCATGAAGAGAAAACCCATGGAGAAAAGAAAACCCCATGGAGAAGAGAAAACTCATGAAGGAAAACCCATGGAGAAAAGAAAACCCCATGAAGAAAAGAAAACCCCATGGAGAAGAGAAAACCCCATGGAGAAGAGAAAACCCATGGAGAAGAGAAAACTCATGAAGAGAAAACCTGTGGAGAAGAAAAACTCCATGGAGAAGAGAAACCCCATAGAGAAGAAAAACTCCATGGAGAAGAGAAAACTCATGGAGAAGTGAAAAACTATGGAGAAATGAAAACCCATGGAGAAGCAAAAACCCTGGAGAAGCGAAAGACTATGGAGAAGAGAAAAAGCATGCAGAAGAGAAAACCCATGGAGAAGAGAAAACTCATGAAGAGAAAACCCGTGGAGAAGAAAAACTCCATGGAGAAGAGAAACCCCATAGAGAAGAAAAACTCCATGGAGAAGAGAAAACTCCATGGAGAAGAGAAAACTCATGGAGAAGTGAAAGACTATGGAGAAGAGAAAAAGCATGGAGAAGAGAAAACCCATGTAGAAGAGAAACCCCTTGGAGAAGAGAAACCCCTTGTAGAAGAGAAAATCCTTGGAGAAGAGAAAACCCATGTAGAAGAGGAAACCCTTGGAGAAGAGAAACCCCTTGGAGAAGAGAAAATCCCTGGAGAAGAGAAAACCCTTGAAGAAGAGAAAAACCCTTGGAGAAGAGAAAACCCATGGAGGAAGGAAAACCCATGGAGAAGAGAAGCAGAGACAGAAAATAATAATATAGACAGGACAAGGACAGTTCTGCATGGGAAAGGTAAAGATAGAATGCTTGGTGTGCGTTGGTATGCCCCTATGAGGTATAACTGGCAAAAGAAGAGAACATAGAGGAGGAAGATGAAGAGAGAGAAGAGATAGGAAGAAATATTGAATTAGATAATGTGCAACAATATTTACTCAATCCCGAAATAATCAACTCACCAAACATATATTGGTTACCCCCACACATCATCATCAAGTCCATGCTACTGGCTTGAGCGACCATGCTTCTCCATATCTTGCGTGACCCCATGTCACAACATGTACAAATTTGTTTGCTGCAACCCTCCCGTGCCATGACACAAGACTGTCAGCAATCTTCTCTTGCTGTCTTCTTCTATCTCTCTTTACACAAACTCTTCCTTCCAGCTGTCCCAACATGTGAGTTTTTCTCTTCTCATAACATGGCTACAAATTACCACTGCCTCTTTCTGATGTTTGTGGTAAGTTATCTTTGTGTCTCAGC
This sequence comes from Cepaea nemoralis, assembly GCA_014155875.1. NCBI lineage: Eukaryota > Metazoa > Mollusca > Gastropoda > Stylommatophora > Helicidae > Cepaea > Cepaea nemoralis. Next base: position 162,737 of record JACEFZ010006204.1, on the reverse strand, counting down.
CCCTTTTCAAAACATTTACATTATTCATTTTTGGTGCTCAAGGAACTTTCAGCATTCCTCTGTAACTTCATAGCACACTTGTTAAAACTCCTTCCGCCCTGTTCAGTTGTTACATTAGTTCTAGCAAGATTGTTACTTTAACTCTTTGTGTCATGTGCTTGGTTGTGAATGCTCTGTTAGTTTTAACTCTTAAATCTGTTCCATTGACACTAAGGCCATCTAAGTCCTTACAATGGCTAGCATCTATCGGAGACATGTTTGTATCTGAGCTCACGCCATTGCCATGTAGCCTCCTCCACACAATCTAGACCTTGCCATAATGTGGTGGATGGTCAGTTCCCTTCCTTGCCTCATTTCCTTCTCAGAAATTTTAAAACACTATGTAAAATGTCTGGTAGCCATTTTTTTTGTTGTGCTCGCTTGCTTTGAACTCAAGTGTAGTCCATACACACTACTTCTAGTAATGCTGGGCTGAATTTTGCATGTGGATTAGCTTTCCCCATTACTAGTGTCCCTCGCCATTAGGCAAATCCACTCTGACTTCAAAGGTACTTGTAATTTACACCCCCAAGTCAAGGACAAGATGTTAACATTTTAGTCCAACTGTCCGGTGTATGGGCTGAAATCCTAATCTCGGCATCACCGCACTGGATGCTTAAGAAAGCTCGTTCTTATCCATTCGGCCACATGACCTCCTGGTTAGTTAGTTAGTTGCATATTCTTTACAAGATGTCAGTCAACACCAGCATTTTTTTGCTGTTGTGATCTCTTGGCAAGTTTACATTCAGTAGTTTGCCATTGCTTTCTGAATGACCGGCACCCATACCATTTTGTAAAAAACAACGCAAGACGGTCTGCTGCCAAATCATTTGCAGCTGTGTTTTAACATGAGCAAACGGAATTACAAACTGCGTCCGCAACGCCATACCAACAGAGCCGGCTGACCTCCTGGTACCCATTTGATATGGCCGTGTCAACCCTATAGTCATCAACATCACGTTCCTGGCCAAATGGCGTAGGCATTCATAGGTCTCCACACATGGTAGTCCCTGGTGTTCTGGATCAATTCTATTGACTACATTCCTCTATGCCACTGTCTCAGGCCATCCAGCATCATCTGTCTCATGCCTCTGCCAACTGCCTTGGCAGGCAGGTGCACTAAGCTCAGTGCCACCACAGCTCTCAACATAAGCTAGATTTCTATAAAGATGTTTTCAATTCAAGAATCATAGTTATAAACATGCATTCATTAACAATATTTACCAATTATGAAATATACATAAGGCACACATAATAACTTGTATTTGAATAATCAGCCATGAACTCCTCCTGTTCCAGTTAGTTGTTACACACTAACAAACACTATAGAAGTTATTACATTAATTCATTCCAGACTAGTCAGCTGTTAGTTAACCCCCCCCCCCCCCCCCCCCAGCTCCAGACAGCTATTATAATAATTCCTCCTGTTCCAGTTAGTTGTTACACCCTAACAAACCCTATAGAAATTATTACATTAATTCATTCCAGACTAGTCAGCTGTTAGTTAACCCCCCCCCCCCCCCCCCTCCAGACAGCTATTATAATAACTCCTCCTGTTGCAGTTAGTTGTTACACACTAACAAACCCTATAGAAGTTACTACTTTATTTCTTTCTAGACTAGTTGCCTGTTAATTAACCGACGCTCCAGACAGCTATTATGTTAACAACTTCTTGCCACCTAACCAGTTAGTACTTTATAACAACTGCTTGAAAGACTAATTACATGCCTTCAAGACATAAGAGTAGACGGAAAAGACATCAGACTTATTAGTAACCCATACTGGGAACAAGTGGCATCAATTAGATGCGGAAATAATTATTTGTAGCACACAGAGACATAAAGAGGCGTACGGCAGGGATGCATGTTGTCCCCAAGCTTCTTCAACCTATACACAGAAAGAATTTTTAAAACAAGTTGAAATGCCTGGACTTCACATCAATGGATGAATCATAAACAATCTTAGATACGCTGACGATACCGTGTTACTAGCAGAAAGCGAGCAAGAGTTACAAAACCTAGTGGAACAAGTGAACAGGCACAGTGCAGAATTTGGCTTAGATATTCAATCAATCAATCATGTGCCATGCTGGAAAGCGTGGGCGGTCATGACTCGCCATTTCACTCGATCACCAGCGTCGTGGATCAGCTCAGTGTTCCTGTCTCGTCCATGCCATGTGGCCAAGCCATCCAGGTATTTTCCTCTCGGTCTTCCTCTTGGTCTGTTCCCTTCGATCTTGCCAGTTGTCGCCAAGTTCTCCAATCCATTTCTTCTCGTAACATGTCCAAAAAATGTTGACTGTCTACGTCTAATTTCTCTGATCAATTTACGATTTTCATTTGTCTCCTGTAGTACTTGTAGCTACTTCCTAGATATTAATATCCTAAAAACGAAAACTATAATACTTAGTAATGGAAAGGAAAGGTCATCAATGAACATCACAGTAAACAGGGAGATACTAGAACAAGTAAACAGGGAGATACTAGAACAAGTAACAAGTTTCTCCTATCTTGGACATGTAATAACAGATGATGGTAGATGTGAAATAGAAATCAAAAAGAGAATAGGAATGGCCAAAAATGCTTTCAACAGCATGAAATCAGTATTAACATCTTGAGAGCTTAACAATGCATTCAAAATGAGAATTGTCAAATGTTACGTATATTCAACACTTGAATGGCGCGGAAGCCTGGACACTGAAAAAGCAACTAGAAATTCGAATAGATGCCCTGGAGATGTGGACATTCAGAAGAATTTGTCGTATTTCATGGAAACAGAAACAATCAAACACAGAGGTTCTAGAAAAACTGGGAATGAAGAGAGAGTTGATGAAAGAAATAAAAGAGGCATGTGAAATATTTTGGCCATGTTAAAAGACAACACTCTTATGAATACTATATTCGAGGGCAAGCGAGCAAGAGGTAGACAACGATACAAGTGGGAAGATAACATCAAGAGATGGACGAACATCAGTCTGACAGAATGAACAGGCAAGGCGAGAGACAGACAGTGATGGATATCCACTGCAGCCAACTTTCATTGTGGACATGGCATCTGATTGATTGACTGATTGATTGATTGAACAGCTGCTGCCTGTGAGAGAAACACTTTTTCCAAAAGCATACGACATATAACAAAAAGTAAAGTTCCCCTAAGCACCTAAAGTGCATTGGTCACATGGTGCTAGACTCATATTTTTATAGACCAAACAGCACAGAGTGATGTGGTCAGTATACGCCGGCCGCCTTGACTGCCCAAGACATTTCCTGGTAGCCATTTTAGACTGGGCCGACCTGGGAACCCAGGTCCATTTTTAAAATGTGAAACAGCACTATATAATGTATAGAGTAGCCAATAAGCTTATGGTTGGTTGGGTTTGAAAGTGTTAAGCACAAAAGCAGCACTAACAGCTTATTCCACAGTAATATTTAGCAATTTTCCTTTCCAGTCTCCAGCCTGTGAATGCCTGCATATATGAGGGAGAACAGAACGCAAGAAAGCAATACGAGCCATGACCCTCTATGGCAGTGGTTCTCAACCTTTTTTGGCCCATGCACCCCGTCACCATATGTTCAGAATGACTCCCCCCACCCCTTGTATTTCCTTCCTATAAATCCCCCCCCCCCCCCTCCTTTCACAGTATACGTAAAAATGGAACTAAATTTGATAACACATACTAGAACAAGTCTAGACGACTACATAAAATGTGATTTGCAGGTCTACTTACATTATAAAACGAATTTAAGAAAGGCGAGAAGTATAGAACAGTAAAGTACGGAGGGAAAAACAATATAAAGAAATCGGTTCTTGTATTAATGCGATCTTGAAATAATCTTAATTCCCCCCTGGAAACCCTAAAATTCCCCACCAGTTGAGAACCACTGTTCTATGGACTACAATCCCTTTCAAATTAACTTCCGAAATGTGGCTGATGTGGTTTTAGGATTATTAATCTGAGGCATGGACCCTAATTATAACTTCACTTATGAGGCTGAACAGGGTGGGGGTAATACAGAAATGACCGACAGATGACCGACAAGTAAGCTAGTGACACAAACAATTAGAGGATAGATACAGATAATAGGATTATGCAGTTCAAGAATAAATAATAAACATAAACAACTATTACAACTAAAACGTATTAAAAAAAGAAATCTTACAGTTGCAAAGTTAAGTTAGTTGCATATCATTTACAGGACGTTTACAGTCAACACCAGCAATTTTTACTGTTGATGTCTTGGCAAGTTTACGTTCAGTAGTTTGCTATTGCTTTCTGATCGACAGGCACCCATACCATTTCGTTAAAATAAAACAGCGCAACACGATCTACTGCCACATTGTACGTAGCTGTGTTTCGAATGCGGGTATGACAGTTGCAAACCTGATCTTATTTATCATCCTTCCAAGTTACTTAATATCTAATTGCATTAATTTAATATTAAAAGCTGCAAATTAAATAGATAAGCACAAAATGGTAAAGAAAGGCTGAAGTTTTTGGGATAGAAAAATGAAAGCTATCTATCATTTGTTTACATGATAAGATACAAACATGTTAATCTATGTTTAAAATTGTAAGCACGGCTAAAGCCAGCAGCAAATGAAACACATGTGCGTTATCACGATAATAACTGTGAGAAAAACTACTGTTAGCTTAGTGCTGTGCTTGAACCAAGTTCCCAGGCAATCTGTATGCACAAATTATTTTAACTCTTTCAGTCCCAACAACTAATAAGTAGTCAATAGCAACAACAACAAAATCGCAACTGAATTGTTTTCATAGGGGTAAAATATACACATTAGTTAGTTGTATATCCTTTACAGGACACCACAGTCAACCCCAGCATTTTTTGGGCTGTTTCTGATTTCTTAGCAAGTATATATACATGTGCATAATAAATAAATGGTCAGATATCTTAAGAATAAAGAATGTTGTTGCATATTCTTTACAGGATGTAGCTGTCAGCCCCAGCATTTTTTGGCTTTTCATTATTCCAGGGCAAGTTTACATTCAGTAGTTTACCATTGCTTTCTGAATGACCAGCACCCATACTATTTCATAAAATATCAACACAGCTGTGTTTTCAAACTCGGGCATGCGGGATTACGAACTTCATCCTTAACCCCCACGGAGCCGTTTCTTAAGTATGCTAGGACTAAATGGAAGAAGAACAATTGCACATGTCACACTGACTGGTACATATGAAGAATAGTTATTCACACATGATATATTGAATGCAGCACATAAAGAATAGTCGTTTACAAATGACATGTTGACTGGTACACACTGAAGAATAGCTAATCACAAATGACATAATTGGTACGCATGAAGAATAGCTATTCACACATGACATATTGAATGGTACAAATAAAGAACATGACATGTTGACTGGTACACAATAAAGAACATCCAATCACATGTGACATGTTGACGGGTACCCAATGAAAACCAGCCAATCACAAATTACATAAATGGTACACATGAAGAATAGCCAATCACAAATGACACTGGTACACATGAAGAATAGCCAATAACAAATGACATAACTGGTACACATGAAGAATAGCCAATCACAAATGACACTGGTACACATGAAGAATAGCCAATAACAAATGACACTGGTACGCATGAAAAATAGCCAATCACAAATGACATGTTGGCTAGTACACATGAAGAATAGCCATTCACACATGACATGTTGACTGGTACACATGAAGAATAGCCATTCACACATGACACTGGTACACATGAAGAATAGCCAGTCACACATGACATGTTGACTGGTACACATGAAGAATAGCCAGTCACACATGACACTGGTACACATGAAGAATAGCCAGTCACACATGACATGTTGACTGGTACACATGAAGAATAGACATTCACACATGACATGTTGACTGGTACACATGAAGAATAGCCATTCACACACGACACTTGAAGGTTGTGGTTTTGATTCCGGGCCGCGTCCTTTGGTTTACGAGTTAAATGTTTCGGAGACTCCTGTGGGTCGTCGCTAAAAGCTACGGAGTTCGTGCTTTGTGCGACGCTTTCCATGCTGCGGAAAGAGATCGAGCCATATTGGATAAAACCCGGTGCAATGAAGTCGACCCTGTCGACTTTTAAGCGACTTTTTTATAGCATTAACTTTATCCAACTTGGAACTCAGCAAATTCTGACACCCATACATACATGTAAACAGAAAGAGTTCGTTCTAAATTTGAAATTACAATAGTGATACCAGATGTTCCACATTCGAATAACAATAATACTTAATACCTGTGACTATGCGTTTTAATTGTTTCGCCTTTCAGGCAATATCTAAATGACTAAATGGTGCAACATGTCGCAAGCAGCAGAATTTCTCATTTTTCTGAAGTTCTGTCTCTACACTTGTTCAACGTGTAGTATTTGGGAAGAAAAAAAAAACTAAGGTAAATTCATTTTAAAAAGATTATGTTTGTGCAATCCAGACCACCATCTACTAAAAAAATATGCGTTGTGCGCTGATGCTACTGGGCAAGGGCTGATTTCGAGATCCAACTCAACAACTTACGACAAAACTGTTCGTCCCCACCGTCTGAACAATCAAAACTTCCGTCGCAAGCCTTCACTCTGGGTATACAAACCTGACTCTGCGCACACAAGAGTTCGTCTAGCCGGCACAGCTGGGGCTTTGTGGTAGTAGTGGCTTTACCAAATTTGAGACATAGTATCATATAAGTTGCAGTAGTATAAACAAACTGTTCCTAATTTAGTGATGAAAAATTGAAGGAAATGAAAGATAAGCGGCATTTAGTAATTCAGGGCATTCATTTATTTTAAAGGTCAGTCTTGCCGAATGACTGTAGAAGATCGTCAACTTCCTGAAAATGTTGGCATCTGGTAAAATGCTATTTCTGCAGTAACAGTTAATTAAAATACTGCGGAACACCTTGCACAGGCCCAACAAAAATAATTATGCACGCTTGAATACAGAAATTCTTTTAATTAAAAGATGCAGGTGCTCCCCTGACACACTGACACTCACTAACTCACTAATTCATTCATGCAATCACTCACCCACTAACTCACTCACCCACTAGCTCATTAACTAACTAACTCACTCATAGACTAACTAACTAACTTACTAACTCAATCACTCACTAACTCACTCGCCCACTAACTCAGTCACTCACTAACTCAGTCACTCATTAACTCATTAACTAACTAACTAACTAACTCACTCACTCACTATCTACCTACCTATCTGTCTATCTATCTGTGTTTGCCGTCCGTCCTCTCTCTCTCTCTCTCTCTCTCTCTCTCTCTCTCTCTCTCTCTCTCTCTCTCTCTCTCTCTCTCTCTATTTCCAACGGTCCGTTTTTCTATGCAACTCAGTGTTGGTCATTTTCAATCATAATGAGAACTCAAACTTCCAATGCGTCGCCCGCTGTTTCCATCTGTTTCCATGACCTTGCAAGATACATCCATCACCACCCCACTCCACAAACGAATCTTATAAGCTTGTAAACAAGTAAACAATTCCATACAATGATTTTCACAGCAATAAAATCACATATTACCAAACAAACCTACCGTCAAGCGATCGTAGTGAATAGTCATCAGAGCTGACGGTGTATCTGCCGATTCTACCCCCACGTATTGCCGTCTCCATTACTTGTCTGAGTTCATCTTCGGGTTCAGATCCTTCATACCCTAGATCAAACGTTACCACAGTTTGTCCTCGTTCACCAGCACTGATAGAATATAATAAGAACATTAGCGTTATTTTAAGTAACATCGCCATCTTTGTTATATATTCCTTCATACCCTGGATCAAACGTTAGCATAATTTATCCTCGTTCACGGGCACCGATAGAACATAATAAGCATATGATTGGTGGGGGGGGGGGGGGGGGGGGGGCAGTGAACGCGTTTCACAAATACCGAAAATGCCGCGTCCAGGCTTCAGAATCAGCTGCAGACGATCTAGAAGCAGAGCGCTTTGTTGGTGATTTCGATGGCATGAGCGTCGGCCGTTCACAAAGCCATGGCAAACTACTGAACGTAAAAATTGCCTTGTACATTAAAAACAGTCCAAAGACGCTGGGGTTAATTGCGACATCCTGTAAAGGAAGTGCAACTAACTTGTATAAACCAAAATGGAATTAGAAATACGCGCCATTATTGGATTTTCGCCGATGCTACTGAGTTCGTGCAGTGTGCTGAGATTCTCCTTGTGTGACCTGTGGGGAGAAACTAGTGCATTTATGGAGATATCCGTGTACGATGAAGGAGATCCTTATCCATAACCAACCATTCTCCAATACAGAATACGGAACACTCACCATTCATTCATTCATTCATTCATTCATTCATTCAGTAGCATGTCCTTTGCAGAACCTCGCTCCCATAACAACGTTCCAGAAAACTTTTCGGACATAAGCAAGATGTCCCGCGTCCGATACACCCATATGGAGATCATCTGCCACATCCTTCCCCCATCTTCTTTTTTGGCCTTCCTTTTCCTCTTTTCCCGAGCATATACCCCTCCATTATTGTACTCTCCAAACTTTCATGACGTTTCAAGTGACCAAAATATTTCAATTTTCGTTGTTTTATCGTCTTTAGTAGTCAACCATCTTCAGTATTCATATCTTGTCGTATGGATGCATCTGTTCTTTTCTGTATCGAAGATATTCTTAGAACCCGTCTATAACATTTATATTCAAAAGCGTGTATGCGCTAAACTCACCACATCGGGAGTAGATACAACAAAGTGATAGCAACAGATACTTTTTAACGCCAAGGGGCGTATAGGGTATATGGTGCTAGTCTCATAGTTTCATCATCAACATCTAGTGGATTGTTTGCACCGTTTCTTCAAGCCTGTGGCTCAGTACATCCGACTTCGACAAGCATTTGTTCGGGCTTGCTTGCCCCTAGCCTTTGATTGTCTCCAGTCTGTGTCTCCAAGCAACAGGTTTGTTTATATCTTCGTCTGGTCCCTCGCCCATGACCTGTTCGACATGGGAGACCCTATAAGTATCTGCACTACGGTCGGTATAGCTCTTGTGATCATTGGGACACGCAATCTCTTTTTAGTTTAGTTTAGTCGGCGGATTAACATCATGGCACATGGGTGTAACCCATAAGTGCTCCGTTCTACTCCTAACTCAAGCCTGAGTTCGGAGAATCTCACTCAGTGCACGAACTCCGTAGCACCGGCGAGGATCCTTAACTACTTTGGGTAGATTTTTAACTCGAAATTTTGCCCAGGTAGCGCCGTTAGGCTACTCTTTTTCGATTTCAACTGCCAGGGGATTTTTTACGTGCGCAACAATACACACGGGCGTCCTATCTCACTACCCAGAGACCAGGGGAAATTTTGTTACTAGAAGTCCACTTGAAAAAATCCCGGCCCTCACCGGGGCTTGAACCCAGGATCTCCAGCACTCAAGGCGGACACCAGACCTTGAGACCACTTAGCCCCCCAGCAATCTCCTTTACCACTACAAAAATGGACAACCATAGAGGTGGGCTATAGTTTTAGACAGACGTCATCTTCCCACTTGTATTGCTGCCCACTTATTGCCAATCTTACATGCCAGCATACTGTTTTATAAGGGAGCAATGGTAGCGAAGTGGATAGCACGTATACTTGTCGGCCTGGTGGCCATATATTCGAATCCCTATTTAAACATAGATACAGTGATACATGGACCCAGGCGACTACGATTATCATTTCTCTGACAAGAAGTAAGGACTGTTGCGAGAACAAGTTGATGACTGTGATATCTACAACCATGTTGTGCGAACTGCACAATTAAAGAGACGGGGTGGGCAAAACCAGAAACACTACGCACGAAAGTCCAAAGAATGAACTGATATTGGAACCACTGTCGTAGGTATTTCCTGGGGTGAGGGAAGCATACTATTACATCTTAATAACGGGATAGATGCACTCTGGGAATACAATAAATCTCAGTCTACAGACCCCACCAGCCCTTGGATTCCTGTCTCTCTCACTATCAACCGCTGGACAATACCTTTTTCACCTCTCATCCAGAACAGATGACACGACTCTGGTGTCTACACATAATGACTAGATGATATAATGTACAAGAGGATTATCAACAAGGGGAATGTTCATGAGAGAATCCTGGCCACCGCCAGGCGATAGAAGAAATGGCTATCTGGATTAGCCTCAGGCCGTCTCACTCATCACTGTACACTCGGTACGAGACCACAAGGTTAAAGAGGTCACTCATCTGCACACGTAGCGTGGAATGTCTCTGCCGAGGGGTAGTCTCAACTGGAATGACTAGCACGTCAATGTGGTGACTCCAAGTTGCGGTGGTACGTGATGTCTCTGGACTAACATCCCTGTAGAAGTTCTGCAGGCCTGTCCTTCAAGCTTCACTGGTAAGGCCTGTGCTAGACAACATTCCTAAGAAGCCACCATAACATTTAACACACATTTAACAATGTCAAAGTTCGGCACAGATGGTGGTCTCTAATGGGATCAGGATGGGTATCCCTGGGCCTATATGCACAGAAAGTTGGCACAGTTCAAGTTGACTCTGTCACTCAAAGTCAGTACTGGTAGCGCGTGACCAGGTAAGGAATGTAACAAGTGTCCCTATTCCAACATGGTAGACTGTTCTCGGAACACCAGGCCATCATGAAATAAAGGGTAATGTAGTTCTTCTCTACCCGTTTGGCTAGTGGGTCACACTGTCAAAATTGCTTCACAGACAAGAGGACACGATACTCGCCCGTGGGTAGCCATCATAATACTTGTTGGACTGACTGAAGATCATTTAGCGGTTTAGACGGGACTGGACTGTGGCGCAGTGACTTCCCGGCACGTGGTGTGGTGTAGAAGCCTCACTTCACGTCACATAGGTAAGCCAACCATTTAGCAGCCTTCACCAAGTCATCTTCCTCTGGTCCCGTCACGTAAGTCTCTCAGAAAGTAGAACCTGCCAAAGATAACACCATGTGTGAATATCGTGACACAGACTTACCCCCAGAGGTACACGTTACCTATGTGTACTCAGCATAGGCCGGTGTCGCCATGACCCGGCCGGCAGCCTCACAGACCAGGATCCACTGCCAAAACTGAACTAGGTCTGGGTCCTAACAAGTGCTGGCTGAACCGTCCTCCGTCTCGAACCCGCCCAAGGTAGGGCTGTGTATCTGGTCATGGTGTCGGCGAAATCCTTCTGTCCTAAAAAGACTTCTAAGGACACAATATACCAGGTTAGTAGGTTAAGGTACCTAGAGACAGAATGGCTCTGAAGGAGAGCCGGTGACCACCGAATTCCCCTCCCTCGGAGGTAGCCCCTCTCCCTGGTTCGATTTTAGGATTACCTACTATACACCAGTTCTCCTGGAGCTCTAGCTCTGATCCAGGAATGTAATAGATTATACAGGGAAATCCCCCTGTAGCGGAAAGTCCACATCCCGTTCCCTCCTCCCCTAGTTAAGGTCAGAGCATTTGGAACGGTGTTCAGCTGGCTGTGACCAGCTCTGTCGCATTCCCCAGTTTCTCCAGTGACAACCTCTCGGGAACCAACTGCCTATCAAGAGGGTGTTCCGTTACGGCAACCAATAACATAAAGAGTAAGCAGAAAGTTCAGCAAAGCCAGTGGTCGCCACACCAAAGAATTCAAACTTAGACACCCGCAATGTCCTTCGAATGACCTTCGACATGTCCGGCGACCATCGCATGGGTTTCGTCTGGTTCGGCCGAGTTCCCTGATACCTCACTCGACCTATGTTCTACAACGCCTTCGCCCACGTCCGTTTGTGTCGACTACGTTAGAGTTCTAAGGCCGCCCAGGAGTGAACTCGGACTACTAACACTATTGGGCCTGTCCGAAATGTTTATAACTTCTTGTAGCGGCAATAACACGCATTCCCGTACTGGTACAATGTTAACGCAAAAACAGGCCTACAATCCATCGTGTTCAACTCGCCTGCAGTGTTAAGTTAAAACACAAGCCCACAGGTTCACCCCTGACTGACCTTTGTGCGCCGGGCGGGACATGTGGTCGAACAGCTTCGATTCAACGCGGTAGCGACACACATTATTTATCTAAATATGTTTCACGTACCTTACGACAAACTGTGTATTCAGAATTGAGGAGCTCCCGTCCCAACACTGGACGTTCTGTCGGTTTTCTTTGATAAACAACAAGACACTGGCTTCCTCTCTCCCATTTACGAATTAACACAGTCGTTCAAACACAACGGCTTGCTTTCACGGCCGGATCACAACTGAGCCTCTCTTTGTTCCGAGACGGTTCGTGCGCATGCGTTAGCGGATATGGTTGGGTTGAGCTTTCGTCACCCGAACAGTCGAGAAGTCAAGGGCCACCAATCGCCTTGCGTGGGGTACATTAATACCTCGGTTGTATCCCTTCGACTAGATCGGCAAGTTCTACTAGTACTGAAAAGGGGGAATTGGATTTTTGGGAGTTTGCTAGGTGAATTCTCAGCCGTTCCGTGACATAGGCCCCCTCTTAAGAGAGTTGACCGCGTCGACTGTCTCCTGCTGGATGTTCACTCCTAGCAAACTCATCCTCTGCCTCTGGGACTGGATGCCTAGACAGAAAATCAGCCCCAACATTCTCCTTCCCGGGAATGTATTACACCGTAAAAGTGTAGGGCTGAAGCATCAACGACCAACGCATCAAGCGCGCGTTGAGCTTACGGGAGGTGGCCAAGCCCATCTTTGGTTGATGGTCTGCCTGTACCCTCAAAGGTACAACCTCCCCATCAATTTGGGCAGTAACTTGGACAGCCCGTCTCATATCAGTGATCGACAACCGCGCTTGCCCGTCGAGTCATTACGTTCGGCCGGACGACCATCCGACTCGCGTACGCAACGGGGTGCAATACCGACGGATCTTACCTTCCCGACGGTACCAGTGTCGTCACTACCGCTATGTCTCCCTACAAACATGTCTCGGGATTTGCGGTATCGTCCTCGATGGACGGTATAGTCTTCCCAGAACCCTCTGGACTCGGGTTTCCCTGGCCATCTCTTTCGATAGCGGGGCCAGTCAGTCGATCGTCGGTCGGAGTCCAGGGTATCTCGCGCCGCATCCGACGTTACCCACCCCTTCCGAACTGGGTTACTAGTGACTGACATCGCCGACAGGTGCAGAGATTTGTCACCGGACCTCTCCTCGTTTCTTCGCAGGAGATTTGCATGGAAAATTCTCAAAATTCCCCCGATCCGGATCTCGTAGTTGGTCTTGGACACTACCCTGACCACGGGATAAGGTCCTTGCCATCCTACCTCGAGCATATTGGTCCTGCTTGGACCCCACAATAATACTCTATCTCCCACCTTAAGACCTAATCTAGTCTTAGTCCGATTTGTGGGTGTAGCCTTCTGGCATTCTGGGCATGACTTTACTAACCGGCGTACATCGCCAGTCATTCGTGGCCAGTAATAATGACCGGAAATTCGCTGCAGCGTCGCTCTGACACCCATATGTCCATTCCCGGATAGGTTACTACCCGATATGGTGTGTCCCCTCTGAAGAATTGGGAGACGGTAGTCCGTCGGGACCACCAACTGCCCGTGCAGTTCATCTCCCCTTCCGGCTCTCCGGTAGAGCAGCCGATTCTTCAGATAGTACTGGCCCCGTTGCGGTGGGTCAGCACTTTTCTGCAGCTTCTTGTAGCACGGACGTAGTGTCGCGTCTTCGCTCTGGGCCGTGCGCAAACCCCCTAGCTGGGTTTTCGAGCTGGTTGTGTTTGCCTCGTCTTTCCCCGTGTGGGCGCAGGTATGTATGTCGCCTAGGTGGATTGGCTCCTTCGGCACCCCTAGAAATACATATTTACTCCCCAGAATCACGGGATATAGGGGATCGAGTAATACCGCGGCTGGGATGATGCCCGTGACGTATCTCGACCTAATCTCTACGTTAGCGATTGGTAACGTCATGGCTACCGCACTCTTCATAGCCGGCTGTATCTCGATGCTTTCCCCAGTGAGTTGTTCTGGTCTCACTAGACTGGCGGCAATGACGGCTTCCCCGTCTAGGCCAGTGTCATAGAGACACTCAACCTGCTGGCCAGTTGACTTCTATCAGTTCGACCACAGGTGGCCTCTCTTGATCCAGAGTCTCTTCGCCGACCTCGACCTTTTCGGTGGCAACAGCCTTTGGAGCCACTAGGCAGGCCGCAAAGTGTGAGCTCTTAGCCTTCGATCTGCAGTCCCTTGTATTGTGCGAGGGTGACTGGCAAATCGAACACCACTTCTCACTCCATTTCCGTTTAGGTGGAGAGTTATGTGGGCTCTTGCTACCATCCTTCGACTTCTCTGGACTCTGGTCAGAGGATTTCTCATAAGGTTCTACATTCTTGGCATGAGAGGTTTTCAGTTTCTTTCTGTCAGTCTTGTCCTGACTTTTACCCATGGAGGGATGGGTTTCCCCACCTTCACCATGCACCTCGACGAATCGTTCGGCCATTTTGGCTACTACCTCTAATCTTTCCGCCCCTTGTTCTCCCAAGAACTCTTTGAGCGGTTTCGACATATGCTTCCGCATCTGGTCGACGATCATCAGTTCTTCGAGACTGTCGTAATCGTGTGCGAACTGAGCTAAGTCCATCCATTTATGGAGGTAGGATCTAAGACGCTCGGCGTACGCAGCAAATAACTCACTCGGCTCTCGTTTCGCTTCTCGAAACTTCTTGCGGTAAGTATGCGACGTCATCTCGAACCGTTTCAGCAGCGCTGCCTTCAGTTCGTCATAATTATTCTCGTGTCCCGCCGGTAAACGCGAGTAGACCTCGTACGCGGTTCCGCGCAATCCCTGGGACAGTTTCAGACACCACTTGTCTCGATCGAGACCCATGGCGACAGACATAGCCTCGAACTTTTGTAAGAAACTGGTCGATCTTTTCCTTATCTTCCTCAAAAATCGGTAGAGGAAACTTCATGGCATGATAACCATGTCGACCTAAGGTAGGTGAACCAGGGAGTGAAGACCCTCCTACTGCTCCCTCAGTCTCTCTACTTGATTGTGCCCTGAGCTCGAGTTCCCGCATACGGTACTCATGCTCTCGCTTTTGAGCCTCTTGTTCGGCGTCGAACTTCTTAGCGGCTTGTTCGATTTCGAACTTCTTCAACTCAAATGCCATCCTTCGATCCTCCACTTCTTGCTGTCTTCTCTCTCTCTCTTCCTGACGGAAGTCTCTCTCAACCCCTTGGATATACTCTGTTAGTGCAGTGCCAGTGAAGCCCAGTCCTTCGCCGGTTGCCCGCACTTCCTCCATATTTAATTTGGGGGATGCCATACTTAGAGAGTATATGTTAGTAGTGTGAGTGACAGGTAAATACCGCAATATATAGATATGCAATACACCAATCTAATACATATGACGTCCCAACACACCACACGTCAATCTGTCTTGGTCAAGAGAAGAAACAGGACCAAAGACCTATGTAGACCTGAATAGAGATACTAGGAATGAAATGTCCTAACCATAATCACCAGAGCTGTCTCATCAATATCCCGGACGAGCCCCCAAATAATGTCGTGGTATTTCCTGGGGTGAGGGAAGCATACTATTACATCTTAATAACGGGATAGATGCACTCTGGGAATACAATAAATCTCAGTCTACAGACCCCACCAGCCCTTGGATTCCTGTCTCTCTCACTATCAACCGCTGGACAATACCTTTTTCACCTCTCATCCAGAACAGATGACACGACTCTGGTGTCTACACATAATGACTAGATGATATAATGTACAAGAGGATTATCAACAAGGGGAATGTTCATGAGAGAATCCTGGCCACCGCCAGGCGATAGAAGAAATGGCTATCTGGATTAGCCTCAGGCCGTCTCACTCATCACTGTACACTCGGTACGAGACCACAAGGTTAAAGAGGTCACTCATCTGCACACGTAGCGTGGAATGTCTCTGCCGAGGGGTAGTCTCAACTGGAATGACTAGCACGTCAATGTGGTGACTCCAAGTTGCGGTGGTACGTGATGTCTCTGGACTAACATCCCTGTAGAAGTTCTGCAGGCCTGTCCTTCAAGCTTCACTGGTAAGGCCTGTGCTAGACAACATTCCTAAGAAGCCACCATAACATTTAACACACATTTAACAATGTCAAAGTTCGGCACAGATGGTGGTCTCTAATGGGATCAGGATGGGTATCACTGGGCCTATATGCACAGAAAGTTGGCACAGTTCAAGTTGACTCTGTCACTCAAAGTCAGTACTGGTAGCGCGTGACCAGGTAAGGAATGTAACAAGTGTCCCTATTCCAACATGGTAGACTGTTCTCGGAACACCAGGCCATCATGAAATAAAGGGTAATGTAGTTCTTCTCTACCCGTTTGGCTAGTGGGTTATAATGTCAAAATTTGCTCACAGACAAGAGGACACGATACTCGCCCGTGTGTAGCCATCATAATACTTGGTGGACTGACTGAAGATCATTTAGCGGTTTAGACGGGACTGGACTGTGGCGCAGTGACTTCCCGGCACGTGGTGTGGTGTAGAAGCCTCACTTCACGTCACATAGGTAAGCCACCATTTAGCAGCCTTCACCAAGTCATCTTCCTCTGGTCCCGTCACGTAAGTCTCTCAGAAAGTAGAACCTGCCAAAGATAACACCATGTGTGAATATCGTGACACAGACTTACCCCCAGAGGTACACGTTACCTATGTGTACTCAGCATAGGCCGGTGTCGCCATGACCCGGCCGGCAGCCTCACAGACCAGGATCCACTGCCAAAACTGAACTGGGTCTGGGTCCTAACAAGTGCTGGCTGAACCGTCCTCCGTCTCGAACCCGCCCAAGGTAGGGCTGTGTATCTGGTCATGGTGTCGGCGAAATCCTTCTGTCCTAAAAAGACTTCTAAGGACACAATATACCAGGTTAGTAGGTTAAAGGTACCTAGAGACAGAATGGCTCTGAAGGAGAGCCGGTGACCACCGAATTCCCCTCCCTCGGAGGTAGCCCCCTCTCCCTGGTTCGATTTTAGGATTACCTACTATACACCAGTTCTCCTGGAGCTCTAGCTCTGATCCAGGAATGTAATAGATTATACAGGGAAATCCCCCTGTAGCGGAAGTCCACATCCCGTTCCCTCCTCCCCTAGTTAAGGTCAGAGCATTTGGAACGGTGTTCAGCTGGCTGTGACCAGCTCTGTCGCATTCCCCAGTTTCTCCAGTGACAACCTCTCGGGAACCAACTGCCTATCAAGAGGGTGTTCCGTTACGGCAACCAATAACATAAAGAGTAAGCAGAAAGTTCAGCAAAGCCAGTGGTCGCCACACCAAAGAATTCAAACTTAGACACCCGCAATGTCCTTCGAATGACCTTCGACATGTCCGGCGACCATCGCATGGGTTTCGTCTGGTTCGGCCGAGTTCCCTGATACCTCACTCGACCTATGTTCTACAACGCCTTCGCCCACGTCCGTTTGTGTCGACTACGTTAGAGTTCTAAGGCCGCCCAGGAGTGAACTCGGACTACTAACACTATTGGGCCTGTCCGAAATGTTTATAACTTCTTGTAGCGGCAATAACACGCATTCCCGTACTGGTACAATGTTAACGCAAAACAGGCCTACAATCCATCGTGTTCAACTCGCCTGCAGTGTTAAGTTAAAACACAAGCCCACAGGTTCACCCCTGACTGACCTTTGTGCGCCGGGCGGGACATGTGGTCGAACAGCTTCGATTCAACGCGGTAGCGACACACATTATTTATCTAAATATGTTTCACGTACCTTACGACAAACTGTGTATTCAGAATTGAGGAGCTCCCGTCCCAACACTGGACGTTCTGTCGGTTTTCTTTGATAAACAACAAGACACTGGCTTCCTCTCTCCCATTTACGAATTAACACAGTCGTTCAAACACAACGGCTTGCTTTCACGGCCGGATCACAACTGAGCCTCTCTTTGTTCCGAGACGGTTCGTGCGCATGCGTTAGCGGATATGGTTGGGTTGAGCTTTCGTCACCCGAACAGTCGAGAAGTCAAGGGCCACCAATCGCCTTTGCGTGGGGTACATTAATACCTCGGTTGTATCCCTTCGACTAGATCGGCAGTTCTACTAGTACTGAAAAGGGGGAATTGGATTTTTGGGAGTTTGCTAGGTGAATTCTCAGCCGTTCCGTGACACCAACACAGAACTGGTGTCATTAGCCGCTACACGCTGCGGGATTTGCTGAGGAGGGGATCCGAGCACTTATGGACTGATTGGTTCGATGTGCAATGAGGATGATCTGTCGACTAACTAACTAATTAACTAGATACAGTGCCTAACAAAAAGCTGGTTTGGACCAAAGAAACATGGATGTCGGAGAATGGGAAGTAGGGGTGTGCCACAGTTATGTCGGAGAATGGGAAGTAGGGGTGTGCCACAGTTATGTCGGAGAATGGGAAGTAGGGGTGTGCCACAGTTATGTCGGAGAATGGGAAAGTAGGGGCGTGTCACAGTTATATCGGAGAATGGGAAGTAGGGGTGTGTCACAGTTATGTCGGAGAATGGGAAGTAGGGGTGTGCCACAGTTATGTCGGAGAATGGGAAGTAGGGGTGTGCCACAGTTATGTCGGAGAATGGGAAGTAGGGGCGTGTCACAGTTATGTCGGAGAATGGGAAGTAGGGGTGTGTCACAGTTATGTCGGAGAATGGGAAGTAGGGGTGTGCCACAGTTATGTCGGAGAATGGGAAGTAGGGGTGTGTCACAGTTATGTCGGAGAATGGGAAGTACGGGTGTGTCACAGTTATGTCGGAGAATGGGAAGTAGGGGTGTGTCACAGTTATGTCGGAGAATGGGAAGTAGGGGTGTGTCACAGTTATGTCGGAGAATGGGAAGTAGGGGTGTGTCACAGTTATGACTTAAAGTTCTTAACAGATTCAATGCCAAACAAATAATAGGTTTGGACCAAACATAAATGGATGGCTGAAAATGGGAACTAATAGTGTGACACAGTTATGACCTAAAATGGGAACTAATAGTGTGACACAGTTATGACCTAAAATGGGAACTAATAATGTGACACAGTTATGGCCTAAAATGGGAACTAATAGTGTGACACAGTTATGACCTAAAATGGGAACTAATAGTGTGACACGGTTATGGCCTAAAATGGGAACTAATAGTGTGACACATTTATGACCTAAAATGGGAACTAATAGTGTGACACAGTTATGACCTAAAATGGGAACTAATAGTGTGACACAGTTATGACCTAAAATGGGAACTAATAGTGTGACACAGTTATGACCTAAAATGGGAACTAATAGTGTGACACGGTTATGACCTAAAATGGGAACTAATAGTGTGACACAGTTATGACCTAAAATGTTGTTATTATGGTAGCAGACATGTTGTATAATATATCCACTTAAATGGGGCTGTATAGGGAAAACTACTGTATTGACATTTTAACTATAGTTTGATTTATAAGTAAATGGCAGTTACGGTAAGTTCAAGTAAGACGATTTATCAGCCCATGGCACTCAATCAGTTAATATGGTAGCAGACATGCTGTATTATATATCAGATTAAAGGGAGTTGTAGAAGAAAAACTACTGTATATAAACTAATGGCAGATACGGGATGTATCGCTTAAGACGATTAATCATCCAATGGCACTTCCTGAAGATGTCCTAGAAAGTAAAGGCTGCCGGTGTGAGACTGGCACACCACTAATTGTGTGTGGTTTGGTCGATTCGGGACTAGCACCATATACCCAATACAATCAAGGCGTGTAAACGAGTCCTTTACTTACAAGACCCCCTTTACTTACCAGACCATTGTACTGACCAGATCCATTTACTTACCAGACCCCTTTACTGACCAGACCCCTTTACTGACCAGACCCCCTTTACTGACCAGACCCCTTTACTTACCAGACCCCTTTACTTACCAGACCCCTTTACTTACCAGACCCCTTTACTTACAAGACCCCCTTTACTTACCAGACCCCTTTACTTACAAGACCCCCTTTACTTACCAGACCCCTTTACTTACCAGACTCCTTTACTTACAAGACCCCCTTTACTTACCAGACCCCCTTTACTTACCAGACTCCTTTACTTACAAGACCCCCTTTACTTACCAGACCCCCTTTACTTACCAGACTCCTTTACTTACAAGACCCCCTTTACTTACCAGACCCCTTTACTTACCAGACCCCTTCACTTACCAGACCCCTTTACTTGCAAGACCCCTTTACTTACAAGGCCACCCTTTACTTACAAGATCCTTTTACTTACAAGAACCCTTTACTTGCAAGACCCCTTTACTTACAAGATCCCCTTTACTTACAAGGCCACCCTTTACTTACAAGATTCCCTTTACTTACAAGATCCCCTTTACTTACAAGATCCCCTTTACTTATGAGGCCCCTTTACTTACCAGACCCCTTTACTTACAAGACCCCCTTTACTTACCAGACCCCTTCACTTACCAGACCCCTTTACTTGCAAGATCCCTTTACTTACAAAGCCACCCTTTACTTACAAGATCCTTTCACTTACAAGAACCCCTTTACTTACAAGGCCACCCTTTACTTATAAGACCCCTTTACTTACAAGATTCCCTTTACTTACAAGATCCCCTTTACTTATGAGGCCCCTTTACTTACAAGACCCCTTTACTTACAAGACCCCCTTTACTTACCAGACCCCTTTACTTGCATGACCCCCCTTTACTTACTAGACCCCCTTTTCACGCCATGGGGTGTTGTATGTATATGGTGCTTGCCAATACCTCTAGACCAGTGGTTCTCAACCGGTGGAGAATTCCCCCCAGGGGGGAATTTTGGGGTTTCCAGGAGGGGAATGAAGATCATTTCAAGATCGCGTTAATACAAGAACCGATTTCTTGATCTTGTTTTTCTTTCATACTTTACGCTTCTGTACGCATCACCCTTCTGAAATTCATCTTATAACGTAAGTAGGTCCGCAAATCACATTTTATGTACATGTCTAGACTTGTTTTAGTATGTGCTATTAAATTTAGCTTCAATTATTACGTATACTGTGTAGGGGCAGGGGACATTTTTAGGGAGGAAATACAAAAAGGGGTGGGGGGGGGGGGGAATGACGTTCTAAAAATATGGTAAGGGGGGGGGGGGAATGATGTCCTAAAAATATGGTGAGGGGGGGGGGGAATGACGTCCTAAAAATATGGTGAAGGGGGGAACGGACCAAAAAAGGTTGAGAACCACTGATCTAGACCGAGTGGCACTCTCCTCTCATCATCATGATTATGATCCTGCCAGTTGGCTTAGCTGTTCATGTCTCTCCACGTATCTCAATCCTCGCGCTATGCAACTCTCCTGATGATATCCATCCATGCCACTGTCTCAGACCACTCAGCATAATTTCTCTGGGTCTGCCTCTGCCTCATTTTTCACTGATCTTTCCAGTTGTCACGATGTTTTCCACTGCCTCTCTTCTCCTTATATGACCCAAGAACGCAGTTTATTTCTTTCTTATAGTTTTACATAATGTTCTACTTCCATTAGTCTTTTCCAATTAATCGTTGTTAGTTACTCTGGCAGTCAGTCCAAGGTATTCGCAACATTCATTTCAGGAAGCACATCTCCGTCGCTTTCAAGATCTTCTTAATTTCTTCATTCACGCTCCGTAATTCACTGCTTTACAACAAAACAGATTCGATAAAACAATTTCAGTACTCTCCTTCTAATCAGTACGTACGCATTTTATTTTTGTGGAAGACCAAAAATAATTGAACTGTACATACCTGTACTGCAGAACCGTTACAGATTTCCGTCCTTGAAGAGTCCAAAACAGACTTTCTATTTCTTTTTCCAACGACTCTGACTGCTGCTTAAACTCGCGGCTCTCTCTTTTGTCTAGATTTGTTATGTAGACCAAGTTGGAGACACTTACTGACACTCGGAAGAAGCCTGGGGAAATAATTACATCACCATTAAGCTGCTCAAAACTGGAAGATCACCACACTAATCATTACACATTTCTGGCCCGTAGCACTATAGGGCTCTGAAACATGTACTCTAAACACAAGCAAGAAAATATATTGAAAGCTGAGTTAAGTTGGTTGAAGAACAGACTTTACAACACTTAGGACATTCCCATACGTGCTTCGTCATCATCTTCAATAGCTGGCGAAGAGTTTCTATAGCAATGGTACCAGTTTCAGTCTGATTATGTGTCTCTCTCTATTCTCTGGTATTCTGTCTGTCTGTCTGTCTGCATGTCTGTCTGTCTGTCTGCTGTCTGTATGCCTGCCTGCCTGCTGTCTGTCTGCCTGCGTGCTGCCTGCCTGCCTGCTGCCTGCCTGTCTGTTTGTCTGTCTCTGTCTCTGTCTCTCTCTCTCTCTCTCTCTCATCGCTGGCTGTTGAAGATGACACTGAACACAGAACCCGCACTCCGTAGCTCCGACGATGATTCAAATGTATTTATTCCACAAAATACATTTAAATAATGCAGGAAATAACCAGTTAACCTAGTACAGCCTGGCAGCTAGGGGAGAGGCCCGGAACGTTCACAAGATGGCAGTCTCACATCCATGTCCCAGACGTTCCAGATTAACGACCATTAACCCTTGACCATCCAGTTCCTTAGCACGTAGGTCTACCTTGATCTTTTTTTTTCCATATCCTATTTACAGGACATCGCTGTCAACACAGCATTGTACTATTGTTGTTGATGTCTTGGCAAGTTTACGTTCAGTAGTTTGCCATTGAATTCTGAACGACTGCCTCCCATACTAACACGTTAAAACCCAGCGCAACTCGGTTTGCTGTCAAATCGGTCGCGGATGTGTTTCGAACGCGAGTAAGCGGGCTTACGAATCACGTCCATAAGCCCTTAGCCACGGAGACGACACCTTGAACTTGGGAGTTTTATTATCAGAGTTGTCCTTCTCACTATATCTTGAACTGCGCTGACGAGAATGACCGACAACGTGCAACAGTATGTCAAGCGACTGCAGCAACATTCTTCAGACTGATTAGCCTAAAGATTATGATGGCGATTTGTTCATTTCAATGAGGCTGAACTTTAATAATGAATGGGACTTAGACATTACCAACAGAAAAGAAGCATCAAATTAATCATATGACCACCAACACCAGCACAAGACGATTACCATTTCATGGATAGACCAGAATAAATCATAATTCTGCGCCACAGAACAGGGAATTTTCGATTACGCAACCACATGTATACGAGATTCAAGATTGGCGAATCAGCCGTGTGTACATGTGAATTGGCATCGCAGACATCACATTACATGCTCCAAGACTGCTCAAGATACGACATATCAAGGCATACATGGCTTAGAGAAACAACTGTGGAGGATAAACTTTAAGGGCCACTGAGTGGACTAAAAATGATAGTTAAGAGACAGTATTGAAGGTAAAGACACATTTTAAGCGAACGGAAGCAGCAGCAGCAGCGGGGGAACGAACGAACGAACGAACGAACAAACTTTATTTTCAAAGGGTTAAGAATTGGGCACGCAGGCCCGTCTAACATTCTGCCCTTCTATCACTCTCTTTCATACATTATTTCATTCACACATCATTCAAGGCTAACAGAGAACAACAACAATATAAACGATATGCATTATAAAGGCATGGGCAAAATGCGAACATCAAAACTACACGACACAGTAATATTAGATAATGGTCTGACACTTGTTGTTAGCCATGTGGAATATACTGGCCTAACAAAAGGGGACTGGCTGTTATACTAGGGTTTTGTTATTATTATTATTATCTCTATTATTAAGGGGGAAGGTAATCCATATTGAGATAGTGTTCGAATAGTTGCGATTATATGAAAAGGGATTGGTGATGTCTTTGATTTCTTGTGGAAGATTGTTCCACAGCTGAGCTGCAGAGTACGTTAAGCTTGTTTTGTATAAGTCAATCCTAGGCTTCGGAATGTGTAATATATTTAAACGTTTACTGTGTCTAGCATTATATTTAAACAATGGCCAAAGGTAATTTGGGGCATTCCGATGCAGGATTTTGTGAATTAGTTTAGCTTTATTGAAAAGCAGACGTTTACGGAGTGGTAGTAACTGAAGGCGTTTATACAGGCTAGGATTGTCAGTTAAATGTTTGCTATAAATTAGACTCATGGCCCGTTTCTGGAGTGAGTAAAGTCGCTTGGTGTTTGAATTAGAACAACCGTCCCAGATCGTAGAGCAGTAGTCAAAGTGTGTCTGTATGTGAGAAGTATAGAATAGTTTCCTTGTGTCCTTATCAAGGAAGTTTTTAATTTTGGCGAGTTGGTAGACTTTTTTCGCTGTTTGTTTAATGAGCACTTGAACGTGGGAATTAAAGGTTAGGTTTCTATCAATTATTAGGCCTAATGTTTTGTGCTCAATTACACTTTCTACTGGCATGTTATCGATGTGAAGTTGAAGTGTTGTGTGTGAGCTTAGAGTCTGAAGTCTTTGTCTGGTTATTAATAACATTGATTTGGTTTTAGTGATGTTAATTTGCATACGGTTTGAATAGCTCCACCTAACTACATTATTTAATTCTTGTTGTAAAGACGACTCAAGTAAAATACAGTTTTCATCGTTTGTGTACACTGCACAGTCGTCTGCAAATAGATCGCAGGACGACGAAAGATGCAAAGGTAGATCGTTAATATATATGGCAAATAGTAGAGGGCCAAGAATAGAGCCTTGCGGTACTCCAATATTGAAGGTAGTGGTTTGAGACAGAGATTTATTATGTGATACTACTTGCTTTCTGTTTGATAGAAAAGATGATATTAGAGTGACTACATTAGGGCCAATTTTCATTGTCTCAAGTTTTTTAATCAAAATAAGATGATCTGTCATATCAAATGCTTTCTTGAAATCAATAAACACAGTTCCACATAGACTGTTGTTGTTTATATTCTGGTGCCAATTTTCTATCATGTTTGTTAGGGCCGTATGGCAAGAATATTTTGGTCGAAATCCTGATTGGCTGTCAACAATAAGCTTGTTGCGAAGTAAATACTGTAATGTTACTTTATGGATGTGTTTTTCTAGTGGCTTAGATAGTGATGATAGTAAAGAAATGGGTCTGTAATTGTTCGGGAGACCATTGTCTAATGAACCAAATTTAAGAAGAGGGTACACTTTGGCGATTTTGAGAGCTGATGGAAAGTGGCCTTTGGTGAGACACTGATTATATACATAGGTTAGTGATATACAGATCACTGGCGCAGCACAACGGAGAATCCGGTTGCTGATTCCATCTAACCCAGATGAGGTTGTGTTTTTTAGGTTACTGAGGTAAGTGAATACTTCAGTGATTGTCATTAGCGGTATGTCGGAAAGAATATCACGGGAGCATCTATTCTCGCAAAACGATGACAATAAAGATAAGTTGCAAGGAGAATTAGGTATTGAAGCCTTCATCTGGTCTATGTCAGTTTGAAAAAAATCACTGAATTGGTCGCATGTAATATGATTTGATGGTAAAGAATTGCGGAAGTTATACTTGTTTGTCAAGGTGTTAATTGCCTTCCATATATCCTTACTATTTGTTTTATCCATTACTAAGTTCTTAAAGTAATTTTTCTTTTCCCGTCGTATGGTATATTGAACTTTGTTTCTAAGAGTACGGTATGCACTGAGATCCCGCTTTTTATGTGCTTTATCTCTATCTCTCATAATTTCAAGTATTTCCTGAGTGATCCAAGGTGGCTTGACGTGGTGTTTTACTCGAACTTCCTTGACTGGCACATGTCTATCAAAAACATCAATAAAGGTTTTCATCCAGAATTCCAGAGCATCGTCCGGGTCAGAAAGCTGATAAACATTGTCTAGAGGTGAACTGAGCAAGTCCTGTAAAAATGCGTTTTGGTTGAAATTTTTGTAACTTCTATATTTTACACACCGGTCTCTGTGGCTAAAGGGCTTGCGAACGCGGTTTGTCAGCCCGTATACCCGGGTTCGAAACACGGCGGTGCTGGTTTTTTCGAAAAAGGTATAGGGGCCGGTCGTTCAGAAAGCAATGGCAAACTACTGAACGTAACACTTGCCTAGTACATCAACAGCAGCTGAAAAAATGCTGGTGTTGACTGCAACGTCCCGTAAGGGATACGCAACACAAATAATTTACACTTATGTGTTTATGTTTAGGAGTTTTAATTCCCTTTTTAGACCACGTGCAGCATATTGGGTAGTGATCGCTCATTGCACAATTGGGTACGGTGCATTCTATGATGTTGTCTGAGCAAGTTACATAAATGTGATCTATGACTGTTGAGGATGACTTTGTTACTCTAGTAGTTTGTTGTACTATTTGTTGGAAATTGTATGATGCAATTATATTTCCCCATATTATGTTGGATTTGTTGGTGTCAATGTTAAAGTCTCCGAGTAGTATAATTTCCTTCCCGGAAGCGAAAACCATGTCCATCATGGTAGTGAAGTTTTCGTACCAGACGTGTCCAGCACTGGGATTTCGATAGAGGTAGCCAATTATCAGGGGTGTGCGGTTTTGAAGTTTCAGCTCTAACCAAATACATTCTATGTAGCAAGTTTCAAAGTCTAGCCTACGGTGAGCATTTAGTAAATTAGAAACATAGGTTACTATGCCTGTCTCTTGTTTCCTACAGGGATCCCTTCTAAAAACTGTGTACCCTTTAATAGAGATGTCCTCATCTGAAATTTTATCATTAAGCCTACTTTCACTAAGGCCGAATAAATGAAAATTTTGATTAAGAATAGAAGATAACTCTGGTAGCTTGTTAAATAAGCTGCAAATGTTTAAGTGTCCAAGGCGTATTCCTTACTTATTGAGCCAGTGTTGCCACTTCTCAGACATTTTATCCACGAAGAAAGTGTAAATTAGTCAAAGTTAAGCAAAAATACAAGATAATAAAAAAATTAACTTACAAAATATCAGTAATACAAATCGATAAGTAAATGACAGTATTATAACGATATAACTAATTAGACCAACGAATATAATGCAAACACGGAACAAAACGAATTAAAGAACATACAACAAATAATTAAACTGAAATAACCCACTTCACAAGAGGGGGTAGAAGAAGAAGAAGAAGAAGAAGAAGAAGAAGAAGAAGAAGAAGAAGAAGAAGAAGAAGAAGAAGAAGAAGAAGAAGAAGAAGAAGAAGAAGAAGAAGAAGAAGAAGAAGAAGAAGAAGAAGAAGAAGAAGAAGAAGACGAAGAAGACGGAGAAGACGAAGACGGAGAAGAAGAAGAAGAAGAAGAAGAAGAAGAAGAAGAAGAAGAAGAAGAAGAAGAAGAAGAAGAAGAAGAAGAAGAAGAAGAAGAAGAAGAAGAAGAAGAAGGACGAGGAGAAGGAGGAGGAGGAGGAAGAGAAGGAGGAGAAGGAGGAAGAGAAGAAGAAGAAGAAGAAGAAGAAGAAGAAGAAGAAGAAGAAGAAGAAGAAGAAGAAGAAGAAGAAGAAGAAGAAGAAGAAGAAGAAGAAGAAGAAGAAGAAGAAGAAGAAGAAGAAGCATTAATGGGACATTTTGTGTAAATGTTGCCAATGTGAGAAAAGGAAAATGTTCAAAGCCATTATTCTACATTATGGATACTCATGACACATTACGGTAACCAGGATTTTGTTTTTAATTCTGTAAGCATTAATTATATTATGTTAGTTGCATATACTTTACTAGACGTCGCTGTAAACCACAGCATTTCTGAGAGGCGAATTCTTGGCATGTTTAAGTTCAGTAGTTTGCCATTGTTTTCTGGACAATCGGAACTTATACGATTGTATGAAAACCAACGCAAGGCGGTCTGCTTTCAAATCGCCGGCAGCTGTGTTTCGAACGGGGTATTCGGGATTACGAATTGCAGCGCTGTTATAACCATAGTAATACAATAATGTTAACAACATTTCCATCAAAAGTTCCATTCAATCATGTTCAGTTCAGTTCAGTTCAGTCGCTGTTCCAGCTGCACAGCAAAGGGTTGTCCCATTCCTGTGCCAGTGAATGTCACATAAAATGTTCCTCACTACCCCATGTGAAAAGTGGAAAATACAGGAGTCTCGGTAAACAACAGACCGCTCAGGCACACTGTGCATAATGCCGCCACCAGAATGTTACCACAAGAGTCCTCCAAGCAACATTCATCCTTGATTCATCTTCCATTCAATCATGTGTACTATCAAATGATGTAGGGCTTAATTAAGGCTTGTAAAATGGTCCTTTACTTTAAATATCTAGCACTGATTAGTTTATAAAACCATGGCAATTGCACCATATCGCCAGTACACCTCAAGACGATTCCAATCCAATCCAATATTTACGAAAGAATGAAAAACACAATTCGGCGCCTTTCAACCCGCTTCTGCAGCGTCGGTTATAATTAAGGTTCGTTTTTGTGTGAGTTTGGATATTCTTTTATTTCTTTGCTATCTTTCGAGTTAGTCTTACATCCATCCATCATGTGCCATGCCGGTAAGCGTGGGCGGTCATGTTCTGCCATCTCACTCGATCAACAGAGTCGTGGATCAGTTCCTTGTTTCTGTCTCGACCATGCCACAAGGCCAAGCCATCCAGATACTTGTTTCTAGGTCTTCCCCTTGGTCTGTTCCCCTCGATCTTACCAGTTGTCACCAAGTTCTCCAAATCATTTCTTCTCATAACATGCCCAAAAAATTGTGACTGTCTACGTCTAATGTCTCTGATCAGTTTACGATCTTCATTTGTTTCTTGAAGGACTTGTTCATTGGTCTTTCTGGCTGTCCATGGTATTCTTTGCATTTTCCTCAGAAACCACATTTCTACAGCCATCAGATGTCTTAAATAGGATTGGTTATATTTTCTTCTCTCTGCTCTTCGGGTTCGGTTGGGGCTCACGCTGACTGGCATTTTTATTAATATTATTGTGTTGAACAGGTCCTGATGAGGACATCCCCTTAGGAGGACCTGCCAGATTCAGTAGCCTCTCAGTTGTTCATTGTTTATTCTAAAACAGTGGTTCTCAACCTTTTTTGGCCCGTGCCCCCCTTCACCATATTTTCAGAACGTCATTCCCCCCTTCCTATCAAAAATTTGGCCCGTGCCCCCCTTCACCGTATTTTCAGAACGTCATTTCCCCCCCCCCCTTTTGTATTTCCTATCTAAAAATCCCCCCACCCCTACACAGTATACGTAAAAATGGAAGGTAAATTTAATAGCATATACTAAAACAAGTCTAGTCATCAACATAAAACATGATTTGTGGGTCTACTTACTTTATAAAATGAATTTTAGAAGAATGAGACGTACATAACTGTAACGTATGAAGGGAAAAACAATATCAAGTAATCGGTTCTTGTATTAACGCGATCTTGAAATGGTCTTCATTCCCCCCCCCCCCCCTGGAAACCCTAAAATTCCCCCCTGGGGTGGGGTGGGGGAATTCCCCACCGGTTGAGAACCATTGTTCTAAAAGGACTGATCTTGAACTCTTTTAGTCCTCAGAAAAAGGGGCCTTAAAATACAAACACAAGTTCAGGCGTACACATAATCAGACCCATAAACCAACCAAACGTACATATAGTAAATCAGTCTAAAAGAACAACCAGTTCTGCATACAGCAATGAGTCAGACAGACCAATCAATCGCATAGACCAATGGTTCTCAACCTTTTTGGCCCATGCATCCCTTCACCATATGTTCAGAATGTCATTCCCCGCCCCCCCCCCCTGTTTGCGTATTTTCTCCTTACAAGCCCAAACCCCTTTTTACGCAATATACGTAAAAATGGAAGCTAAATATAATAACACATACTAGAACAAGTCTAGTCGTCTACACAAAACATGATTTGCGGGTCTACTTACGTTACAAAATGAATTTCAGAAGGGCGAGAAGTACAGAACCGTAAAGTATGGATGGTAAAACAATGCCAAGTTATTGTTATTGTATTAACGCGATCTTGAAATAATTTGAATCCCCCCACCCCCTGGAAACCCTAAAATTCCCCCTTGGGGGAGGGAGATTCCCCACCGGTTGAGAACCATAGACAGTCAATGAGAATGTGTGGAAGTAGAATAGAACAGCAGAAATGTGTTTCTAGTTTATACAACACATGTTATTACTCAGCAGAGAGAAAGAGAGAGAGAGAGAGAGAGAGAGAGAGAGAGAGAGAGAGAGAGAGAGAGAGAGAGAGGGGGGGGGGGGGGCTCCTCTGTAAGCTGTCTTAACCAAGACATAATCAGACTACTACTGGTACCATTAGTATTGGGATTCTTCGCTGGCTGTTGCAGATGAAGATGGAGCACGTATGGGAATGTCTCGAGTTATGTGTTGTCGGTTCTTGACTCAACTCAAAACTAAGTGTTAGAAAAATAGGAAAAGGGTGGGGGGAGGGGGGGGGGGGGTGTGGAACTATGACCTATTATGTCCTGACACCGCCTGACGCTCCCTGAAACGTCTGATACATCTCTTTTCCTAGGCGGTTTTGTTTTAAGAAAACATGTGCTCTCTCTCTCTCTCTCTCTCTCTCTCTCTCTCTCTCTCTCTCTCTCTCTCTCTCTCTCTCTCTCTCTCTCTCTCTCTCTCTCCTCTGCAAGTAAATGCCAGACTAACTTACCGATCAGATAAGCATCGCGTCAGATTTTCCGTAGACAAGTGCGAGGCTTAGTGGACTAAAGAGCATAGCGATCTTCTGTCATAGAAAAGATATTTTACACCTTGACATCACAAGAGCTTTTCTCATACCACACCGCATTCAAGTTGGCGTAAGATAGGAGACACAGCACGCGAGCTTTCCGACCCAAAAATATTGACCTGCAACCTTCTTCTTCTTCTTCTTCTTCTTCTTCTTCTTCTTCTTCTTCTTCCTCCTCCTCCTTTTTCTTCTTTTTCTCCTCCTCTTCTTCCTCCTCCTCCGCCGCCTTTACCTCCTTCTCCTTTTCTCCTCCTCCTCCTCCTTATTCTTCTTCTTCTTCTTCTTCTTCTTCTTCTTCTTCTTCTTGAAGAACTGTTGTGTTTTTTTTCGTTATCTTTAACAATTTCAACGCCCAGTGAACAGAAATGTACATTATAATACTTGTGTAATTGACTGTCCATGTATGGTAATCAAGAGATGATGACACTGAATCAGCCAATGAATCCACACGTTCTCCCCCCCCCACCCCCCCCCCCCCACCCCCCCCCCCCACTCCCTCTCCTTCCCTGATCTCTTGGGTAGTGAAAGTGAATACGTAGCCTTCTTGTTAACAATTCCACGACAGATGGAAATCGTACGAACGAACGAACGAACGAACGAAAATCTTTATTTTCAAAGGGTTTAGAATTGGGCACGCAGGCCTGTCTGACATTCTGCCTTTCTTCTCTATTTCCTCTCATACATTCTTTCATTCAACGTCACATATGAAAATCGTTAAGCGTTAAGTTAAGGAAATCGTTAAGCGTAGGTCACTAGGCCGTCTTCCTGGCAAAATTGCTATAAAAGAACACCTACCCACCGGCAAATAAAGAACCGACATTACAACACTCTGGACATCCCCATTCGTGCTCTATCCTCATCTTCAACAACCAGCGAAAAGTCTCAATGCTAATGGTACCAGTTACAATATAACCACGTGGAATACTCGTGGACGATAAGGCAGATGTGGCTAAGGCCCTGTAGGATCGTATGTATAGTGTAGACATTCTTCCGAAAAGCAGATACATCATCACGACCTGGAGAGAATGTTGCCGTAGGAAACGACCAGAGAATATGGTCGACATTCAGTTCTCCGAGGAAAGCCCAGACTAACACAGGAGCCGATTGCAACTGATACCATTCGTATTCGGACTCTCCGCTGGTTGTTGAAGATGAGGACGAAGCGCGTAAGGGAATTTCCCGAGCGCTGTGATATCGGTTCTTGACTCAATTCAACAAAACTCAACGCAACTCAGCCAAAAAGGCCTTTCTATAGGGTGTATTTTTAATGATTGTGGGATGTTTGAAAATATTGCGGTTCCAAGTTTTGAATTCAACCTCTGTGGAGCAACATAAAAGGTAAATACAAATCTTGGAACGGCAATATTTAAAAAAACAACCCACAGTCATTTAAAATACTTCTTCTTCTTCTTCAGCATTCCGAGCCATTGAGGTTCTTTGCTGCAGATACAATCCGTCTCCATTCGTCTCTCTGGTGGACCTTCTCTTGCCAGTCGTTGATTCCAAGTGCTTGTAGGTCTGTATATATATTATCTCTCCACCGTCTTCTTGGTCTACCTCGGGGTCTACGGTCATTTATTTCCTGAGTGTAAGCGAGTTTTGTTTCCCTATTATCTTCCATTCTTTCTATATGCCCCAGCCATTGTAGTCTATTAGCCTTCATTTAAAATACACCCTAGTTATAATATTCTCTCAATGTATGTCTTATCCAGCGTCTGCGTCTCCACGTCATCTTGATTCACTATCAGTTGTCTAATTCTCTCCAAGATCTCAACGTTGGTGATTCTCTTGTAACATTGTTGTCCTATTTTGTGTAGAAGCCAGTTAGAATGTCTATAGTTTATTTGCAATCGGTTTAGTTGTTATCCGTGTTGCCCATCCATATAGCAGTATAGATTTAACGTTAGAATTGATTATTCTAAGTTTTGTGCTAAGTTTAATTTATTGTGTTAGAAAATACAAACATTTAAGAGTGTGTAGCTCCTGCGAAAAGATGAGACATACAACACACGGACACAGTATAAAGACTGTATCCGTGTTTAGTATGTCTCATCTTTTCGCAGTAGCTACACATATTTACCTGTTTGTATTCCCTATTGTTATGTCCTGCTGCAGCCGTTTCTTCCCTTATTTAATTTATTTTGACTTCCATAAATTTTATAATGTTATAAAAGCGCTTCTAGTCTTCTGTATTCTTATTTCGACTCTTTATGAGTTTCCATATCTGTGTCTACATTGCTACATAAATTGGTGTATGATTCTATTTCTTGGGTTAAGTAGGGTTGTAGACGAAAACGGGAAAATGGATAAGGATATAAGAATAAGAATACATAAGGCATGAAACTCTATGGACCACTGACACAAGAAGAAAAAAGACTTACATTCACACGAGAGACATAGCAGCTATAGATTTCAAGCGAACGAAAGAAGAAGAACATAAGGCGAGATGAGCTTTTATAGCATTAGAAAATTTGTGTACGTCAAAAGAAATAAAAGTTTTTGAATATGCTACATCCAAAAAAGCTGTATACTTATTCGTGCGTTGGAGTCCATTTGTTCCTTCTGCAAGGCATGTATACTGCATCATGTGTCCTCTAATATGTATTTCTTTCTTCTACATCTATGGGTGCACATCAATATATGTTTATTTAGTTATCGTGCTAGAAAACAGAAAACTTGAAGAAGGGCATATTCATTGGTTCCACTGTGCTGACGTCACACACATGGGAATGGCTAGAGTTCTGACATTGTATTATAGCAGAGATGATGTGTGCGGCGCGCATGTGAGTATGCGTGCCTGATGAAGGGAATTCAAACAGGCTCATTTTAAAACCAAGACAACAGGTGAATCTTTGTGAAGACGAATGACTAATCTCGTAGATTATCACAAGAAAGAGCTCTCCCGAAGTTCAGTGCCTTGGAAATTTTATAAAAATTGACAGTAAAGACTCCAAAAGGCAGACACTGTTTAGGAAAGTTGTGGTGATAAGTCAAACCGATTCTCGTCAAAGACACATTGAGCAGCTTCAACACATAAAACGAAATGAACAGATGCATAAACTGATTGCGTCATTTCTACGTAATTATTTATGGGTATGCACGGGATTAATCTTTGTGCTTTCAAATGCTGCGCTGGTGTGGTTACGTTTAGTGAATTATTCTCCTTAGAAACCAAGAAACACGGAACCTGATATTTCTACTGTATACTGAAACTCAAAGAAAGAGTGGGGACATGTATCAACAATGGGAAGCTGAAACACTCTCACTCTGGCTCTCTCTCTCTCTTTCTCTCTCTCTCTCTCTCTCTCTCTCTCGCCCTCTCCTTGTGTCTCTTATACGAGCTGTCGGAAAGTTCTCACCAACATTTCTGATCAAATGAACAGATTTGTTGAATACTGTGAGGAACTTCTGAATAGACCAGTCTTAAAAGGACTTCCCCTCATCATCATCATTATTTTCCACCTTTGCCGTTAAGTGTCGTGGGGAGGAATAGTTGATGTTCAGCGCCGGATAGGTAACACTGGATAGTAGTATACCATGTGATTGTGCAATGTCTTTGATGACTTACAATATCTTAGATGTCGTCAATCCATTATCTTCTCGGAAGCCCTCTAGCTCTCATGTCAGATTTTCTTTGGTGTAGCGTCCTTCCTCTTAACTAATAATGCCCCTACACTATCCCCAAATATCCAGCATGCAGTAGTGGATCTGGATATCAAGTGTAATCACCCGTATATAGCAGAAATTAAAAAAGTAATCAAACTTCTGAAGGATGGGAGAGCTGCTGGTCTACGTGGTGTCTCATTAGAAGCAATTAAAGCCAAATAAACGCCTCAAGTGAATCAATACACAAATTATTTGGTAGAGCGTGGGAAACTGAAAAAACACCAGACTGGGAACAAGGATATCTGGCGAGGCTCTCGAAGAATGGATACCTGCAGAATGTGGAGATTATAGACACACACTGTTACAGTCATGCTGGGGATAAAATATAGATATTAAAATAAGAATACTAAAAATTGTAGGAGTTTTCATAGCTCTATGATACTTATGTTGTAGTCAAAAGACAGTATACCTAGAACCAAACTTAGAGCCAGCCGCGATAGCGCAGTAACTAGGATGCTTGTCTATCTTCCTGGTGGTCAATTGTGCGAATTCTCAGACAGATTTTTTCTCAGACACACACACACACACACACACACACACACACACAGACACAGACACACACACACACACAGAGGCAGAGAGAGAGAGAGAGAGAGAGAGAGAGGTGGGGTAGAGAGAACTGGTGATGGTGCTAAGCAAGAGATACGGAGGTGCGGATTAAACACTACGATATGTTTTAATCTGTAAGAAACTGAGAGAGATAGAGAGAAAGAGAGAGAGAGGGAGGGAGGGAGAGAGAGAGAGAGAGAGAGAGAAGAGAGAGGGAGAGAGAGGGGGAGAGAGAGGGGGAGAGAGAGAGGTGGGGTAGAGAGAGAGAGGGAGAGGGAGAGAGAGGGAGAGAGAGGGAGAGGTGGGGTAGAGAGAGAGAGAGGGGGGACAGAGAGAGAGGGGGGGGAGAGAGAGAGGGAGAGAGAGGAGAGGGAGAGAGAGAGAGAGGGGTGGGGTAGAGAGAGGGAGAGAGAGAGGAGAGAGAGAGAGGGATAGAGAGAGAGGGGGAGAGAGAGGGAGAGGGAGAGATAGAGGGAGAGAGAGGGAGAGAGAGATGGGGTAGAGAGAGAGAGAGGTGGGGTAGAGAGAGAGAGAGGTGGGGTAGAGAGAGAGGTGGGATAGAGAGAGAGAGGGGGGAGAGAGGGAGAGAGAGAAGAGGAGAGGGAGAGCGAGAGGGAGAGAGAGAGGGAGAGAGAGGGGTAGAGAGAGAGGGAGAGGGAGAGAGAGAGGGAGAGGGAGAGAGAGAGAGGGAGAGAGAGGGAGAGGGAGGGAGAGAGAGAGAGAGAGAGGTGGGGTAGAGATAGAGGGGGGGAGAGAGAGAGGGAGAGAGAGAGGGAGAGAGAGAGGGAGAGGGAGAGAGAGGGGGGAGAGAAAGAGAGGGAAAAGGAGAGAGAGAGGTGGGGTAGAGAGAGAGGTGGGGTAGAGAGAGAGAGGTGGGGTAGAGAGAGAGAGAGTGGTGGGGTAGAGAGAGAGGTGGGTAGAGAGAGAGGTGGGGTAGAGAGAGAGGTGGGGTAGAGAGAGAGAGGGGGAGAGAGAGAGGGGAGAGAGAGAGGTGGGGTAGAGAGAAATGGTGATGATACTGAGCAAGAGATACGGAGGTGCGGATTAAACACTACGATATGATTTAATCTGTAAGAAACTGAGAGAGAGAGAGAGAGAGAGAGAGAGAGAGAGAGAGAGAGAGAGAGAGAGAGAGGAGAGAGAGAGTGAGAGAGAGAGGGAGAGGGGTAGAGAGAAAGAGAGGGAGAGAGAGAAAGATTGGTGAAGCGATGGAGAAAGGGATAGAGAAAGAGAGTGATGATGAACGAGAGAAAATAGGGGAAATGGGAGGTAGAGTAATTACGTCAAAATTGAAAGTGACAGTAAGATAAATATATAGTTTATCCTTAGGGAAATAGATAGCAGAGAGAGAGAGAGAGAGAGAGAGAGAGAGAGAGAGAGAGAGAGAGAGAGAGAGAGAGAGAGAGAGAGAGAGAGAGAGAGAGAGAGAGTACACAAAATCACAGCCCGACGTCTGGCAATCATAGACAAATACCATGTAATCACCAGTATACACTTTACTATATTTTAAGATGCAGAAGTAATCAAATATTCAACAGCCATAAACGTGAAATGCACATCTTCGGTTGGCAGTCTGTTCTCCAGATGTTATACATGCAAGCAATTCAGCATTCCATTTCACCTTGGTGAATGTATTAGAAGGAAATAACGCTTCTTAAAGCTTGCAGCGCGCACAATTTGTCTACATTTCGTGCAGTTAAAGTGCAGATGGTTGAAGGGGAAGTGGGATTGCGCAAGACAGGAAGTTGTTGAAGATCACTGGGGGATAATTTAAATGTTAATAGATTCAATAACAAACGGTGAGTTGTTGTATATATTTATCCAGACGTTCAGGCTGTCAAGAAAATGTGTGTTTGCGCTTGGTATCTGCGAGTTTTTAAAGAAGAATAGTGAGAATAACCTTGTGGAGAAGGAGGCTGACACTGAGGTAATGAAAGTGCACGTGTTATAATTTAGTTTTAACGTTCGTTCGCTTTGAAATCAAACGTAGTCCATACACAAGCTTCTACTTCTAGTGCACTGAGCAGATTATTGCGTGAGGATTAGCTTTCCATATTTGTCCCTCGCCATCAGGAAATCCAACTCCTACTTCAACACTTGAGAGG
Organism: Cepaea nemoralis; assembly: GCA_014155875.1. Taxonomy (NCBI): domain Eukaryota; kingdom Metazoa; phylum Mollusca; class Gastropoda; order Stylommatophora; family Helicidae; genus Cepaea; species Cepaea nemoralis. The sequence goes on along the minus strand of JACEFZ010006204.1, from coordinate 125,746 downwards.
TACTTGTAATTTACGTCCCCAAGTCAAGGACGAGAAGTCAACATTTTAGTCCAACTGACCGGTGTAGGGGGCTGAACCCGCTATCTCGGCATTAGCACATTGGCTGTTTAAATGAAAGTGCTCTTATCCACTCTGCCATGCTGAGCTCCGCAAAAAAGTCAGTTTGGACCCAACCTGGCGCACAATCACATGAACAAATATTATATTGTAAAATGCCGTTCACTAAGCAATGAAATTACGGAGGATACACGAAAGAAAACAAATAACACAATGACCGTATTATGATGATATATCGTCCTTCTGTCCAAATGGGCAAAGCCGTGCCGTGCTTTGATACAGAGAGACGGCCGCATTAGGCGGTAAGGGGGAGGCAGTAGGGGGCGACATTTTTAAAGAAAAAAACATTTAAGAGGCGGCATTTCGAAGATTTGCATCATAATGAGAAAATCTACGGCACAGTCCTGCAATGGGAGGTCACATATTGCAATTTATTATCCTTCGGCATTGCATCAATTAATTACGTATCTCCGTGGCGAAGGTGTTACAGACGCGATTCGTAATCTTCTTCTTCTTCTTCTTCGTTCATCCGGAGTTTTTTTTCGGATGTGATTGCGTTGTGCCTGTTTACAGCAGAGCTGCGTTCTTGCGCCGTTAGGCCGACACATCCGACTTCTGCGGGCATTTGTTGACCGGGTTAACCTTCCCGGGGGTTTCTTAGGACGTTTGACTCTCACTGTTGTGGTGTTATCCCCCATCCCAGCTGGTCCATATAGAACAGCCAAAGATCCTGGTCAGCCCTCAAGGGAAGGCAGGAGCAGACCATGGGCATTCCCCGCCATCCAAGGAGGCTTCCATACTTGCAGAGCCGATACATAGAGCTCTGGTACTGGGCTCACCCAAGGAATCGTCACGTCCTGCACATGGCTGCTTAGCCTCACTTCCGTATATTGGGCCTTCCGTTCACCATAGGCTGTTCTTCCGGAAACCAGAAGTATGCAGTCTGCAGATGACATCCACACAGTGAGCTTTCGATTCGGACTTTCCATGTAATGGATTTGCTAGCCAAGCAATATTCCATTTCGTGCCACTAGGACACTTTTCCACCTTTTATGAAGCCCACACAGTGGGCTTTTGATTCAGACTTTCCACGTAATGGATTTGCTATCCAAGCAATATTCCATTTCGTGCCACTAGGACACTTTTCCACCTTTTATGAAGCCCACACAATGGGCTTTTGATTTGGACTTTCCACGTAATGGATTTGCTATCCAAGCAATATTCCATTTCATGCCTCTGGGTCTTCATGCACCTTTAAATGTCAACCTGTATATAGTTAAAGTAATCTGCGGTCAACTTTAGCTTGTTGATATCTCCATAGAGCTTGTCCTCAAATGAAGCAGGTGTGGGCCAAAATATCTTTCTCTGTTCTGCATACGTTGGGCAATCCTGCAGCAAATGTTTTGCTGTCATTTTTCCAGTTCTACAATTACATTCATCGGTATCTCCTATCTTTAGTTTATTGAACAAGTGGTATTTCAGCCTGTTATGTCCTGTGCGGAGTCTGAAGATTGCTACTTGTTCTCTTCGGTCGAGTTTGTAATATGCATCATCCTTCTGATGGCCTGGATGCTCTGATTCCCATTTGGTTCTATAAGTGCTTTTTATCAAACTCTTTGCCTCATTATAGGTTATGTCTATGTCAGGCTGTGGTAGTCGTCCGCCCTCTTTTGCCAGTCTGTCAGCCTCTTCGTTTCCAGGTATACTGCAATGTGATGGGACCCACTGTATTACAACTTTTTTGGATTTCTGGCATAGACCATGGAGTGCTGCTCTTAGGTCAGTTAGTTCTGTGCTGTTATTGCTCTTCAGTATTGAGACAGCTGACTTTGCATCTGTGAAGATAGCTATTTGCTTCTCTTTATTTTCCTCCATCAGGAGCATTTCTGCTGCAGTTTTCAGAGCCTCTACCTCCGCTTTGAAGTTACTTGAAAATTTTCCAGTTGCCATTGAATGTGTTTTTTTCGCTCCATTTTTTAAATTTAGGAGAATTCCTCCTCCTCTATTCTCTATTGAATTTTTGGCTGATCCATCTGTATATGCATGGGTCCAATTCCTGCTTGGGTAATGTTCTTTTATGTAGTTTAGGGTTATTTCTCTTCTTTCGGTTTCATGCTGAGTGTTCTTTTTCTCAATACCAGGAATGTTTTCTATCATCTCAGGCAGTTGCTGCTGTCTCCAAGCTGGGAACTTGTGTGCATTGTGTATGGGCTTGACTGTTGATATGTTAAGAATAGGATCTGACCTAATCCTTCGTTTTGCAGTTTCTACAAAGTTGCTACGCTTCAGTCTTCCCTTTCCAAAACCATTAAATCTGTTGTACATAGGGTGGTCTGTCAATCTTCTAAATTTTTCTGCTTGTTGCTGGGCTCTGCTATCTCTTCTATCCTGCATTGGTTGTAAACAAGTGATCTTTTCTAATTCATTAATAGGCGTTGTCTTCAGGCTTCCAGTTATGATTCGCATTCCTTGATTTTGGACTCTACTTATTTTGTTAAAGTTTGACTTAGCTGCTGTTGCCCAAGCTGCAATGCCATATTCCAGTACTGGCCTCACCCGTCCAGTATATAGCTTCTTGAGAACTTTCTCATCTGCTCCCCACGTTGTACCAGCAAGCTTTTTCATGATTGCCATTCTTTGCCTTGCTCTTGTTCGATTTTTCTCAACCTGTGTCTTCCATGTCAGGCGACGATCAAAGGTGACTCCTAGATAGTTTGGATTTTCTTCATGGCGCAATATTTTTCCATTCAATACCAGCTTAGGTTGCTGAGTTTTAGTTGAGAGGGAGAACACTGTGCATGTTGTTTTCTCCTCACTTATCTTCACTAGCCATGATTTTGACCAGTCCTCTAGCGCTAATAGGGCTTGCTGTATTCTGCTGTTAGCTGTACTAATATATTCTTCAGATGTCCATATGGCTAGGTCATCTGCAAAGGATGATGTGTGTACTCTGGCTGGAAAATTTTCCGTGATGTCGTTTATATATGCTAGGAATAATGTTGGTGAAAGAACTCCTCCTTGGGGGACACCTTGCTCCAACAGCATCATTTTGCTGGTTTGTCCTTGTACTTTTGTCCTGGCAGTTCTGTTCTCAAGGTAGTGGCTGATCCATTTGTACATTTTCCCGCAAACATGCATTTTTTGCAGTTTTACTTTCAGTCCTTCCTTCCATACTTTATCAAATGCTTTTTCTAAATCTATCCAGACTGCTAGTGTGTGCTTTTTCTCTTGGAAGGCATCCTCTATTTCCTGAGCTATATAAGTTATTTGATCTTCAGTAGATCTGTACTTTCTGAATCCTGCTTGGTGAGGTGTTAAGAGTTGGTTTTCTTCCAGATGCCATGTTAGCCTGTCATTGATAATGCGTTCCATTAATTTTCCTACACAGCTAAGAAGACTGATAGGTCGATAGCCATTTGGTTCTTCCAGGTCTTTTCCTTTCTTTGGGACTGGTATTAGTATAGCTTCCTTCCATGCATGTGGGACTATTCCCCTCTTCCAGCTGTAATTTAGGACTGCTAGTAGTTTCTTTTTTGCCTTAGTGCCTAGTCCTATTAGCATTTCATTTGTGATTCCATCCTTTCCTGGTGATGTCTTCTTTTTTAGGGTATTCATTGCCTGTTCCATTTCTTCCATTGTTAGATTTGCCATCATATATTCTGCTGCTGTCTCTGTATATGTATGATGTATCTGTTTATCTTTGATTGCTTTCTTCTGTTCGGCTGTAATATCAATGTGGTTTGCACTGGCATAGTGTTCCATTAGTGCATTTGCAGCCTTTTTTCCTGTAAGCAAGGCATTTCCTTGTTTAATTGTTATTTGTTTGTTTCTAGGTCCTTCATTGTTCATGGCTTTCACTAGTTTCCATAGTTTGTTTCCATCCCTGTCAAAATTCAGGTTTTCTGTTTTTTTCCTCCAACAATCTCTTGTTGTTTGATTTACTGTTCTTTTATATTTTGCTGAGATGGCTTTGAGAGAGATGTTCGCTTCAGTTGTTTGTTCTCTCTCTGCGGTCTTCCTAGCATCTTCAACTTTGTCCTCCAAAAATTGTAGTTCTTCAGTCCAGTATGGTTTGTAATTTTTCCTTGCTCCTCTTGGAATAGACTCAGTGGCCGCCTGTATTATTGCTCTGTTTAGACTTTCCACCATTTGCTTCATGTTGCCATATCGTGTATTTACGTTTTCACAATATTTGTCTGTTAGTATGGCAAATCTGTCCCAATCTGCTCGTTTGTAATTCCAACGGGGCAAAGGCTTTTGCTCCTGTGGAACATACTCCATATTTATTACAAGCTTGGATTCGTAATCTTATATACCCGGGTTCGAAACACAGCGGTGCTGGGTTTTTGTTTTAAAAAGGTACAGGTGCTGGTCGTTCAGAAAGCAAGGGCAAACTACTGAACGTAAAACTTGACCAGGAATCACGAACAGCCAAAATGCTGGGGTTGACTGCTACGCCCTGGGAAGGACATGCAACTAAATTTATTATTAAGTCTGAAGATACAGGTAGTCTCATGGCAGATACTGTCTCTGGTAGTCGCAGTAAATACACAAAATATAACTGAGAAGTTCGACACATGGAAACACACAATTACAGGCCAACGTTTCCACAAGAAGTCTTTGTCAATGGCACAACAAAAACGAAACAATAATAAAAATTTTTTTTAAACTGACGGAGCTTAGCATGGCCGAATGGATGAGAGCGTTCGTTTTTGAACAGCCGGTGTGTTGATGCAAATTGGACTACTGCCAGTGGTGATGTATGAATCCACCCTCCCCCATCACCCCACACATACGCGCACGCACGCACGCGCACACGCACACACACACACACACACACACACACACACACACACACATATATACATATATGCTAACTAAAGCGTGTTGTTCTGTTCCAAACCCCAGTAGTGTTATGTGTGGTGTCTGCGCCGCTACTGCTCTAGAGCCTATCCGGTCTTGTGAAATCGGTGCCGGTTAAAAAACCTCAGACTGTTCTAGAAATTAATTTGAAAGGACATCGAAGTGGAAGGGTACTAGTTACGTCATTCAGACTCAACCTAATATATGCAAAGCTTAAATATATAAATAACACCCCAACTGCAGTATTTCTATGTGAATTCCTTTCTATAGACGTCCTAGTTAAGCCGCTGAAACCAGCTCTGACAGTCGTGATGTGAATGTTTTACATTTGTTGCAGAATGTTCTTTTGCTCAGAGAACCTCAAATAGTTTTGTGCTACGGTCCCTTGAACAGATTGGTCATACATACTTATCCTTTTGTCCGTTTAACAGATAGTGATGCCTGCATACGGCTTAGGCATACTTGTGACATTTTAATATCCTTTAGGGCAGCTGCCGGCTTCCTGGCCTAGAGGTTAGCGACTTTTCACTGTAATCTCGTATACTCTCGTAAGTAACGTGACGACGGTGAGAATCAGCAGTGGTTCGAATCGCGTCGGTAACTTACGGGGTATGTGAGCCGGCCGCTCAGAAAGCAATGGCAAACTACTGAGCGTAATCTTACCAAGAAATCAACAATCAGCTGAAAGATGCTGATGTTGACAGCGATGTCCTGTAAAGGATATGCAAACATCTTTTTTAGGGCAGCTAGTGACACCTACATACCCCGTTGTAGGAACAAGACGTCCACATAACCCTTTGGCGATTGGTCGACCCCTTCATACCATTTTGAGACATGGTGGACATACTAGTTTAGTTTAGTTTAATTGACGGATCAACGTCACGGCACACGGGTGTAACCCATAAGTGCTCCGTTCTACTCCTAACTCAAACCTGAATCTGGAGAAACTCAGCTCAGTGCATGAACTCCGTAGCACCGGCGAGGATCCTGAAATACTTTGGGTAGATTTTTAACTCGAAATTTTGCCCGGGCAGCGCCGTTAGGCTACTCTTTTTCGATTTCCTAGGGATTTTTTACGTGCACAACAATACACACGGGCGTCCGATCTCACTCCCCAGAAACCAGGGGAAATTTTATCACTAGAAGTCCACATGAAATAAATCCCGGTCCTCACCGGGGCTTGAACCCGGGACCTCCAGCACTCGAGGCGGACACCATACCTCGAGACCACGCATCCCCCTGCATACTACTTTGATAGACTAGTTCACTACAATATACCACTTTGATTGGCTAGTGGACTACTACATACCACTTTGACAGACTTGTGGGCTTCTAATACTACTTTTATCGACTAGTGGACTCCTTCATACCCCTTTGATAGACTAATGGACTGCTACATACTACATTGGCAGTCTTGTGGACTCGTGCATACCACTTTGATATACTAATATAGTCTGCATACTCCTTTAACAGACAATTAGCAACTACCTATATCTTTAAAGACATGTGACGTCAAGTCAACATACTCCATTGGTGACGCCTAAGGACCCCTCTATCAATGTTGTTAACTGTCTAGTGACACCAACAGACACCCTTGAGAAATTGTTGAGACTGCGGACCGTTTTGCCGAACTGTGAAAACTACAGACCATTTACTCGAACTGTTGGGAACTTCAGACTGTTTTATAGAATTGAAAATTACACATGTTGCCATGAACTGTGGAAATGATAGACCGTTTTCTCGATGCGTGGAAACTACAGAGCCATTCGCTGGTAGCAGGACCTAAGGACCTCCCTGACAGCGGTGAAATTTTAAGTACCTGCATTCCTACTTTGGTGAACCTTTTATAGTGAAATATCCTTTGATAGTCTTGAGCTATCTGTGGTAACCTTTGGAGAACAAATCAGTTAGGACTGCCGCATGGTTCAGAAACACAGAGAATGACTGGGATAATTACTTCTCTGTCTTATTCTTCTGTTTTTGTCCGGAAACAGGACTTTGTTATGGGCCTGTGCTGTGTTAGGACCATCACATTTTGTAGGCCTTAATCTCATCTCATCTTGTTCCTCTTGTACCTTGCGGTGTCGTGGTGAAGTATAAACAGCGGGAAAGTGCCAGCTTATGGGCTTCATGTATCGAGATTCTCATGGACTCTTTTATTCCCTGCGTCCATCGATTACGTGGTCGACCTCTTCCTCTGTTTCCCTCTGGTCTGTACATCATTGCTTGTTGTGGCATACAGTTAGTTGGTAACCTACTTGCATGGCCAAACCATTTGACTTGCTGCCTTCTAATAAAATCTAGCGCAACTATAACCCCCACTTTAGTCCTGATTTCTTCATTTCTGATCTTATCTCTTCATGATACATTGAGTATTCTTCTCAGGAATCTCATTTCTGTTGTTGTGAAATTGAGTATTCTTCTCAGGAATCTCATTTCTGTTGTTGTGATTTTTCTTTACTCTTTTTCTGTCATTTTCCAGGTTTGGCGATGGTAACATAGAGTTGGTTGGAAGATTGTGTTGTAAAGTGCTTTCTTAGTACCTATTGATACATGTTTGTTCTTTAGTATTGGTGCCATTTGTCCAATGGCCTGAATACACGGAGGCATGGGTGGTCAGTCTTTTCTTCACTAAGAGAGACGACACGCGCGGGCGTTGAGCCCTAATCCAACAGCGCACATGGCATTATCGCTAACAATGACTAATAAACATAAAAAATACATATATGCCTTCGTAGAATGGAAGGATTAAATGATGTGAGAGAATCATCAATGTGACGCTCACGAGAGAACCGGGCAGAACTCAGGGAACCAAGAGGTGACGAAAAGACGCTGGGGTTTGATAAGTCACACACTGAGAACACCTGTTGATAGTATAGCTAGAAAATCCTTCCTCTGGAACTGAAATGGCAAAAGTAAAAGAGCTAACTCTAAGAATACACGGAGAAGAGAATTACAGACAGATGAATAATATGGCGAGATTGTGGCAGCATCCCCTCCCCTCCTATGTTTCATCCAAAATAAAACAAACAAACAAACAAAACAAAACAAAAAAAACTTCGTGGAAATAACAGTTTTGACTTGTACAACTTAGAGACAGAACTATGCTGCATCAAACATGAGGGAGTCCAACATTCTTTCAGAGCTGAGAACCACTGCCTTAGAAAAAAGAGCAAGCTTCAGCGCGGCAACGTGACCACAGACAGAACACGACAAATTACCCGAACACTCAGAATAACAAGTTCACAGACCTCTTTTGATCGTCTCAGTATGTATGTTCCAGCCCATGCCCAGAAGCCGTGAGGTTGTTGATGGTCGATTTCATGCACTCCTCTAGACAAGGATAAGTAGACACTCTCGCTAGCGAAGTTGATAGCTAACTCCGCTGGTAATGCCATGCGGATTAGACTTGGGGGATCGTCGCTTGTGACAATGAAGGAAAGACTGGCCGCCTCTTACGCCTTGCTCTAGGCCTACAATATATGATGGCGTTATTACATCGCAGACCCATGGCGAGAAACTGCTAAGGGAATTTCTTATCCCTTTTTTAAGGATAATAACTGCTGGCAAATGTAATAGAAAATTACAACCAAACAACATTAGTTGTGAGGGTCCATCACGAGCTTGGGCTGGAGTCTGTTGACAATCAGACACTGAGAGCTTAGGCTGGAGTCTGTTGATATCATACACTGAGAGATTGGCCTGGAGTCTGTTGTCAATCAGACACTGGTAGCTTGGGCTGGAGTCTGTTGACAATCAGACACTGAGAGATTGGCCTGGAGTCTGTTGTGAATCAGACACTGGGAGCTTGGGCTGGAGTCTGTTGTCAACCAGACACTGGTAGCTTGGGCTGGAGTCTGTTGACAATCAGACACTGAGAGATTGGCCTGGAGTCTGTTGTGAATCAGACACTGAGAGCTTGGGCTGGAGTCTGTTGTCAACCAGACACTGGTAGCTTAGGCTGGAGTCTGTTGACAATCAGACACTGAGAGCTTGGCCTGGAGTCTGTTGACAATCAGACATTGAGAGCTTGGGCTGGAGTCTGTTGTCAATCAGACTCCCCTTGTTTTCGTGTTTGGACCCCAACGCAGTCCACAGAGGCGCTACTGTTACTTGTAGCTGCTACCACGATGAAGTGCACTGGGACTGATACTTGCCTGCTGGATAGCTTTCCCCATTACCAGTGTCCGCCGCCATCAGGCGAACCGAACCCACGCCGACTTCTGAGGTACTTGCTATTAACGTCCTCAGGTTAAGGACGAGAAGTCCACGTTTTAGTCCAACTGACCGGTGTAGGTATTGAATCCGCTACATTGGTATCAGCACACCGAATTCCCTACCGCGATCACCAGAAAAGGTTTAAGAGCTAGGGCTACAACCCTTCGGCCACGCTGATTTCCACAATGAAATACTTAAAACCCGTGGGGACAAATTACGAAAGTAGGCCTTCATCCGGCCGGTCCGTACCTGCTGAGCTGAATCTTGGCATGGTCACATTCTAATATGCCTCTCAGGAGATGGGAAGTTGTAGTAGCAGTCTTACACACCCCGCTGTTTTCTGAGCTTGGGGAGGGGAAGTAGAATCCTACATCACAGCCCCCGTGGATATGATACTTTGCAACCTGCCGAGAGAAAAGAATCTACACCAACCTAACTCGAATTAATGCAAGCCATTTTCAGGGCTCAAAACACCGCAATGCCAATGCTGGGTTGATTTGAGTTGAGTTAAGAACCGACATCACTGCACTCAGGACATTCCCATACGCGCTCCGTCCCCTCGTTCAACAGCCAGCGAAGAGTCACACTGCTAATCGTTCTCACCGCTATCTGATTAAAAGTTCTCCTGATCTTCCCTCTCAGTTTTGAGTTTCTTCCAGAACCCCTTCCGATCCCCCGCAATCTCATCCTTTCCACAAATGGGTTCTCAGTCTGTTCCTCCGCCTTCTCCACCTTGTCCGACAAGCGCACGACCACCTCTCCCTTGTCCATAGGCAAAATACCACCAAGTGGTGCATTCCCTGCTAGCCTATCAGCCTGTTTATATCCCCGCACCCCCGCATGGCCAGGGCAAAATATCCATACAATTCTCACAATATGTGACCTCTGAAGCGACGAGAGCCATTCCACACGAAACATTCCTTTTTCCACCTTACTAAGCATACTCCTTGAATCCGTAATGAATACAATTTGTGTTGCAGTAGTCTCCTAACCAACGGAATGCCACTGTTACTGCTTCGACCTCCATTCTCATGCTGGAGGTCGTAGCCTCATATGCCAGACTCTCCTTTTTCAAGACTCGCCCATTAGCCTTTGCAATAAAGCCCCAACCACTACGTCTGTTTCTCACCACTGACCCATTGGTGTAGATGACTATGTCACCTTGATGTGTGTTACTCTGGATCAGCTGTTGCACTTCAAACTCAGTGCGGCCCGCTGCCCATTCTCTGCACTCACAAGCCATTGTTGTTATTACATTCTGCCAGTCCGTCATGCACCGGACTTAAATAGTTAAAGTTGTCTCTCTGAGAAAACACCGACCATTCAACCAACCAATCAACCTATTCACCCACCAACCAACTATCCAACCCATCCACCAACCAACCCATTCACCCTTCACCCACCCACCCATCCATCCACCAACCAACCAAACACTGGCGTCAAAGCATTGCAAAGTCAATTCGACTGGTTAACACTTAGTTACATGTCCTTTTTTTACAGGACGTCGCAGTCAACCCCAGCATTTGTTGAATTTTTTGTGATTTACTCGGCAAGTTTAAGTTCAGTAGTCTGCCGTTGTCTTTTTTAACAACCGACGCTCATCATCATCCAGTGCCTTGCCGACTGGCGTGCGCAATCATGCCTCTCCACAAATTGCGATATCCGACGGCATGGATCAATTCGTGTGTTGACTCCCTTCCGTGACACAAGACTGTCAAGAATCTTCTTCCGCTGTCTTTATCTATTTCTCTTTCCGCAAATCTTTCCGGTTGTCACAACATGTTCCAGTTTTTGTCTTCTCATAACGTGGCCAAAAATCGATGACCTCCTCTTTATGATGTTTGTGATAACATAAGGCGGCTTCCAAATCGCCTGCAGCGGATTGCAAATCGCGATCGTTACTCTTTGGCCACGGAGGATGGCAAATAGACTGTAGCTTTTTGTAAACATAATCAGGCTGGCGTCTGAAGATGTCAGCGGGGGAGGAAGGGCGGATGTTTATCGTTTCTTCCTGTCAGTTACCTTTATCTTAGGTCTAATCAATCTCTCTTTGATCAGTACAGGCCTGTGACAAAAATTCGAACTTCTAATCTCCGAAAAATAAGAGAAGATCTCTTCCTTTTTCATCATAAACGTAAATGCAGAGAGGATCTGGAAAGGGAGACAGGGAGAGCCACAGAGGTACAGATAGATAGACAGAGAGACAAAGACATATGTACAAAGGGAGAGAGAGAGAGAGAGAGTGTGTGTGTAAGAGAGGGGGGAGAGATAGATAGATAGATAGACAGGCGGAGACGCATATACAGAGAGAGAGAGAGAGAGAGAGTGGATGAAGACAGAGACACATATACAAAGAGAGAGACTGGGGTACAGATAGACAGACAAGCGAAAACACATATAAAGAGAAAGGGAGAGAGAGAGAGAGAGAGAGAGAGAGAGAGAGAGAGAGAGAGAGAGAGAGAGAGATCATCTCATCTCATCCCATCTCACCTATCAGGTTCCTCTTGTACCTTGCGGTGTCGAGGTGAAGTATAAACAGCGTGAGAGTGCCCGCTTATGGGCTTTATGTATCGATATTCTCATGGACTCTGCTATTCCATCCGTCCATCGTTTACGTGGTCGGCCTCTTTCCTCTGTTTCCCTCTGGTCTGTACATCATTGCTTGTTGTGGTATACTGTTAGTTGGGAACCTACTTGCATGGACAAACCATTTGACTTGCTACCTTCTAATAAAATATATCGTTGATATAACCCCCCCCCCCCCTTTAGTCCTGATTTCTTCATTTCTGATCTTATCTCTTCTTGGTACATTGACTATTCTTCTCTCTCTAATCTCATTTCTCATTGGAATCTCATTTCTATTGTGATTTTTATTTTCTCTTTCTCTGTCTTTTTCCAGGTTTGGCATTGGTAGCATGGAATTGGTAGGAAAATTGTGTTGTAAAGTGCATTCTTAGTAATTCTATTAGACTATTCTTCTTGGAAATAAAAATAGTTCGGCATATGTAACTCCAAGGAAAGATTAAGAGATACTATATACAAACGTCGTGTACATACCTTATAACGAACTCCAGGTATGCACTCTGTGTCTGTGTTTAGTATATCTCACTGTATCTCAGGAGTTACAGAAACCGACCAGTTTTTATTTCCTATTGTTATATCTATGATATGGTCGAGATAAGAACACAGGGATGATTCACACCTCCAGTGATGATGTGAGATGGCGAAACATCTTATCGGCATGACACATTATGATGATGATGATTGTTACATCATGCTGCAGCCGTTATTTCTATTAAATATTATTATTATTACTATTATTATTGTTGTTGTTGTTGTTGTTATTATTATTATTATTATTATTATTAGTATTATTATAATTATTTGGCCTCGCTATGACGTTCTGTTTTAACTTGACCCCGTTGGACTTTTTTGCAGTCTGGTCAAAGTTGCACAATCACACCCATCCCGTGATTCATTTACTCATGCTGCCTCCATGAGGTCATTCAGGGTGTCAGCTTTGCCTTTGTCCATTGCTCGTCTACTCCCCCACATTAGCCACGCCCGAAAGCCTACCTGCTCGTTCGTTTCCTCCTACACCCGTGTGCCCTGGCATAAAAATGATATTAAGATGATTCTGTACAAACCAAGCTAAAGCACAGAGCAGGGTTATGAACCCTTAAACTGTCGGTTGCACTTCACCAGCATACTTAATCACCATTAACTAAATGTATGCTTGTGTGCGGCTGGTTTCACACACCTCCGTGGCGTCGCCTGTAGATAGCTCAGCAGGGAGTTTGTACTCACTGTATAAATCTGCGCTCAGCAGGAAGTTCGTACTCACTCTATAAATCTACGCTCGACATCTCCAATGTTTTATTTTCTGGTACGGTTTTCTTCGCTTTCCAGTGTGATAATGGATAACTTTGAACGGATGTAGCTTGTCGGATCGACTTTGCACATTACTGATTTGCTTGTCAGCACGGTTTCCTGCTGCTGCTATTTCTTTTTCTCCTCATCCTCCTCCCCCTTCTTCTTCTTCTTCTTCTTCTTCTTCTTCTTCTTCTTCTTCTTCTTCTTCTTCTTCTTCTTCTTCTTCTTCTTCTTCTTCGCTCCTCCTCTTCTCCTCCTTCTCCTCTCTCTCCTCCGTTTCTTTTCTCTCCTCCTTCACCTCTCTCTCTCCTCCTTCTCCTTCTCCTCCTCCTGCTTTTGCTTCTTCTTCTTCTTCTTCTTCTTCTTCATCTTCTTCTTCTTCTTCTTCTTCTTCTTCTTCTTCTTCTTCTTCTTCTTCTCAACTTGCAACAACTAACATTTGCAGATGATATTCTTGCATATAGGCAGGGGAGAGATAGGGTACAAACAGCCCATAAGCTACAGGCGACAGTAGACAAAGTGATTGACTGGTGCACTGAAATGAGTGCTGTCATCCATCCGGAAAAGGCGGCTGTTTTGTGGTGCTCTCTGGGCAACAGGATTGTGAGAGATGATGCTCCAAGCCTCACGATAGATGGGAGAAGCATCAACAGAGAGAACAAACTGAAGTATCTGGGAATCACATTTGACACGAGCCTATCCTTCAAGGACCATGTGGAGACGGTTGTGACAAGATCTCAAAAGGGACTCAGTGCACTTAAAACTATGGCTACAATGGACACAGAGCAGAGAATGCTTTTCACACTATACCAGCACTTGATCCTCTCAGTGATTGATTATGGATTAGGTCTGCTCACTGTCTCAGACAGTCAGCTGGTGAAGTTAGAGCGCATACAGAACGAAGCTATGCGGGTCATTCTGGAATGCACTAGAGACACCCCAGTAGTGTGTATGCGTTACATCCTTGGTTTGCCAACTGTTGCTGGTAGGCTCAAGGTGATGCAGTCCGAGGCATACCTCAGAGAAGCTGCAGACACAGATCACCTGTTGCATGAGGCGCTGGACGCAGTTAAGGGTCAGCGACTGATAAGAGGGAAATCATGGATGGCTCAGGCAGAGGATACGATCAGACAGGTGTGCCCCTTGGAGAACATTAGGCGTGGAGAGGAGTGGGTCAGAGTACCAGCGGAGCAGTCAGACTTGTGCAGAGTTATAATCACATTAAGCCGGGAGTGAAGGGAGTGGCCAGCAGGGGCCACGGAAGTGGAAATCCAGCAACTAATTCAGGACAATGCTCACTCGGGTGATGTGATTATCTACACAGATGGTTCGGTGTCAAGAGGTGAGAAATGTGGCTGGGGGTTCATAGCCAAAGCCAATTGTCGACGTTTGGGGCAGGAGAGCCTGACATATGATACCACAACATCTAGCTTAAGAATGGAGGTGGAGGCGGTCACTGCGGCTCTCCGCTGGATGGAGAATACGACACACACACACACACACACACACACACACACACACACACACACACACACATCGTGATTGTAACTGATCCAGAAAGCATGCTGATGAGGGTGAGGACGGGCAGGCTTCGTGCAGAGTGGCTTGCTTCGCTTCGGAGGTCACGGGTGACAAGCATCGCCTGGGTCTTTTCTCCGGGGCATGCCGGTGTGCTAGGAAATGAACAGGCGGACAGATTGGCTGGCTCTGCAGAACTTGGTGGAGTATTGATACATGACAAGGCAAACGTGATTGAGGCCTTGTGGGAGCACGCGCACACCTCGGAGGAGTAAATGGATTACCATGGTCTGGCAAGAATGAGACAGCGAGGAGTGATGAGGGGATCTGGCCGACGCTCAACGCTCAGAGGAAAGGCGAGACGGACATATAATCAGATTGCTACTGGTACTATTAGTGTTGGAACTCTTCGCTGGCTGCTGAGGATGGGGACGGAGCGCTTATGGGAATGCCCCGAATGCTGTGATGTCGGTTCCTAAATCAATCAATCAATCAATCAACTTACAATAAAGCATAGGTCCTCAAGTCGGTCATCCCACGTTTTGTGTAGACTTCTGACTTCTTGGATCGTGCAGCTAAAGTTTTCATTAGGATGACTTAGCCAATCTCACGCCAACCCTCCTTAGTAATATCTTACGACATGCAAGGCAGGTTAGAGTGGTGCTTTTCTTTGCTTCCCCAATGGACCCTGGTAACACAGCCGATGAATGTCAACTAATACCTACTAACTTAAAAGCCTGATTGCCTAGATGGTTTCTGAATATTCCAGAAACTTCCATCTGGGCACAAGGAGAAGTCCGTATATAATGAATAAGGTCGTGCCGTGCTATGATACAGAGAGGCGGCCGAATCAGGTGGCACCGTAAGGGGGTTTCATAAGGGGGCGGCATTTTTAAAGAAAAAAACATGTGAGGGGAGGCATTTCGAAGACTTGCATCATACCGAAAACATCTACCACACGGTACTCATAATGAAATACACAAAACCCATTAAAAGGACGTGTCCCGGAGCAGAAATCTGGGGTGGGTATGTGAAGTGTTAGGGCCACCATATTTTGTAGCCTTAAGTGCACGGAGAAATAGGTGACCATTCTTTTCCTCCTGTAGCGAGTGGCGAGCCCAGGTATCGAACCCTCGTCCTACCGTACTCGTATCATTATCAGCGCTACTCCCTGACCGTTCCGTCGACGCGCCCACTACTTACCAACTTAGATATAGTCCTAACCTTTCGTTTGTGCTGTCCTGGTTCATGGCCTGGTTACATCCTGCAAGTGTTATGTCTCCTCGCAGATGTGAAGTTTCAGTACCGGGCCTGCACACCCCGCTGCTTTCTGGACTTGAACAGGGAAAGGAGAGTTCTGCTACACCGTATCGGCGGAGATAGTGCTTTAGTAAAGGAGGAAAGCCTACAGCAGCCTCATTCTAAAGGGTTACAGCCGAGATGATCGACTTCATTTACCGTGTTATGCTCCATCTGACTCGGTGTCTCTTTGCAGAACGACATGCTCTGTTCAGAGCTGAAGCCACCTGAATGTCATTGATTATTTACAAGTCATCATTCAGTCGTCCAGGAGGTTCACAAGCAACCAAATAACCACAGAGCGTTCATTTTCGTATGTACCCTATCATATATTGTGTTAGGTACATTATGCGGATTACATTTCAAGGGATTATTATTCGTCTTAAGCGACTTCTCGTATCTGCCATATGCATTTATATCGCCGAAATATTGTCATTGTGTTATAGTGAAACATGTCTGCTGCCATATTAACTAATTTTAAGTCACAACTATGACACACCCCTACTTCCTATTTTCCGTCGTGCTTTTTGGTTTGGTCCAGGCCTACCTTTGGTTTGACACAATCTGTTAAAGAAGGGTTTACAAGGCAAGATGAACGACTTCATCGCACCGGGTTTTATCCCATATGGCTCGGTCTCTTTCCGCAGGACTGTCGCACAAAGCACGAACTCCGTAGCTTTAGCGACTCCTCCAGGAGTCTCTGAGAAAATTGCAGTCGGGAACGGAACGACGTGGCCGGAATCGAATCCACAACCTTCGGAGCGCGAGGCAAGCGTTATTCTTCGCCACGAAGACTCCCGGGTACATTAAGAGGATAAATAAATTAGAAAATTTAGTGATAACTGGCAAGATTGATGGGGAAAGTGCAATGGGAAGGCAGGGATAAATGATATTAAATATCTGCATGGCTTGACAACATGGCATAATCATGACAAGAACACAGACCTGATCGAGTGAGAGATGGCGAACCATGACCGCGCACGCTTATCACCATGGCACATGATGATGACAACATTGACACACTGACATATAGAGCACACGATTAGTTTCCAGCTGTCGTTTACTTCTGCAAGTCGGATAAACAGTCAAGTATCAATTTTCAGTCGAATGTCTGCCACGTGCAAGGCAGTTAGTTATGTTTAGCCTGGTTAAACCTGGGTTTGAGCCACTTCTACACTTCACTTCTCAGAACATGACATGGAAGAATTCCGGGCTAATCCTGAACTGTTGACACTTTGTGTTTCTGATAAGCTCTCGGCGGCAGCGCCTTTAGCTCTCACGTTTCAACTGGTGGAATCAGGTCAAGCTCCACCCTTCCGCCTTGTGGTATTCTCCAGGCTAACGTTTCTTGTATTAATGTCCTGAAACAATTGATCATGCCCTACAAGAAATAATTAAAATCCGTAAACTTATTGGAGAAGTTAGATATAGACAGTCAAGATTTCTTGGAGCACGTTATAAGAAGAAATAAACTAGAGAACTTGGTGACAACTGGCACGATTGAGGAGAAAAGAACATTGAGAGGGTAGAGAGGTAAATATCTAGATAGCGTGGCCACATGGCATAATCGACACACACAAAAATACACAGCTGATATACGACTCTGGTGATCGTATGAGATGGCGAAACTTGACCTCACACTAATCGGTATGTCACATGATGATGATCATGAAGCAGGAATCTGTTAAGGGTCTGTAATGTAATATGGACATCACGTTTTGTAGGTCAGAAGATGTGAAGGAATATGTGGCCAGTCGTTGACTCTATTAGCGAACGACGAACGCAGGAGTCGAACCGTGGTTATATCGCAATCATGACATTATCAGCCTACCCCGTTATCTGTTACACTAACGCGCCCGCCACGTTACCCGATTCAGTGCCGAAGGATAATATATCGCCAAATGTGACATGTCATTTGGACAGAAGGACGATATATCGCCCATACTTGTGTCATGGTGTTATTTGTTTTGCTTCTTAGCATTTTCCGCAATTTTATTGTTCAGTGAACGACAATTGACATGATCATACTTGTTAATTTGACTGCGTTTGGTCAAAACTTATTCTGTGTTTGGCACTCAATCAGCCAACTTATTCTGTATTAAAGTTAGCTGCATGTTCTTTTATTTGAAGTTGCAATCAACCTCAGAATGTATTGATTTTTTTTTTTTTTATAGATTTTCTATGTATTTTTATTTTAAGTCGTTTGCCATGCTGACGCTCATATCATCTAAATCAACGCAAAGCGATATATATCCAAACTACCTGCAGCTGATTTCGAATCCATGAACCCCCGGGAAGGTTAACCCGGTCAACAAATGCCAGCAGAAGTCGGATGTGTCGGCCTAACGGTGCAAGAACGCAGCTCTGCTGTAAACAGGCACAACGCAATCACGTCCGAAAAAGAAAAGAAAAAACTCCGGATGAACGAAGAAGAAGAAGAATATGAAGAAGAAGAAGAAGAAGAAGAAGAAGAAGAAGAAGAAGAAGAAGAAGAATCCATGACCCGACCTGTGGAAGAACTGTGAAACTGCTTAACTGTATCATCAGTAATCACTTGAATGGCCACTGCTTTAGACTGTTGTTATATTAATTTAATTGGTTGTTTCGGGATTTGAGATTTAAAGATTGAGCACAACCCACAACTGGGAACGCTGATCGTATTCCGGTACAAACCTAAGGCCTTGTCGACGTCAATTTGGAAGCACTATACTCGAGTAAAGTCTTCCAAATTGACGTGGACAAGGCTTTATATTCTTACCGGAATACGATCAACGTTGTTATATTAACACATTCCGTCCCATTAATTTTATTGAACAGTTTCTTTAACATTATTTACAACTATAAGAAAGAGACAAACTGCGTTTTTGAGTCATGTGACCCCCACGCCGGTTAACCCGGTCAACATATGCCAGCAGAAGTAGGATGTGTCGGCCTAATGGCGCAAGAACGCACCTCTGCTGTAAACAGGCTCAACGCAATCACGTCCGGAAAGAAAAAAAACAACTCCGGATGAACGCAGAAGAAGAAGAAGAAGAAGAAGAAGAAGAAGAAGAAGAAGAAGAAGAAGAAGAAGAAGAAGAAGAAGTCATGTGATGAGAAGAACGCATTGGAAACCATTGTGACAACTGGAAGAGATCAGTGAGAAAAGAGGAGCAGGCTGACCGAGAGAAATTATGGTGAGTGGACTGAGACGGTGGCGTGGAGCAATATCACCAGCAGAGCCGATACAGAACTCCAGAGACCGACTTCTTCAGAGAGATATGAACGCCTACGCCAGTTGGCAGAGCAGTTGATGATCATCATCAAGTGTGATCCTCAAGTGCCTTGTTGGTTGGCGTGGGCGATCCATGCTTCACCACAAATTACGATCTCCGACGTCATGGTAAAAAAAATAGTGTTGACTCCCTTCCGTGCCATGACACAAGAATGTCAAGAATCTTCTCACGCTGTCTAGCTCTATCTCTCTTTCCGCAAATCTTTCCAGTTGTCACGACATGTTACAGTTTTTGCCTTCTCATGACGTGGCCAAAAAATGATGACTGCCTCTTTCTGATGTTTAGTGATAAGCTGGCTTTGCGTACTCAGCTTTCCCTTTAAAACGTCCAGATTTCTCATTTTGGCTGTCCAATTAATATTCAGTATTATTGAGTAAAACCACACCTCCAAGTTTTCCATGGATTTTTTTTCGCCCGTTTACTAATTGTCCGAGATTCGCAGTCGTATGTTAACATTGGTTCTATGTAAAATGCAAGAACTCTTTTTTTTTAAAACTTTCAATGACAGTGACTTTCTGCACAAAATGTCCTTGATGATAAACAGTTCTTATTTATAATAGTGGAAGGCTAGCATAACAGAATGGATAACAGCGCACTCTCTTAAACATCCTGTGTGCCGATACCAAGCTTGTAGGTTCAACCCCTACATCGGCAAGTTGGACTAAAATTTGACTTCTCGTCCTTGACGTAAACTACAAGTACCTTTGAAGTCGGAATGGGTTCGCGTGATGGCAAGTGACGCTGGTAATAGGGAAAGGTATTCCACACTCAGAAATCAGCCCGGTACACGAGAGGTGGTAACAGCATGTATGGATTACACTTTTGTTCAAAGACAGTGAACGCCATAAAAAAATCACAATAGTTATTCTTCAACAACCAGCCGAACAAAGAATTGTCAGGTAGATGTGATGATAGAGCTGCCCGGAACCTACAAGAGTTACCACGGCAATAGGCTCCAATGCTGAACCTCACCGATAAGCAGTTAGTGTCTACATATCTGATTCCTGTCAGAATAACCATCTGATAAACATTCTAGGAGCCTTTTTCCAAGCTCAGTACGCCAGTGTGTGTACGTGAAAAGCTAAAGATAACGGCCTTGTTTGGGTTAGCACAAACACATCACTCGGCGGGCAGCAGGCGGGCTATGAAGGAAGTTCCGGATAATCTCTAGCCTAGAGCCGCAGCAGCTAGGTGTGTGTGCTGTCTGACAATGACAGTCTTCTTTTTCTGCTGTCTTTTATCCTTGAATGGAGAATAAGCCCTCCGCCAACTCACGCCTAGTTCTCATATCTTTTGCCATCTCCCGCAGACATCTTCTCCCCGTATTATTAATCTCTGTCTCTAATTGTCTATTCTTTGTAATTTTAGGTGGCCTTCTGTTCCTTTAGCCAGGTGAGTTCCAGGATAAATAGTTATACTATCTGTTACCATCTCCTACAGCTTCCTCCATGTACTCCCGTATTATGAATCTGTCTCTAATTATCTATTCCTAGTAATTTTAAGTGGCCTTCTATTCCTTTAGCTCCGTGGGTTCCAGAAGAAATGGCATTCTAGTTATACTATTTTTATCATCCCCCGCAGCTCTTCCAAGTACTCCCATATTATTAATCTCTATCTCGGCTTCCTGGCTTAGAGGTTACGACTTTTCTCCGTAATCTCGTATACTCTCGTAAGTAACGTGACGACGGTGAGAATCAGCAGTGGTTCGAATCGCGTCGGTAACTTACGGGGTATGTGAGCCGGCCGCTCAGAAAGCAATGGCAAACTACCGAGCGTAATTCTTGCCAAGAGATCAACATACAGCTGAAAGATGCTGATGTTGACAGCGATGTCCTGTAAAGGATATGCGAACAAACGTATTTCTATTCCTTTAGCCCCGTGGGTTCCAGAAGAAATGACATTCTAGTTGTACTAGTTTTACACAGCTCTTCCAAGTGCCCCCGTATTATTAATCTCTATCTCTGATTAGTCTCTCTGGCCGAGGGGTTAAACGACTTTCTCCGTAATTCCGTTTATCCACGTAGGGTAACGCAGGTGGCGAGAATTGGAAGCGGTTCTCGCCGTGTTGGTAACTTACGGTGTAAGTGCTTAGAAAGCAATAGCAAACTACTGAGCTTAATCTTGCCAAGAAATCAACGACAGCGGTAAAATGCTGGTGTTGACAGCAATGTTCTGTAAAGGATATGCGACCAAAAAAGAAAAACCATCTCTGATTATCTATTCCTATTAATTTTAGGTGACCTATTTTTTTTTTTTTTTTAGGTCTAGGGGTTCAAGAGGAAATAGCCTTCTAGCTATACTATATTTTACCATCTCCCACAACTCCCTATATTATAAATCTCTGTCTCTAATTATCTATTCCTAGTAATTTTAGGCGGTCTCCTGTTCTTTTAGCCCTGTGGGTTCCAGGAAAAATTACCTTCTAGCTGTACTATCATTTACCATCCTCCACAGCTTCCTCAATGTACTCCCGTATTATTAATATGTCTCTAATTATCTATTCCTAGTAATTTTAGGCGGTCTCCTGTTCTTTTAGCCCTGTGGGTTCCAGGAAAAATGACCTTCTAGCTGTACTATCATTTACCATCCTCCACAGCTTCCTCAATGTACTCCCGTATTATTAATATGTCTCTAATGATCTATTCCTAGTAATTTTAGGCGGTCTCCTGTTCTTTTAGCCCTGTGGGTTCCAGGAAAAATTACCTTCTAGCTGTACTATCATTTACCATCCTCCACAGCTTCCTCCATGTACTCCCGTATTATTAATATGTCTCTAATTATCTATTCCTAGTATTTCTATGTATGTCTCTAATGATCTATTCCTAGTATTTCTAGGTGACCATCTACTCCTTTAACCCTTTAGGTTCCAGAATAAATGGTCTTTCTAGTTATACTTCTCATTCTTCTTCCGCGTTCATCCGGAGTTTTTTCGGACGTGATTGCGTTGTGCCTGTTTACTGCAGAGCTGCGTTCATGCGCTGTTAGGCCGACACATCCGACTTCTGTGGGCATTTGTTGACCGGGTTAACATTCCCGGGTTCTAGCTATACTATAGACAGATTTTCTCAGTATGTCCTATTACGAACCACAGTCTTATACTCACATCTTGGTTCCCTGGAATTTGTTTAGTTAACTCCTAAGTTCCACATTAATGATTCTACATTAAAATTCTAGCCCTTCTATTCTACGCAGGCACCAGTTAACGAACGTTTGTGGTTTATAAGTAATTGTTTTAGTCGTGTTCCATGTTCTTCAGACATATAGTCGGGCTGATTTTACTTCATAAGTTACATCTCCTAATTTTTCGTGCAACCTGTAATTTCTTTCAGTTGTTTGCATCTTATTTCGTGTGTGGAACAGGAGGGCAATATTTCCAATGAACTCCAGATCATCAAACTGCTAGCCAGAGTCTATGTATTTCCAGGTCTGATGGTGGTTATTGTTGTATTCATATTCTATAGTTTTCTTCTTCTTCTTTCATCTTCCGCCTTTCATTTCTCAGTGGCGTAAGGTCATGAACCAACTCACCCAAAGTCTTTTTGTAGATTTTGGTTAGATTTTTCAGTTAAGGAAAATGCAACTATCCGTATGGGAGCCTGTCTTTTTTTTTTGTTTTAATCGACCCAACCTAAAATTGGCAACAGGAAATGTCCTTGACAGTAAAAGCCTCTAGCGTGATCTTAAACACATCTCCCATCGAGTGCTGATTGTTTCATAACAATATGGCGCTGGCACCATGTACCTTCTTGCCTTAGGGTGTGCAAAATGGTCTTTGACTTATCTTTCTTTTCTGTCTTGGTAAGCAAGGGTAATTACAGAGTGCGATGCTTGAATCGGAGCGTAACGAGAACTATGGGTTACAGGCGTGAAAAACACAATACAGAAGTGTCCATACAATATGTTTCCAGTGATTGGCACATCTATATGCACCACCAGAGAGAAATACATGCTGACAGAGACTGACAGTTAGACAGGGAGGCTGATATATAGGCAGGCGGGGGGGGGGATGAGGCAGACAGACTGGCATAGAGGGAATCAGGTAGACAGGGAGGTTAACAGATGGGTAGACAGGGACGGACAGGCAGACAGACAGGTTAACAGAGAGGGAGGCAGGCGGACATGGAGGTAGACAGGCAGACAAGGGGGCATATAGGAAATCTGGCAGAGAGACAGGCATGCAGAGAGGGGGAAAACAGGGGGCAGACAGGCTGACAAAGAGACAGGCATGCAGACAGGGAAATAGACAGGTAGACGGGGAGGTAGACAAGCTGACAAAGAGACAGGCAGACAGACAGGCAGACAAATGGGTAGGTAGACAGGTAGGCAGGCAGGCAGATAGACAGGCTTACAAAGAGACAGGCAGACAGGCTGACAAAGAGACAGGCAGGTAGACAGGCAGATAGACAGGGTGAAGACAGGAAGGCAGGCAGAGAGACAGACCGGCAGACAGATAGACAGACAGACAGACAGACAGAGAGTGGGCAAACAGCAGGCCTAAATGCACTAAGTAATAAATGACCAGCCTTTCCCTCATTCAGCGAACAGATTGGATAGAACGATCGAAATGTGGACGGACAGACATAGAGACAAAAAGGCAGACAGACAAGGAGGCAGGCAGGCAAACAGACAGATATGAAGGTAGGTAGGGAGGTGTTTGTGTTGTGTTCTGTGTGTGTGTGTGTGTGTGTGTGTGTGTGTGTGTGTGTGTCTTCTTGTGTACACATGTGTAAAACAAACAAAGTCACATCTAACTTACGTGGGTAGTCCACCACACCGAATCTCCGCGTGGTTGTAGTGACGGCTGTTGTGCCGCTTCCTTCCTCCCCATCGTAGTCAGCAACGTCTGGAGTTGACCCGGCCTCATCCTCCAGGAAGTCTTCGTCATCCATATAGACCGCAGCTCTCTTGACGATGTTAATTCCATTTTCACTGTCAGCGAATTCAAAATCCTCAATCTGAAATCAAGAAGAAAGTTGACAATAATGTATAGCTATATAAAAAGGAGGAGCATTTTGTGTGATATTCACTGGCACAGGAATGGAGCAATATGGGGACGACCCGTTGCTGTGAAGTTGGAACCGCGACTAACTAACTAACTAACTAACTAACTAACTAACTAACTAACTAACTAACTATATAAAAATCCTAATTCAAAATTCTCAACCTGGAATAAAGAAGAAATGTTATAATTTATAGCTATATCAAATTTCCTAATTCAAAATTCTTAATCTGAAATCAATGAGAAACTTGACCATAATTTAATGAACGAAAACAAATATGGTATGGACGAACTTTACTGTACGAGATCGGAATCTAACTACTGCTTTTATTGGAATTATTAATGGGGAGGTTTGAGTGTGATCAATGAAAGAGTACGCGAAGACGAGGAAGCGAAAGGAGGACTGGGGGGGGGGGGGGCAGCAGCAACACAAGAAGAAGAAGAAGAAGAAGAAGAAGAAGAAGAAGAAGAAGAAGAAGAAGAAGAAGAAGAAGAAGGAGAAGGAGAAGAAGAAGGAAGAGGGAAAAGAGGAAGAACAAAGGGGAGGAAGACGAGGAGGAGTAGTAGATGAAGAAGAAAGGAAAAAAACGAAGAAGAAGAAGTGCAATAATATGTGACTTTCACTCTATAGAAGTTGTGCTGCTGTAGCATATTTTTGGATTCTGGAAACGTGGACCAGATATTTCTGTCCTAACCTTTCCAAAGCGCAGACACAAACACACCCGTTCTTGTAATTCCCAAGATGTGTGTGTATGTGTGTATAAGGCACGGAGCTGCCGTGGTTTCCATATGCTCTACAGACACCACTTGTATTGCTAAACTAACACACATTGGGTCATGGAGCTAGCGTTGCTATAGGGCTCGCCGAAGTCTCTGTACTGGCGAGGAATGTGATGATTTATGAAATACTGTGCTAGATTGGGTGAATTGTGAAACAGGGTGTACATTTGATAATTTCTCAAATAATGTGTAAGATTGGGTGGTTTAAGAAACAAGGTGTACATTTAATGATTTATGAAACAATGTGCTGGATTTGGGTGATTTATTGAGCAGGGTGTGAATTTGATGATTTATGAAACAAGCTGCTAGATTGGGTGATTTCTGAAACAGGGTGTAAATTTAATGGTTAATGAAACACTGTGCTAGATTGGGTGGTTTATGAAACAAGGTGTAAATGTATTAGTTTATGAAACAATGTGCTAGATTGGGTGATTTATGAAACAGCGAGTAAATTTGATGATTTATGAAACACTGTGCTAGATTGGGTGATGTATGAAACAGGGTGTAAATTCGACGGTGTATGAAACACCTTTTAGAATTTGATGTGTTATGAAATAAGGTTTCGAATTTGATTATTTATAAAATAAGGTATAGCATTTGATGGTTTATAAAACCAATGTGTATAATTTAGTCGTTATTAAACATCGTTTAGAATGTGTTGATTTATGGAACCGGTTACAGAATTTGATGATTTATGAAACATCGTGAGGAATTTGGTGATTTATGAAACACAGTGAAGTAACGTTTCATTCTCACAATATCGCTAACTCATCATAATCTGCATCAAATGCATATACTTTCTCTAGTTAATTTGCCAGTAGATATAGACAACATTGCTAAGAAAATGCAAGCCAAACGATTGCCTTCAAGTTAAATTGCTATTTCTGTCAATACTATAAATTCCTAGTCTGTACACTATCTGGCGACCGCTCGGGCAAGCAGTCTTTATTATCAGCTCAAAATGCTGTCCCGACAAACACCAGTTATGGCAAAGCTGCTCTCATTTAAAAGGAAAAAGAACTTTAAAGAAACACATAATTAACATCATCATAACATTATCACCACCACCATCATCACTGAAGTAATTAAGCTTTTTTTTCGTGGGGGACTATTGTGTTGACATTCTGGCGGCGGCATTATGCACAGTGTATCTGTGCGGGCTGTTGTTTGTCGAGACTCCTGTCTTTGCCACTTTTCACATTGGGCAGTGGGGAGCATTTTGTGTGATATTCACTTGCACAGGAACGGAGCATAATGGGGAACGACCCGTTGCTGTGAAGTTGGAACCGTAACTAACTAACTAACTAACTAACTAACTAACTAACTAACTAACTAACTAACTAAAGTAAAGTAAAGTAAAGGACTAATGTCCACGACCTTAGGCCAACTGGACATATGGTGCTTGACCCATGTTTATGTTGACCACTGGTCACGCCAGGGGTGATGTGGTCAGTATCACGACTACCACGCCACCTTCACTTCCAAAGATATTTCCTGGCACCCATTGTCGGATGGGTCGACCTGGTCAGTTTTACATATCGCCTCGTTACGGGTTTGAACTCATGACCACATAGTCAGCAAGCAAGCGTCTAGCCACTGAGCTGCCGAGACTCCTACCACCGTTGTAATACGTGCACTCCACTGGAACCGACCAATCATTTCTCTTCTTTAAATGTTCGTGACTATACTGGACACAGCATTACGGTCCGATGTGTTTGTGTGTTCGTTATTTGATGATTATGCTGATGTTATATATAATTCTGAGACCTATGGTGCTATTTCATGGTTAGATACGAATTCTGTCTATATTCCAATGTTGTGGGTTCATGTTGATGATCGACCTGGCTAATGAAGACAACTGTTTGTAGAGGTGTTTAGTTGGTCATGCGCCAAAGTACACTTGTTCCTGCAGCGAAGCGCTGTCGTCATTTGAGAGGTGACAGGTTCGAATCACGGTCGGTAACTTAAGCTTTCACTTTTTATGTTGTCTAGTGCGTCCTCTAGTCTCTCATTCTGTCCCCTACTGCTATGAGAGTCAAACAATACGCTTGTGTTTATTTATGAACTGTCTTAGTGGTCTCAGAGGGTATCCCCAATTGATATTTATGTGTAATCGGCCAGGAATACCCTTCAACACAAAAGGTGAGACAAGAACATTATACAGGGTGTTTGTAAAGTCTCACTACACTTTGTATGTAGAATACATTTGAAAAATGAAGTACACGATGTCATAAAAATATGTGCCCCACAGTCCTAAGTTAAGCAATATGCAGCTAATGGATGTCGTCTGCTGGAGTAATTCTTTGCACTTCAAACAAATGGTATTATCAACGGAAGAAAGCATTTTTCACATTTGTTCTACATACAAAGTGTATTGAGACTTTACAAACGCCCTGTATAAGCCTTATGTCTCTTTCAATGTTGCCTATCGGTACTTGTGTTTTCAAGCTCGCTGTTTCGCTTACACATTTCTGTTGTTCCCGAAGAAGATCACATTCGTTAGCACATTGGTATTGCCCCGTACTGGTTTATGTCATTAGATCATTAATTTATTTATCAATTTAAATATGTTAAGCCAAAAGGGCCGAATTCATTGCACCGGGTTTTATCCCGTACGGCTCGGTTTCTTTATGCAGGCCTGTCTGCCGAAAGCGTCGCACAAAGCAAAAACTCCGTAGCTCCAGCGATGACAACCAGGAGTCTCCAAGAGACTGCACTAGTGAACAGAATGACGAAATTCGGAGTCGAACCACAACCTTCTGGCATGAGGCAAGCGACTTAACCACTTCATCAGTACGACTCCGTATTTGATCACTTATTACTTAGGATTGGAAAACTAACCTTGGCTGCCAGATCGACCTAGGCTAACACTGGTACTAGAAAATGATCTGGGAAATAAAAGCGGTCGGTGTCATAGCGACGTCATTGTCACAAAATAAAACCTTGAGTTTAACCCGTTGATTATTATAGAGGATTTCTGATTAAACGGACGATCTGCTAAGCGACAATTGTTTCAACTAATACAGAGAAAACATTCATAGTTGTGGCTGCACGTGTTCCCAAACAGGTCGGGCATAAATAACAGCTGTACTTGTACATCTGGTCAGCAAAAATAGGAACATTCGGAAGTGAGATGAATGCATACATCGCTTTGACAGTTTGTCAACAGTCAGAGACAACCGGAATTGGCAGCTAGAGACAGGAAACAGTCCGTCTGTCATTAGAGTTTCCAGACATCAAACAGAAATGGCCGCGGTGATTGTCACCAGTCGACAGAAGATTGACGGCTTGTTATTGGCAACTGTTGTTGGGAGTATACAGGAACTCGCTGGCTTGTTTTGGGAATCTAAACAAGTGATGACAACTTTGACAGTGACTAAGCCAGGGAAAATAGATTCTTGACAATGGATGATATGCCCAAATAACACCTGCAGGACATCAACCATGTCACGTGACCAATTTTAGGTTTTGCCATAAACCATGATTGGGAGAAACAGAGTTGACCAAAACCGTGGATTATGATGGACGTGTTTGTGGGAGAGCTCTACAGTGTTAGATTAATTTAATATTAACTAGCATGTGTCGTTATGGCAAAGTGTAGTAGCCATCCCGGGAATGAGGCGGTTTTGCATAAGGTAGTCAATATAGTCTATTAGTTCTAATTAATATAGACTGTAGCCTTGTTAAAACTATAGTGTGATGATTAGCACTGTTAGTGGAAAACTAGTTAGAGTAGAATAGTGATATTGGCTCTGCTAGGGTGAATAGAATACTGAGGTTGCACTCTGTTTATTGGTCTTTCCTTATCATAGCCTGATTCGGACGTAGGTGAGAAGCTATAAGGCTCTCTGACAGAGTAGTTAGCTGTAAAATAACAGAGCAGGGTAATAAGCTTACACCCAGCCGGTAGGATCAGTGACTAGTGCTCTCACATGATGTGTTGGTTTTCCCACAGGTTCCCCACCAGTTACTAGGAAACTCAACACTGGTTTTGGAGAAGTGCACTCCAATTGGACGACCACCAGTTGGACTCTACAATGATTCTTACGGAAAAGGAATAACGTCCGAGAAGAAAGATGGTATATGTTTACGCTGGACTCATACTCAGAAGGATTCACCATGGCATGGCCCAGAAGAGCCAGCCAATATAACGACTCCTGCGTGGTATGGTTCACATAGGATGGGCGATGATTGTTGATATATCACACATCAGACAAACATTGTTTAAGGAACGAGAACATTAACGGATAAGTCACATCGTGTGCTAGATTCTCGTGTAATATTACATATGACATATACTTGAACCTATATGAACACTAGTTAGGATCAAGTGTAGAAACATTAACAGTAAAACCTAAATACATTACAAAGGATTTGTGCATTCTTTAGGACCGATAGGAACTTACAAAGTTAGTTTGCAACCAGTCCGTAATCAATCTGTACTTACTAACAGTATCTATTTCGGATGATCATGAAGATGGATTACCAGGTGGCTACAGATGACAGTCAGTATCCGGCAAAAGGGTTTCGACACCGGGTGAGGTGCACTGGTTATGATTTAATGTGCTGTGGTGTGCCCTTGCAATGAAGAAACTATGCTATTATCTGAAAGTCCGATCATACACACAGTATAGAACACATCAC
This sequence comes from Cepaea nemoralis, assembly GCA_014155875.1. Lineage (NCBI taxonomy): Eukaryota > Metazoa > Mollusca > Gastropoda > Stylommatophora > Helicidae > Cepaea > Cepaea nemoralis. The sequence continues at coordinate 96,220 of JACEFZ010006204.1, read as the reverse complement.
GCATTTTCTTCGCATACACGTCTCATATACGTTACACTTTTCTTTTAATAAATTAATCTTTATTAATTTTTAGAAGCAAGAGTTGTTGAGTATGTTGCGTTGGGGAAGTATGAGAGGGGGCATAGTACGACAGTGAGAGAGTGATAGGAAAAGGTGTCCACGGGCTGATGGAGTGTGTTGGACGGAAGCTGGGGGATTCTCCAGGATATTGATAAGGGAAAAAATATTATAATGTGGGTGTTGACTCTCTTCACTCCAGGGACGACACTTTAAAGGAGGACACGACAGTCATCATACACTGGACTATAAGAACACGCGCATAGCGCCATAAACCCACAATTTACTTTCGATCGGATACTTTAAAATGCTACCACTGTGTAGACGCGGTGACGTAGCTGTTACGCCAAGACTGTTTAAAAAAAGATGTTAGTTGCATATCCTTTACAGGACGTAGCAGTCAACCCCAGCATTTTTGGGTGTTCGTGATTCCTGGGCGAGTTTACAATCAGTAGTTTGCCATTGATTTCTGAACGACCGGCAGCCATATCCATTCATACAAAAACCAACCTGCCATGGATCAGTTTATACAGGCCTGGATCATGGCATGAGTTTGTAACAAGCGCGGTCTGCATGAGGAGACCGTGTGAAGTGACCTTCCACGGCATTGGTCACAAAAGCGTGAAAGGCAGTCAGGACGTTTTGTGCGAGGACAAAACTTCACCTTGATCAGTTGGACTAGAGCTATGGTCAGTGTAGGACCTAGTTCTACGTTGAGTAGAATGGCCACATAATGATCCCCTACTTTTGTAATTAGGGTGTGTTAAATTGTAATCTCTGAATATTGTATTCATGTGAAATGTGGTGAACATGAGAATGTAATTCGTACTGTATTCGGAGACATTAAGAAGAATAAAACTATACTGGTGTTGAGTTATTCGGTCATGTTGAGTCTGTTCTAAATTACTAGTTGTTGTGAACAGTACAGAGAAAGAACGTAAATCTGACTTAAGACAATGATAGAAATGGGTCCAGCAAGAAAGAACACCGAATCGCCAACCAGAAAGGTACTGCACATTAACGTGACTATAGCAGCAACGAATGTAGCATGTAAATATTGAGCACAACCCACTGCTGGAAACGCTGGTCGTATTCTGGTATGAACCTAAGGCCCATCCACGTCAACGTGGAAGCACTAGACATCGAGTTTCGCTCTAATGTGAGCTCAATCAGTAGTGCATTTCCTTGACCGGACCCGGAAACAAGCATGAATGTAGCATCGGCGCGAAGCCACGTAACCAAGAAAATAATCACAAAACTCCGCCACTGACTAGAAAACATACCATAGGTCCGACGGATCTACAGTCGACCTATGGCAGTAGGGCGGTCTGCTGCCAAATCGCCCACAGCTGTGTTTCGAACGTGGGTGTGCGAGATTACGAACTGCGTACGTAACGCCTTCGCCACGGAGCAGGTCAAGGCTGTAGACATGGTTTAATTCTTACGGCAGGAAAGAATCGCTTTTCCAGTCAGACTTTGGACACCCAGCCTCACAACATCATGAGTGCCCAACCAGGAAGGCTAACCCGCAAAACAAGTGCCGGGAGAAGTCGAAAGACACAAATGTCGCTGCTCTGTTTCAAACAGGTCCAACGCAGTTATGTAAAAAAAAAAAAAAAAAATAAATAAATAAAACACCCCCCCCCCCCCCCCCCCCAAAAAAAAAAAAAAAAATAATTAATTAATAAAACACTGACTAACCAGGAAGACGAGGCAATAGGTACCAGATATTTTTTTCAGAATTTTCTGGAAATTTGTTTGACAAAGACGGTGAGGAAGGGAAATGGCCGGCCCACTTCACCGTGCTGTGGCATAGAATACACGAAGTCACAACACTTCAAACCACAAAGGCAGTATCTACAGTGAGACTGACTACCTGTACCCTTCGTTCACACTTGATCACGTGTCTGTGTTTTCATTAGCCAAAATGTCGGTGTCAAGGCCGTTTTTTTAGCATGTCTACTTGAGTAGCACGAGATGAAGTGGCCAATTCCGGTAATCGGTGACTGGTGCTGCTTCTCTAAGTGGTAGCTACGTTATTAGAATCTGGTTGGTCGGGGAGGTTGTGGCCTTGTTTTTGATGTGGTATATGCGTCCCACAAACACGTTGTGCTGTGTTAATTAGGTTCGTGAAGTGTCACGTGTCAGATGTTTAACGTGTAGAAACACGCTCATATAAACACACATACATACAAACAACACACTTACACACATCTACTTCCCTCCCTAACTAACTTCATACCTACCCGCTTACAATCAGGCAGGCAGGCAACCAGACAGACAGACTGACAAGCATGCAAGCAAACCTACCTACCCGCTTGTCTGCCTACAGACTGACCGATCCACCCACCCACCGACCGACCGACCCACAGAGAGAGGCACACACCCACCTACCCTCCCGCCCGCCCGCCCGCACAGACAGACAGACAAACAAATCGACCCGTCCGCCCAACCAACCACACTCACCTTCCCAGATGCTAGGGCAGGCGCAAAGTGTACTCACACTAATGCCAGCGTCCATACGAACACAAACACTCACGCACGTGTACAAACACGCACGCATTCATACTACCACGCCCACCCACACACGCCCCACACCCACACACAAACCGTGGGGGAAAGTATGTGCGCTCCTGTGTGAACACTGCCGTCACCGAGAATGAACGTGAGTACACCAAGGTTGGGCTCAAAATGAAAACCTTATGACGTTTAGGTGACTTTAGCCAGGCGTGTGCGAGTTCAGCAAATGTCAGCTCGTTACAGTCATACAGCTGGGCATGACAGCAGATGACGGGCGGGTATCTCGGGTGTTCAGATCACAGGTTGCTTGATCAAACAACACATAAAACTGAACAATGAGCGAACAGACGAATGAACTTTCTTTCCAAAATGTCACTAATTGGACACGTCCTCCATTCGAACCTTCCATCCACTCATCATTTTCAAATCACGAAATCCCCCAACTATTAGCATTGGGGCTCTTCGCTGGCTGTTGAAGAAAAGGACGGAGCACCTGTGCGAATGCCCCGAGTGCTGTGATGTCCGTTCTTGGCTCAACTCAACGGAGGTCAGCATGTCTGAGTTTATAAGAGCGTTTGTTCTTACACATCCGGTGTGCTGATGATGGAGGGTAAGGGGTTCAATCCCTACACCGGTCAGTTAGATTAATATTTTGACTTCTCGTCCCTGACTTGGGCACGTAAATGATGGCGAGGGACACGAAACAGGCAAAACTAATCCACATGCAAATTTCAGCTCAGTGTTACTAGAAGTAGCGTTTATGGACAAGGCTTGATTTAAAAGCGACAGAAGAAAAATACAACAACTATGTCTAAAAATGCATAGAGGAAAGACAAAATAATGAGAATAGATCAAGCAGGCGATAACCCATTCTCTTTTCGTGTAACCTCACTTCGGGGCGTGGAATCATGCACAATGTTTAGGTAGCAATGTAAACCAACATGGAGTAACAGACAGTGCTATTAAAATATTACATTATAATACAAAAGGCAAGATAAACTTTCATAGAACTATGAAATGTGTGAAAATCAAAAGAAATTAAAACCAATACTAAACTTAGAATAGTTAACACCAAAAGAAAAGAATGATCAGCCAGAAAGAAACCAAAACCTGCTCAAGATGACTACCATGTTATGGACAGACCAGAACAAGTCATTATTATGCGCCTCAGAATGGGACACAATAGATTAGGCAACCACGTGCATACAAAATTCAAGATTGGTGAAACAGCCATGTGCACATGTGGATTGGCGTCGCAGACAGCAGAGCACATACTCTAAGACTGCCCAAAATATAACATATCTAGGCAAACCTTCTGGCCTAGAGAGACGACAGTGGAAGATAAACTCTATGGACCGCTGTGTGAACTGAAAAAGACAGTTAAATTCATACAAGAGACAGCATTGCAGTTATAGACATATTTCAAACGAACGAAAGAAGAAGAAGAAGAATGGTTATCTCTAATGTTAAATCGGCACTGCCGTATAAATCACAAACAAGGAGACAGACTAGCACGATTACGAATAAACTACAAATATTGAATCGTCTGCGTAGAATAGGGCGAAAATATAAGATATATGATAGTATGACAGAATCCTTAATGCGGAGTTGAAGCTAGTGGGGGAGGAGAGTTGACAGAATGCCGCGAATCAAGAAGTGGGGGAAAGTCCTTAACAAAGAATACGATAAGCATTGAGAAAACCAGTTAATAGTATAACTAGGAAGTCCGTTCTCGGAAATGCACATGGCAAAAGAAATAAAGAGATTTCCAACAACACAGGTAGAAGATAATCAGGGACACATATTCATAACGTGGGAAAGAAATTGAAGGACATTAAGGAGATAGCAAAACATAGGTCGGCTTGGCGTGATGTGGTAGAAGACCTATGATCCAGTGGGGCTATGGAGGGCATAAGAACAAGAAGCTATTCACAGTCCATTGTCTCTCTGAAAAACTCACAAGTTGTTATCTACAGTGGCAGTGCTGTTTACTGATTTGCGAGAGAAAGCACAAGAAGGGGAATATTCTATCTAATTTATCTTTGTCAATCGAGCTGAATTTAAGCAGTCCTGATATACGGACGCGAATCATTGACAATTAGCAGTTAAGTGAGGAATTATGTGGAGGCTGCTGATTTTACAAAAGAATTATTAGAACATAATGAACGGATAAAAAGAGCAATGAAGTTATCTTGAAAGAAATTAATTCACAAAGAGAACTGGTTACTCACATCAAACGAAGACAGCCCACATTCTTTGCGCATTTCATGAGAAGGGAGAAAGCTGCAGTATGGCGTCACAAAGGGAGAGCTGGAGAGGAGGAGAGGCATGGGGAGACCAAGAGAGAAGATGCCGGACAGTTGGCCATCATGACAAGGAGGGATATAAGTTTCAGAAGAGGTTGGCAGTACACGAGACACAAGGCTGTGACTATCACCTCCACACGGCGTGGACTATAAGACTTTTGTTGCTGGCCTGTCAGTGTACTTTTCCCATGTCAGCCTGTTATAAAACGTAGCCTTGAGATATGTAGGTTGTTTATCTTATCTTAGAGGTATTCCGTATATCCAGATCACACCTGCTTTTTGTTTTGGGGAGATGGTAAAGATTGTGGTGCTTCACTTCAACACACCATCTGTTTGCCTGTGCAGTTGATGCATCTATAGCTCTTTGTAGCAGTCTGGTGGGCACTGTGTTATGTTTATTTGTGTCCAGTAGTATCAGACCGTCGGCGTACATTGTCACTTTAATTCCATGTGGTAGTTCGGCAATATGGTTGTTGTAGACTGACCTGACAGTTTTCCAAGTCTCATTGGCACCTTGCCGTCTTGCGAGACTGGGAAAAACTGTGGGGGACAGGACACCATATCGGGGGAACACCTTTATGCAGTAGAACGTCCATTCTCTTGAGTCAGTCCATCTGTACTCAGTGCAAGAATGCTTTCACCCCTTTGTACACATTCTTCCATTCACTTTATATCACAGTTTCTTCATCAGAGCTTCCTTCTACACCTTGTTAAAAGCTTTCCTTAGATCTATCCATGCCGCAAGCACCTGATTCTGATCTGGGAATGCATCCTCAATTTCTTGAGAGAGGTGACTTGTCTGATCTTCTGTAGAAAAACACTGCACAAAGCCTGCCTGATGAGGCATAAGAATGTTGTCACTTCCATCATTTTCAACAGAACTGAATGGATTGTGGAGAAAATTTAAAGATCATAGGAATGAGAAAAAAGGACATGAAATTTAAAGTAATCAAGAATGCGTCTATAGTCAACGAGGGGGCGGCGTCAGCGCTGTGGCCAGGATGCCAGCCTGCGGAATCTCTGGTCATGTGTTCCAATCCTACCTTGAGAGGTTTTTAAAAAAAAAACTGATCTGGGCATCCACAGTCTACGGCAGTGTTTCCTAACCTTTTTTGTGCTATGCCCCACCTAAGCCTTTCTAAAATTCTTATGCCCCCCCCCCCTCCCCACCTAACATATACATTATTTTTAATATTAAAAAATTGAAATGTTCACTAAAGAAACATGAATATTAGGTTTTAGGAAGAATCAATAGGAAATTATTGAGCAAACACAGTAAGTAAATTTTCAAAACATATAATGGAGAACTGAAATTCAAGTACAAAATAATTTTAATGAAAGATTTTTCTATATTATTTTAATTATTAGTAATTATTTATTATTTAAATTTAGTGAGATCCTTGCGCTTGATGCTTGCTGCAAAGAGATTTTATGTCAGTTTCCAATTTAGTTAACTTCAGTCTCAAGTCTGCCCGTTTTGTTATATCCAGCCGATCTCTTCCATTTTCGAATTGCCCCCCTTAACAATCGAATTGCCCTCCTGTGGGGCGTGAGCCCCACGTTGGGAAACACTGGTCTACGGTGTCTAAAAGTGGTGTGAAGAAATGTTCTAGGAAGTAAAGGGGGTGTCGTGATAGTGGCCACTGATGTATACATAATATGGAGCCAGCACCATATACCCAACACGAATCATAGCCTTAGAAGGGCCCTACACTTCCCTCTTCACTATGGTAACTGAATCTTCAGTCTACGGGTTACACATGCTCTCAGTTCACGTGGCGACCCTCTACAAGATATAAGCGTAGTGTTTATAAGGGTGGACATCTTTACTCACGCCCTCCTACAGACGGAATAACCTCTCCTCGCGACTGAGTACATACATTCCGGTCGTGATTAATTCACTCGGTATGGGGGGCATCAAGATCCTGCTCACATCGAGATGGTGCCAGTAGTCGTGGGAGGATGGCAGAGGCAATGCATCATTCATGGGTGGAGTATTTGCGGTATTTGGGTGTATGTAGGGCGTGGGCGTAGTTCTCAAAGTTCGCTCAATGAACCACATATATGGGTTTCCACATTGCGATTTAGCTTATGCGTGATACAGACTGTCCCGTCTTACTCTTATAGTCCATGCCGAGTGACATTGGTGATATGCCTGTCCACAGCCTTTTCTTGTGCTGCGAATAATTTCTGATACCAGCGTGCCCTCCATGCAATGATGTCAAACTGTCCAGAATCTTCTCTGTTGGTTTCGCCCTGTCTCTCATCCTTATAGTCTCATAGTCCATGCCGTGCGGCGTTGGTATTCACAGCCTTGTCTCGTGTACTGCCAATCTCGTCTGATACTTATATTCCTCCTTGTCATGATGCACAACTGTCCAGCATCTTGGTCTCCCCATGCCTCTCCTACACTCCAGCTTTCCCTATGTGACGGCATACTCCAGTTTTTTTTTTCCTGCTCATGGGGTGCCCAAAGAATATGAACTGTCTTCTCCTGATGCGAGTAACCAGTTAACTTCTTTCAGAATATCTTCATAACGCTTTCTATCCTTCCATGGTGTTCTGGCTATTCTTCTATAAAACCACATCTCCTCAGCTTCCACACAATTCCTTTATTCATCCAGTGCCCTGCCGGCTGGCGTGGGCGATCATGTCTCTCCGCAGATTGCGATCTCCGACGGCTTGGATGAATTCGTGTGTTGACTCCCTTCCGTTGCCATAACACAAGGCTGTCAAGAATTTTCTCACGCTATCGTCCTCTATCTCTCTTTCCGCAAATCTTTCCGGTTGCCATAGCAAGTTCCAGTTTTTGTCTTCTCATTATGTGGCCATAAAATGATGATTTCCCCCCCCCCCCCCTGGAGTTTGTGATAAGTTGTCTTTGCGACTTAGCTTCCCTCAAAATGTCCAGATTGCTCAGGTTGGCCGTACCTTAAAATTGGTTAACTACTTTTCTAATGTTCAAGGACAAGGACTTATTACACAAAATAGTCCTCATTTGATAGAATGCAGTTTTACTTATTGCTTGTCCTATTCTGTTCTTTATCTTTGTATTGCATCTTCCATCTATGTTATCCACGTGCCTAGATATCTAAATGTCTGCATCTGCCCCAAAATAACGTCATTTACTTTAATTGCACATATAGGCACAATCTATTTCTTTGATATCACTTTGACTTCTGTGTTTCTATTATTCAAGCTAACTCCCAATTTTTTTTCACTTTCGACAACCACTGTATCTATCATTTCCTTTAGTTTCTTCTTACTTGTTGCTGTCAAGTCGATGTGATCAGCATGATTTCTAACTCCACAAAAGTCAGAAGAAAGTTATCATCCATCGTGAGAAAGATATCCGTCGGACGAAGGGTAAGTGGAACCACCTGGGACGTCAGTGAGAAATACTTAGCAAAGTTTATTAACAGAGCGTACGATCACACCTGGAATATGGATTACCTGCATGGTGTTCAACATCAATTATCCACTACTCGAGCTGGACAACGTGCAAAACTGAGCACTTAGAGTTACCACGATGGAGGAAGGGGTGTGGCGGAGGAGGGAGAGGAGAGGTCAACCCCTATAGTGGAGATGCAGAAGATTGGGGGGACACAAGCCCTGAGAGAACGCTAACATGCGAAGATGCTAATACAGTGCAAGCCGCTTAAGGCGATCTCGGATGTGGTGAATTTCTCTTGTTAAGAACAATATTGTATTGTACGCTGTAAATGCATTACTATATGCTTGAACTCTTATAAGAGGAATTTCGGATAAGGAGAACTATTTCTTGAGTCCCATGTGAGTTCGTCTTTTCAGGTTTGCACTGCAAGCAGAAAAGTGCCAAGGTGTTCAACAGAGCCATGATATTTTATTGACCCGGTTAACCTTCCCGGATGGGCAGCAATTTTCAGGATGTTCAGGAAATTGTCTTGGAAGGAAAGGGGACGAATGAGTGAAATGGTCATCACACGTCATATGTCATACCTAGAATATATGAAGCTCTAACACGTCACACTCCAGCGGCACTATCTGCTGTGGAACCAACATCCACTTGAGTGCCCTCATTGTAGCTAATTCTAAACAACAGAAAAACGTGAAAGCTACAGGCATGCTAGATCTGAACTCAATGTACCAAATGACATTGTCGTCTCGCTAAAGTTAAAACCTACCTGGACGCTCGACCGATTAGGGATCCTAATCGCCAGGTGTCGCCACTGACCAGATCTAATTGTTAACAATACGGTAAAGTAATTAAGCAGCTGAGACATTTTAGTTCCCATCTGAAACACTTTAGAAGCGGTTCTTAATCTATGATGTAAGGACGCTCTGAATAGTGGTTATAGATTTATTTTGTACGCGAACTTATATAATAAAGTAAAGGACCATTTTACCTGCCGTAAAGCGCGTCGGGATCATGATGCTACACCCATATTTTACATAGACCAATGGGCACTCGGTGGGTGACGGGTCAGGATCACGCCGACCGCCTTTACTTCGGAATAAATTTTTAGTACCCATTTTTGCTGGGTCGACCTGGGAGCCTAGGTCAGTTTATTTTAAATCGAAGACGTCCAGCTGTGGACCGAACCCTTGACCACCGGGTCATGATGTAAGTGTCCGGCCATCACGCCACCGAGGAGTCCCATGTGGTAAACGTGCATATACAGCAAAGCGTTAATTTTCTTTGTCACTGGTAATTGCTATTTCTAAATAATAACACTGTAGGTTATAAGGCGTTAATACATAACTATGTAGGATAAATTTGCGATTACCGTAGGGATAAAAAAATCCCCCCACACACACACAATAAAAGTGACTGTGTTTCAGAACAGAGATGTGGTTCCTAAGTCCGAATGATTGCGAATTCCTTGGACTACCAGAGTAACTAACGAACGACTTGCCTGAAAGAGGCTAATGAAACTAGAACATCATATATAACAATAAGAAAGAGGCAAACAGCTTTCTTTGGTCATGTGATGAGAAGAGGAGGCATTGGAGAACTATTGTGACGACTGGAAAGATCGAGGGGAAGAGAGGCAGAGGCCGACCAAGAGAAATGATACTGGATGGATTGAGGCGATGGCATGAAGGAATATCAGCAGCAGAGTAAATCCAGAACCAAAAGACCGTGATATGGGGACAGACATGAACGCCTACTCCAGGCGTTGCATGGCACTTGATGATGATGTGTTTTCAATATGTCAGCCAGAGTATTATCCATTTATTCATTTTATATGACATAGAACTTTACAATATGCACCTGACGAGATGCAATGAGATATGTTAGGCAATCAAACATGCAATCTTCTGTTTGTTATTTCATCATCATCATCATCGTCATCATCATCATCATCATCATCATCATCATCATTGTTTGCCTATTTCATCATCATCATCATATTGTACCGGGCCCTTTGCAGAAGTCCGCTCTCATCACGGCCCGCCGAACACCAGGTCTTCTGCTTCATGTATTTACGTGCCCAGTGTATCAGCAGCACCTGATGTCCAACTTCGTGCTGGTCGACCCATGCCTCGTCTTCCAGCAACTATGCCTTCCATCACTATTCTTTCCAAGCCATTGTCGTTTAAAATGGTCAAAGTATTTCAGCTTCCGAAATATGAAGTTGTTTGTGAGCCAGTTCTCTTCGGTGTTCGGATCTTTGATGTTCCGATAGATGCTCGGTTCTTCGATTTTCGGTTCTTTTTATGTCCCGGTCTTCGATGTTTGGATCTTTGATGTTCGGATTGATGCTTGGATCTTCGGTGTTTGGATCTTTGATGTTCGGATTGATTCTCGGATCTTCGATGTTTGGATCTTTGATGTTCGGATAGATGTCCATATCTTTGATTTTCAAATCGTCGGTGTTCGGATCTTCGATGTTCAGATCTTCGATTTCGGATCTTTATGTTCGGATAGATGTTCGAATCTTTGATGTTTGGATCTTCGATGTCTGGATCTTTGATGTTGGAGAATCACTGACATAAGATGCTAGTAGAAAATACGTTCAACTACATAATTTTGTGTCACAGTTGTTTATCACTACTGCTCCTGCCACTGCTGCAGCTGCTGCTGCTGCTGCTACTACTTAGGGGAGCTGCGTGGTCTCGAGGTATGGTGTCCGCCTCGAGTGCTGGAGGTCCCGGGTTCAAGCCCCGGTGAGGACCGGGATTTTTTCACGTGGACCTTCTAGTAATAAAATTTCCCCTGGTCTCTGGGTAGTGAGATCGGACGCCCGTGTGTATTATTGCGCACGTAAAATATCCCTTGGCAGTTAGAAATCGAAAAAGAGTAGCCTAACGGCGCTGCCCGGACAAAATTTCGAGTTAAAAATCTACCCAAAGTATCTCAGGATCCTCGCCGGTGCTACGGAGTTCGTGCACTGAGCTGAGTTTCTCCAAACTCAGGTTTGAGTTAGGAGAACGGAGCACTTATGGCACTTACACCCGTGTGCCATGATGTTGATCCATCGACTAAAACTTTAAAGAAAACTAAACTACTACTACTACTACTACTACTACTACTACTACTACTACTACTACTACTACTACTACTACTACTACTACTACTACTACTACTACTACTATCGCTGCTGCTGCTGCTGCTGCTGATGTTATAATTACTATCGATACTACAGTTATTATTATTATTATTATTATTATTATTATTATTATCATCGTCAGCATTATCATATATTGTAATACTACTGTTGCCCCTGTTGCTTCTACTGCTACTACTACTAGCACTACGAGTGCTATTGCTATTATTACTCTCATATTACCGTCACCATCATCATCATCATCATATAACTTTTACAGTCAGTTAACGTTTAACACTGACATATGGATGCCTCTTCTTCAATAGTCCATGCCGTTTGGCGTTGCTGATTACCGTATTTTACGGACTATAAGACGCTACGGACTATAAGACGCACTTAATTTGTAAGCAATTAAAAAAAAATAACATTTAATTAATTTCGAGTATAAGATTCACCTGAATTTTGGAGGCAATTTTTTGGAGAAAGAAGTGCGTCTTATACTCCGTAAAATACGGTATGTCTTTTCCCATGTCTCTTATACTGCGAATCATTTCTTATACTGCTGTTACTCTATGCCAAAACGTCATAATGTCCAGCATCTTTTCTTTCGGTCTCTCCTTGCGCCTCTAAATTTGCCTTAGCTGCATATAAATCTACATGAAATAATGTAAATTTATAAACTAAATATTTATTTTGGTTTTATAGGCAGGGCGTGCCCTGGTTACATAGGAAAAAGTCCCCAGACCCTGGCACGACCACGCCACCGCTTCACGCCCCTCTGGTAGCATTTGCCATGGGATTACTACTAAAGCCACTGGAGAATAACAAAAAGAGGTCCAGGCCACAGAACGGGTTAAGAACCTTCGGTTGGAAGCACTGGCTTTCTGAGTCCTTACCTGTCAAGTTAAACACCGCTTAGAATGATCGTTTTCTGACTGTCTAAATGAGAAAACCGGTGTTTACACAGATGTTTCACCGGATAACTCTTCCTTAATTCGCCGAGCTGCTAGAGTTGTCTTAATGAAGTGCTGTGTTGACAGAAGTAAGCTATCGTGTGTACTGTGGTTTCCGGTCCTTGGGATTCCACCGCCAGTTTTTACGAGCATATTAAAGATGGCGTGGTGAATGGAACACCCGTTATCCTCTGCTTGAGACTTGGTTTATCTCTGTGGCTGGAGGATCGACGCCGCACGTCATCTGGCTTAACCAGAGTGGGTTTTTTATGCGAAGAAGAGTGCCCGTGGCAGTACACAGTCGTTGCTATTAATGAGCGAAAGATAAGGACGGTCTTCAAGAACGTCGTTGGTGGTAGCTCAGATTGAGCGAAAGGTAGGGCAAAGTTTCAAGAGGCGGAATCATACACCTGTTTAATTAGCAATGTATGCAAAGATGGGGGAACAGGTAGAGAAAAATGATACATAAGACAAGAGACGCTTTTATGGCAGCAGGAAATTTGTAGAAGTCAAAAGAAATTAAACTTAGAATATTTATTTCTAGCCTTAAATCAGTGCTAGTGTATGGAGCAGACGCATAGGAACGACCAAAACGATTGCTTATATACTACAAGCATTAATTAATTGGCGCCTGCAAAGAATAGAAGGACTATACAGGTAAGACAGAATTACCAATGTAGAGCTCAGAGATTGGACTAGACAAACGATAGTGAATCCAGAGATGAGGAAAAGAACGCTGGCTTTGGCCAGGGCGTGCATTGAGAAAACCAGAGGACAGTATAGAAAGAACTGTGTCTGCGATCCACAGACAAAGGAAATAGAGGAAGACCTGAAGCACACGGACCAGAGAATTAGAGACATAAATGAACAATATCAGGAGGGTATGGACAGGAGTTGCAGGAGACAGCAATGGACAGAACTGACTGGAGTGAGTTCATTGAAGGCCTGTGTTCTAATTGGGAATAAGGACAAAAGAAGAAGAAAACAGTGAAGGAAATACTAGCTATCTTCTACTTGAAATCTGGTTTATCTATGTGCCTGGAAAATTGATGTCACACGTGACATAGCTTAACTAGATTGTTGTTACCCACAGAAGAGTACCTGTGCCAGACCATGATCGTTGAAGAATGAGCGAAAATAATGACATAGAATGCTGCTGCAGTCATGCTTTCTGACACTCCTCCTGTTCCTTATCTTCCATTGGAGAATAGAACTTGAAGCAACTTGTGCCTAACCGTCGGATCTTTTATTATCACCTTCAATTACATGTAATCTACTAGTGCATCGTTCCAGGATCCCTGGAGATGTCCCTGGGTGAAAGGAAGACAAATGGCTATCCAGAATTATTGCGGCTTTCTCCGCATCGCGTCATACCTCTTCTCGAGAAGCCTCCTGTCCTCTTAGTTGGCTAAGTTATTCCTTTTCCTTTATATTGCAGGTTTTAAATTATATCAAATTCCTTATATTGTATGTTTTATAAACCACAAGAAAGCTTTTAACAAAGTAACGGCTACTTATATACCGTCGAGATATAGGAGTAAGCGGACAGAACATCAGACTTATTCATCCATGTTAAAAGACATAACACTCTTATAGAAACTATACTGGAGGGTAAGGCTGAAGGCAAGCAAGCAAGAGATAGACAACGATACAAGTGGGAAAATTACATGAAGAGATGGACAAAATGTACAATTAAGGCGAGAGACAGACAGTTTTGGAGATCCATTGCAGCCAACTTTAATTATGGAGACGGCGCCTGGTTGATTGATTGATATTGCTGGTTGGAGTTTGCAGCAAAATTGCTACAAAATGGGGTAGCCAACCTTAAACTCAATCCTTCTTAATAGCCCCTTACGACATGCATGAGGCGGGAGGAGGGAATTCCCCACCGCTTGAGAACCACTGCTTTAGACCATGTTCGGGGAACGTCCTCCCGCGAAATAATTTGTTCTAGCCCCACTAAGGCAATAGCGGGCTGGACTATATACTGCTGCCAGAAGTCCTTTTCAAAACTTACCATCGCCAAGAGCCGCCTGCACTCCAGACTGACGGATGTAAACCTGGAAAAGCGATTTGCGTGTTGCAACATCATAAATACCAGCTAACATTACACGCCACATCAAAGAGAAGCAGTCCCAATTACATTAAAGTTAATTAACTGTTTGGCCAAACATGGAATATATATATATATATAATGTTTGAGTTTCTAATTTTGTATGGCCGCGAATGACGTTATAAATATCCGAATAGCCCATGGAAGTAAAACGGCCCCCACTTCTGCATATTTTTAAAAGTTGCAGTAGTCCCTTACAGGACGTTGCCGTCAATACCAGGATTTTTCAGCTGCTGTTGATGATAAGTAACCAACGCGACGCAACCCAATACCGAATCTCGCGCAGCTGTGTTCCACACGTGGATATACGGGATTACGGAGAAAGTCGTTAACCCTTTCGCCAGGGAGAACTGCTTCTGCAGTTAGACAATATAAAAAAGGAAAGGCTTAGTGTAGTTACGCCGGGATTGGAACTTGTCGCACCCAAATGACGTCATGGTTGCAGAGGACAAGCAGCACTTCGACATACAGTCAACTAGATACATCCTTAATATGTACAATTATTATCTATTTCTTAATTTCACAAATGAACGGAGAGATAAGGCCACTTTGAGCTAATCCGGGTGTACGAGCAAGACATCACACAAGAAACCTGAAATTTGTGACAGAAACTGAAAGCACAAAGCCATTGTCATGTTATTTGCTATTAGTGCAGTGGTTCTCAACCGGTGGGGAATTCCCTCCTCCCTTCCTTTAGGGTTTCCAGGGAGGGGGGGGGGGGGGAATGAAGACCATTTCAAGATCATGTTAATACAAGAACCGATTACTTGATATTGTCTTTCCCTTCATACTTTACAGTTATGTATGTCTCATCCTCCTAAAATTCATTTTATAAAGTAAGTAGACCCACAAATCATGTTTTATGTGGATGTCTAGACTTGTTTTAGTATATGCTATTACATTTGCCTTCCACTTTTACGTATACTGTGTAGGGGTGGAGGGATTTTTAGATAGGAAATATGAAAAGGGGGGGGGGGGGGAATGACGTTCTGAAAATACGGTGAAGGGGGGCACGGGCCAAATTTTTGATAGGAAGGGGGGGATGGCGTTCTGAAAATATGGTGAAAGGGGGGGCACGGGCCAAAAAAGGTTGAGAACCACTGTATTAGTGTTTCTATGGCACCGCGGGAGTCCTGCAGATGGCATCACGGTTGGGATGAACCACGTGACCTCGCAGTAGGAATAGAAGAATTGCCACCAAGTTAGTGGCATGTGAACTGCGCTGATAATGTCATCAGCACGATCGCCACGCTTGGGCTCGTCGCTTGCGATAGTGAGAGGAAGATTGACCATCTATTCCTCCATGCATTCAAACCTATAAAATGTGATGCCGCTACCATACTACAGACCAATAGCAGGAAACTGGATAAATAAATGTGTCTTGGTGACGTGTAACAAGGAGCATCGACGAGCAGTTACCTCCACTATCGTAACTGATTCACTGCCAAAGAAAAGTAACGAAGCAAAAGAAACGAAGCAGCGGCTGCAGCAGGATATAACACTATGGATTGCAAACAATTAGGTAATTTAGCTGCTGAGAAAAGAAGAGACATATTAAACACAGACGCAGCGTACATACCTTACAGAGGACTCCATACAGGTGAAAACAAAGTGTGATCTCTTGACAAGTTTACGTTTAGTAGGTTGCTATTGCTTTCACAAGTGAGCGTCAATTGGTCTAAACATATGGGGCTAGAACCACATACTATACCGAACACCTCACATAGCGCTGAGTAAGGCC
>JACEFZ010006204.1:0-75000 GCA_014155875.1 Cepaea nemoralis | reverse complement strand
CATTTTCAGCGCCACTTGTACCGCTAACGCGACCGCTGGAGGCAGCTTAAGTCTGAAGTTGCTTCTCGTTCGTCGACAATAAATCACAGCAGACTTCACCTCTGTTCTAGAGCGACGAGTGAGTTATTGCGCCCTGGTAGTGAAACTCTAGGAGCCATCTCATGTTGGGATTTACAGATTTCCAACCCCTAGGAGCCATCAAATAACCGTTAATGTCTTCCAGTCTGTGGCGATAGCCGTGTGGGTAGTGGTGTTTACATACCGCTATCTTTTGACCTAGTGTCAATGGAGATATCGGCTCTTTTTTATGGCCGGGGTCTTCAAGATGTCAAGCACCAGCGTACATGATTAGTTGTGCCAATTCGGTGTTGACTGTTGAGCAGTGGGTGTTGATTGTTGAGCAAGTGTTGATTGTTGAGCAGTGGGTGTTGACTGTTGAGCAAGTGTTGATTGTTGAGCAGTGGGTGTTGATTTTTGAGTAGTGAGTGTTTATTGTTGAGCAGTGGATGTTCATTGTTGAGCAGTAGGTGTTGATTGATGAGTAAAGGGTGTTGATTGTTGAGTAGTGGATATCCTTTTTTGAGGAGTAAATGTCAATTGAAGGGAAGTGAATGTTGATTGACGGGGAGTAAATATTGATAGACGGGCTGACAAACAATGGCTGACTATCTTCTTCACAAACTATTAGAAAGCTGTAGCAGTGGAAGAGATTAACGGAGAAAGGCTATTATGGGCAAAGTTGTGCACTAGACAATAAATCTGATAAGAGGTCACAAACAATTGAAAATGTCGATCAGTTATTATTAATTTGGATACATCAAAACCAGTTAGATGGCGATTCCCCCTGGAAGGTTAACCCGGTCAACAAATACCCGCAGAAGTCGGCCTAACGGTGCAAGAACGCAGCTCTGCTGTAAACAGGCACAACGCAATCACGACCGAAAAAACTCTCCGGATGATGATGAAGAAGAAGAAGAAGAAGAAGAAGAAGAAGAAGAAGAAGAAGAAGAAGAAGAAGAAGAAGAAGAAGAAGAAGAAGAAGAAGGAGGAGGAGGAGGAGGAGGAGGAGGAGGAGAAGAAGAAGAAGACGAAGAAGAAGAAGAAGAAGAAGAAGAAGAAGAAGAAGAAGAAGAAGAAGAAGAAGAAGAAGAAGAAGAAGAAGAAGAAGAAGAAGAAGAAGAAGAAGAAGAAGAAGAAGAAGGCGATTCTGTTTCGGAGGTACTCATATGTTAACAGGCCAGACTGTTGTATGCCGATCTCATCAGGGAAAGTGCTTGGGACGAGTGCTAGTGTACTTAGTGATTTTAAGACCAGCAGAGAAAGGTCTGAAAAATTCAAGTGGTGCACTGGCATAGACAATGTTACTAAGCACTGCCAGCCAAGGTGTGAGGTAGGACAGGTTTGGGGCCCAAAAATAGTATTAATCTCTATATTTATTTTCTATAAAATGTGTTTGGTATGTATTTTGGAGTGCTTAGAACGAATTAATTGGATTTACATTGATTCATATGGGAATAATTACCTCGGTTTCGGATTTCGCCGATTGTATTCGGGCGGATTATCGACGAAAACCGAGGTTTGACTATATATATATATATAATATATATATATATAATATATATATATATAATATATATATATATATATATATATATATATATATATATATATATATATATATATATATATATATATATATATGTTGCCACAGTTTCTGTAATAAAAAAGAAGAGTTTAAAAGGCAAGAGAATTGACTTCATTGCACGGGTTTTATTCCATATGGCTCGCTCCGAGAAAATTGCTCTCGTGCACCGATACCGAACGACGTAACCTGGAATGACACCAACAAGCTTCGGGGCGTGAGGCATGTGTCGTAACCACTTCACCACGGAACTCCCTTTTGTAAATAAAAAGACGAAACAGAAAGCTGCCGGAAGTTCATGAACTGAAAGTCTGCTCTGGTCTGCCCTGAGTACTTGGTAAAGGCAAGCAAGTCTGTAATCGACTAATGTCTTCACCAGACAAATGTCTCCAGGTGTCAGCTCATAATAAATTAGTTTGGCGGCGGACCACCGATTCCCAACAACCGTCTGTGAGCGCCAAAACTTCCAGCCTCTCCCTGATCAAAAGTGGAAGTGACCTACTTATCTGTGATCTAATCGCTTGGCGCCACGGGAGTCAAGTAAGAGTAGCGTCCCTTGGACTGATGCCTTCTACTGTCAGTATTCTTATTTGCTTTCTTCACAAGCTTCAGGGATTTGTGTCGGCGATCACGTCGCTTAACAACTCTAGGTAGCTTGTCGGTAAAGTACAAGGTAACGAACTCGTTTACACATCTTCAGGCTGTTGGATATACGGTGATAGCATCATTTGTTACAGAACAATAGGAACTGGATGGGTGACTGTCATAAAGGCTGTCATCGATGTCTGTAGTACCTTGCCGTGTGGGACAGGGAGTCTCGACACTGGGAATTTAGGCCGCCTGGCTAGTGCAGTCACCGCTAACTGTACGGGTTAGAGCTTTCTTTTTGCCCCCGACAGAAAGAAAATCCACACCTTACCGAGGATTCGAACCCGGGTCTGTAAAGGAGAACCCGATATCTTAACCACTCGGCCTGCCAATACTCGGTGGGTGATGAAGTCATTATCACGCCGACAGCCTTTTCTTCCCAGAACATTTCACTGGGCCCGTTTAGATGAAAAACATGCTGACCAATAAAAAGATATCAATTGAGACGAGAAAAAGGAGTGTTGAAGTGCTACATAGAACCTATACTTTTGTATGGATGTGAGGCGTGGACAATGAGCAGACAAGCTGAAAACATCTGATGGCTGTGGAATTGTGGTTTCTGAGGAAAATGCAAAGTATACCATTGACAGACAGAAAAATCAATGAACAAGTCCTTTAAGAAACAAATAAAGATCGTAAACTGATTAAAGCCATTAGACGTAGACAGTCAAAATTTTTTGGACATCTTATGAGAAGAAATGGATTGGAGAACTTGGTGACAACTGGTAAGATCGAAGAGAACAGACCAAGGGGAAGACCTGGAAGCAAATACCTGGATGGCTTGGCCTCGTGGCATGATCGAGACAGAAACACGGAGCTGATCCAAGACTCTGGTGATCGAGTGAGATGGCGAAACATGACCGCCCACGCTTATCGGCATGGCACATGATGGATGGATGGATGGTTTAGAGCCAAGTGTATGTGTGTGTGGGGGGGGGGGGGGACATAATTACTTTCATTTTGTGGCTATTTTAAATGTGTTAATACTGTCGTAAAGTGTAATCCCCCAGCCTGTCTGGCACTGACTGTCCTCTGAGTCTCCACAACAAAGGCGAACGGGTCGTGGGCAGCCGACAAGAAGCATACGTGTCTGACGTGTTATGTAATCGTATGTGCTCTGTCTATCCAGTAATTGACGTTTCTTGCTTGTCCCTCAAAATGTACGATATTATTATTATTATTATTATTATTATTATTATTATTATTATTATTATTCATGTAATATAAACCTATATTGCTATGAAAAGTGCTCCTAGATTTATTGAAATTCGAGTCCCACCTATGGTTGTCTAGTCAGGGCCAGACCAAATGATTTCGCGGACCTTAAACGGCCCGCCGCCCCTGCATTAAGATAACAAGAAGTCTTTTGGACCATAGCTTTGAAATATTGAAGCACACACATTAATACATACTGGTGGGGAAACGGTAGTTGCAGAGAAGCATGATCGCCCGCGCCAGTTGACAAGGCACTTGGAAATGATGAGCCTGCATGATTATCCTTATAAAGAATGTCTGGGACAACAGGAGATAAAGCGCACGCTTAAACCAGCGAAATGGCTCTGCAGAAGGGGAAGTCCGCCAAAAGCCACATCTGTGAGGGAGTCACGAAGCGTCAACACTGAGGGAGTTACTGAGAGTCACGCCTGTCAGGGAGTCAGTAAGAGGTATGTCCGTGTGGAATTCAGGCACCGGAGGAAAGATTTATCGCTGCCAGCCTGGAAGGGCGCCTGCTATGCAAGAAAAACTCCGGTATTAAACAGACCCAACCAACGCCTACTCCCTCGCCCCGGAAGTCACGTCACAACAAAAGCTCTACGCGGAAACAGAGGGCAGGAACATCTGGAGTGACGTCATTGCAATGGCGCGC
This sequence comes from Cepaea nemoralis, assembly GCA_014155875.1. Classification (NCBI taxonomy): domain Eukaryota; kingdom Metazoa; phylum Mollusca; class Gastropoda; order Stylommatophora; family Helicidae; genus Cepaea; species Cepaea nemoralis. The sequence goes on along the minus strand of JACEFZ010006204.1, from coordinate 70,843 downwards.
GGTCGGGTTTTCTAGCGTTGATTCTTAACAGACACCAGAGCTTTCTGCTTCTGGAGTCTTAGTCTTATTTAGTTTTTCCATGTGTGGCGGTAGTGATTATGTCATCCTAGTCTCTTCTACTGCCATCTGGTATCGGTGATTCTTCATGCCAAGATGTCAAACAGTGCAGCATCTGCTCTCTAGGTCTTCCCCTGCCTCTTCACCCCTTCAATTTCCCCCGTTGTTACGAGGTACGCCAGCTTTCCCATGCTCAAGACGTGCGGACAGAGTGTGGACTGTCTTCTACCAGAGCGAATAACCAGTTATATTTATGAGTTCACTTCTTGCCTCGTGATAGTAAATAGTTCTGTTTACGAGTTAACCGATTGCCTAGTGAGAGTAACACAGTTTTATTTATGAGTTAACTGTTTGCCTCGTGAGAGTAATCAATTGGTTTTATTTTTAATGAGTTACCCTCTTGCTTCATGCGAGTGATCAGTTCTATTTATGAGTTCACTTCTTGCCTCGTGCGGGCAATCAGTTATTTTTATGAATTTACCTCTTGCTTCATGCGAGTAATGAGTTCTATTTATGACTTCACTTCTTGCCTCGTGCGAGCAATCAGTTATTTTTATGAGTTAACCTCTTGCTTCGTGCGAGTAATCAATTCTATTTATGACTTCACTTCTTGCAACATATCTTACTTTTTATCCATCCATAGCATGCTCATCATTCTTCTATATTATTTATTAATTATAATTTACATTATATAAGAGACGCTAGACATACAGACGACTTTGAGGACACTTGGGAATTTGTTTCCTTGTCCACAGTGAGGGATATGGACGTGACGCCGGCAGCCGCCAGACAAGAACATTTTGTCCACAGTGAGGGAGATGGACGTGACGCCGGCAGCCGCCAGACATGAACATTGTGTCCACAGTGAGGGAGATGGACGTGACGCCGGCAGCCGCCAGACATGAACATTTTGTCCACAGTGAGGGAGATGGACGTGACGCCGGCAGCCGCCAGACATGAACATTGTGTCCACAGTGAGGGAGATGGACGTGACGCCGGCAGCCGCCAGACATGAACATTTTGTCCACAGTGAGGGAGATGGACGTGACGCCGGCAGCCGCCAGACATGAACATTGTGTCCACAGTGAGGGAGATGGACGTGACGCCGACAGCCGCACGTGACACCGGCAGCCGCCAGACATGAACATTTTGTCCACAGTGAGGGAGATGGACGTGACGCCGGTAGCCGCCAGACATGAACATTTTGTCCACAGTGAGGGAGATGGACGTGACGCCGGCAGCCGCCAGACATGAACATTTTGTCCACAGTGAGGGAGATGGACGTGACGCCGGCAGCCGCCAGACATGAACATTTTATCAACAGAACAAGCCAGTTAACTATCAGCACTAGTACCATCAGTCAATATATTCTGGCGGGGAAGCTAAGTAGGAAATCGGAGCGCATATGGACTGTGACATGTTTGATTGAGTTGCCAGAGGACCTAGTTTGTAGTGTTCTCTGGAGATATATCTTGAATAATAAATAACAAGATAAAGGATATGATTTAGCACGTTTTGTCTAGAGGTCACTCAAATGAGCTAATCATTCCCGCAATAGCCTTTTTTGGAGAACATTTTTCTTTGGCTCAAACCCCCACTGTGAGACCACTATGTATCTACACAGAAATTTATATAAGAAGTAACTAGTTCACCCAAGGCCAGAGAAGATCTGAACTATTAGCGCCTGTACAACTGAGGATCCCTCTCACTCACTATACTGTTGACAATGTGCTGTTCGTCCGTCACATAGATCTTCTCCTATATATTTTGTCATTTTGTGACCTATATCAGTTTGTCCCATTTCTTTGGGATTGTAGGATTCATTTATTTGTAGACAAACAAACTTCAACAATAACTGTACATAACATCTGTTGGACAAGACATCTACATGACAGTTTCTTGACAAAAGTGGAACATACATTCACAAGGAATTGTGTACACCAGCCATTGTACAAGACTTACATCATAAGAGATACTTGACAACATCTATACAAGACTTTTCACAATATGTATAACCAAGCACAGCACTTAAGACAGTCACAGATACAATACTTGACAGCAACTGTACAAGAAATTCACTGGGGACATGTACTTAAAACACTGGTTCATTGAATACACAATTTATTGAGTTGATGGTGAGTCGAGTGATGACCATTGTCTCATCTCCTGTCATGTCAACACTTCAATTATTGCATAGAAAATGCATAAAATATGTCACACATGCAGGTTGATAAACAAGATACAACACTTCCCCATTACTCCACCACCCAATAACCAGCTCTCCTCCTCCTCTCCTCTCTAATCACCACTACACCATTGACTTTTATCTCTTCTTCCACTGTTAATGAGGGAAAACCAAGATAAGCCATAACCTGGGGCAAGCATAGGGACCTTCTGCTCCACTGGTCTGTTTAATCCTTTTAGCACCTATGATGGTGTTGGACAAGCTCAGGTTGCAGTTCTACCCATGATGATTTTCCAAGTCTGACTAATTATCCCGTACTGTCACAGTTTGAAGAAAAGCTACAGCCTTGTCTTTCACTGGTGAGTTGACTGTTTATGAAGTTGAGACTTAGGATGTTGTTCTCCTTTTCCTGTAGAGGAAGATCTAAGATACAAATATGTCCCAGTCTTCTTCCTTCTCCTCAGTCTATCTCACGTACTTTACATACAAGTCTTCATTCTGAAACACTGTGTGAGCACCAGGCTGGAGATTAACTAAGATAAGTCCTAGCCAAACAATCCATTGTCCCAGTCATTTCACCAGACGTCCTGAATGAGGTTCACCACCATAGACTTGTTGTTTAGTTCTCAGATGACATTTGATTGACTCAAAGATCACTGTCCAGTTCACCACTATTATAGTGCTTCAGATTGTGTTATGCTCCCATTTATGCATTCAGCTGTTAAAGAGCTGAGAGAAAATTCTTCTTGATATTCCCACATTTTGATAGGGAGTCACTTCTGGATCTAGGACTTCTGGTTAGAGGTCCCAGATGATATATGGATGGCCTCTCCACCATACTGTTCTCTGTCGATATATAAAATGGCACAACATCTCTTTACATATGTTAAAAGATAATGTTATTATACATCAACAGACACAGATTGGGGATGGGGAGGAAAAGGATGGGTGTGGTCCCAACACACCTCTCCTAGTTTGATGATGCAGTGTAGTTCACTCTGATGTACTGTGGGTGATATGTGTTCAATTCACCCTTATCTGTGGTAATCACAAGACCATATGCTGAGACAGGGTAGCTTAACACAATTACAAGCATTTATGTGGTCTAAGTTCCACCATGTTTGAACCACAGTAGACCTGGGCACAAGGAGGACCAGACACAGTACAGCAATCATTGTGACATAGCAACATGGGACAGGCATTGTGAAGGGAAATGGAAAATAGGCATTTACAACTGCAATATGCAATATAGATTAACTAATGGCATTTACCCAATTAGCAGACCAGACATCCATTCCTATGGCTGTGATGTTGGTGCATGAATGTCCTATTCCATATACACTCACTCAGCAATGCCAGACCTCACCCCTTTTCTCAGACAGACCTGACTCACAGGTACATCATCTTTATCATCATCATGTGCTCTTTCCCCACTGAGTAATTTTCATGTCTACTACAGTAGGTAACAGAAGCTCAATTGCATACACAATTGTTCACATATGCACCAAGCACATATGGGAAAACATGTTTAGTCCTTGTAAATTTGCATGAGCCATACATTATAATCAGCCAACTAAGACACAGGTTCACACACCTATGGTTCTCTTAGGAACTAGTTTATATGAACCATCCAACAGTAGAGGTAATAGTGTAATACTTCAGGGAGAAATGGTATTAATTCTCCTGAGCATAATGTAGCCACCAGGCATCACATGGACTTAGCAATTCTGGCGTGCCATCACCGTCCTGTTTACATATGGATATTTGAAGCATCTTTCTTTCTACCAATGTGAGAGGATACTTATCAAAGCACCAGCTCATTCACTCCAACATTCTCAGCGTTTTACCAAGGAACTTGTACATGTTTACATCACCCATTCTAATTCAGACTGCCATTTGTTAACTCGCGAGAGCAAAGGTACAGTTGATTTAAGAATAAGTCATCCTAGGCATGAAGAATGCACAAGGGGTTTGGGTTTGCGAATTTGCATTGAGTGTACTATACATTCATCAAGCATACGCAACCAGTCACAACAAGGGATTGATATGCACTTGGAGTATACAGCGTGAAAGACATGTCAAGGTTGAAGAAGCAGTATCCAGAATACTGGCGCACAGAAGTTAGGTCTTCCACTTTCACATTGTATTCATAAAATACTCTTATATTCTTCTCATTCGTTCACTAGGTACAACTACAACATCAAAGTATGTTTTAAAGTGGTATCTGTTGTCCAGAGAACAATATATTATTGAATCTTTAAGGGCATTGTTGGGTCATCACATCACACTAGCGACCGCTCCCGGTGAAAATCCCCGCTCAAACTAATTAGATTTTAAAATATGGCCCAGGAATAGCGTGGGCTCATTACTTATTAACCAATCAAAAGACAAGCGCATATACCGCTGCCCTCCCCCAACTCGTTCAAGAACATACTAGTTCCAAGAATCGTCCTTCTATTTGGAAACGCCACTTAAATCGAAAGTATTTTTATGAATGTGTCGGGCTGGTAATGGGGAGTTCTGATCCATCATGCTACATGGCCCCTCTCTTAAATCTCTCATAGGTATGACAGATGATTTTCAGAAATCCACAGTTCCCAGATCCCTCAGGTGGTTTTGTCAATTACTCCCTGTCTCCCTTTACCCTACTAGAGTAGTACATTTGGAACTGAGTGATTTTTCTCTTTAACAAAAATCTGCCCCAACATTGCATCTGTTGATGAATTTGGTGGCAAACGCAAAGCCCATGAAGTTATCCTTGCATTATGTTCCTTTAAGTCACTGGGAGCATCAGGAATCCTGACTCCACTCATCTGTGAACTGCTCTTTTATTTACCTCTGACAGTGTTCCACTGCTGACATCCTTGCTATATTTCCTGTTGTGATAAATGATCTCTCTGAGTCAAACCATTTCGTAATGTATGAATGGACCATAGAGATTCATTATGTGAAGTAATGGCTTTGCAATTAAGCCAACTTCCAGATGAGGTTTAGAGAGAATTGTTGCATTCCATGTATCTCTCAACCTTTCACCTTATCAGGACTTCATTCTTCCCTTCGCCACTGGAGAATGATAATCCTGTGAGAGTGTATTTAACTGAACACTTTCTCCAACAGTAATCTTGGCATTTGGAATTGGGTTAACACTTTTGATCATCACCGGAGCAAAGACAATCACTTCCGGGTGACCTGTATAGCAGCCGCTGCAGAACTTGTCAAGGCTAAAATCTACTATTGTAAATTTGGTTAGCGTTGGACACAGGGTCTACCTTTCCAATAAGCCTCTTGTGTTTGCAGATGGTAGCAATTCCCATTATATTTCCTTGACTTATTTCTGTAGTCTTACCATAGATTTAGAGGTGCTTGTCGGTTGAGATTCTCTCCTTCCGTTATGCCTCTATTTTGATGTGTTGTGAGAAGTGACAGCATTTTCTCTCCTTAGTTGCTAATTAAGCTGTTTCCAACGCAGCAACTGGGTTTGTAGATGCAGTTAGACTAACATCCACCACTACTAATATAGAATTCCAGGTGGAGGTTCCAACTAGTTGTCTCAGCCATGCTTAGCTAAGTGCTTTTGAGTGACTGGGAAGTATCCCGTTCTTTCTCTCCCACATGAGCAAAACGTTTACTTTGGCGAATATAAGGCGTTTCTTCTCATCCATAGAGAAGTCCGCCATTATCACAGCTACCTTTGAAGGTGTGTGATTATGTGGGTTAGCTTCTTAGTTACCAATATTGACTGGAATTTTAGAAGCCAATTTTTACTGACTTTGAGGATAGGCCTGGCCAGGTCTTGTGAATATACCTCGCATCTCAGTAATAATATAAGATCCCACTGCTCAATGCATGGTTCTTATTATATAAAGAGTCGACTGCTGGAGTGCAGGGATCTTTATCTTGAAAGTAGTCAGCTGTTTAAGAACAGTGATCTTTCGTTGTGTATAGAGTGTCAACTGATGGAGTTGCAGTGATCTCTACCATATAAGAGTTAACTGTTTGGAGACATTAATCCTTATTTACATTCCTACCATTTTTCCAGGCAGAAAGGTCTTCCCAATTGAGAATGAAAAAGGAGGAAGACATCAGTTGTACTCAACTTTGTCCTTCCTTTAGTCTCCACCATTTTTCAGGCAGAAACGCTTTCTCAACTGAGGATGAATTGACGGCAGACGTCGGAGACGGATCCTGTTTTATCTCTTCATGAAATCTTTCAGGTTGTCCACGTTATGCTCCTAGTCGTATGATACGCCAATGACATCAGGTTGGTTATCCATCGTTTCCTGGACACATACTTTGCGTACGCTCTCCACTTCCATATAAATGGCTAGGGGTCTAGTTAATTTGATGGCCTTCCTGGAGATTTCAATTGTGCTCACTTTCTCAGCAGCTTGATCAGGACTACCGACAAGATTACACAACTAAAGAATAAATCCAGATGTCGAATCGACACTGGACATTAGCCGGTACGAATACTGACTATCACCGAGAGAGATTGTTAGTGAGGTGTCTTAATGGTTGCCCAAGTTTTCCATCAGGGTTCACACTCTCTACTCTCAGTGTTGCAAGCATGTTATGGGGAGAAGAGAATATAAGGAGTTGTTATTTTATGTGATGTGGTGACATTAAACATGTTGTATTTACAACAATATTTCCCCTCTCTCACCCATGCCAGCAATTACATTTTGGAGATGGAGTAGGCCCCATATTCATTTACTGGATCAAGTGTCTTAATTTTCAGGGACAAAAATGAATTTCCCCCTGTAATAGCTGTCTCAGTTATATTAAAATAATTTGTGTTCTCTGGTGTTTCAGGTACCTTAATTTTTGGATACATATATTGAACAACCAGCATGCACAAAATTATACAACATATGGACAAGCTAATAATCATTTCATACTGAGAACATAAATATCATGGATACAAGCAATTATGTTGACCCATAAGATATCTATACATCATCTTTAGTCTGCTACATTGAATTCTAACTGATATATTAAAACAGTGATACACGCAATATTATCACTATTATTGAAATCAAACCTTCTAGAGATTTATTGTGGGTTTACATGTCTGGACAGTTGCCCTCATATAAGAGACAGGGTCCATTAAACAACACCATAAAACATTCAAGAATTGGGTCTGATTTGCGAGAGGTCACCCCGGATTTTAATACCAACATAGAGATCCCAAAAGTGAGTCTTATGCAGGGTATGCCCAAAGTTTTGTATCCCGTCATCAGGGCAACAGGTATGTGAGCCCCTAGCAGGTTATTACCAGGGTTTAAATCCGAGACGAGTGTTCTTTTTCCCAGGGTTTATAGCCCGGAAAAAGCAACCCAGTTATGTGCCAGGTTTTCCCAGGGTCTATATCCCGGAAAGAGCCACCAGTTATGTGACATGTTTGATTAAGTTGCCAGAGGACCTAGTTTGTAGTGTTCTCTGGAGATATATCTTGAATAATAAATAACAAGATAAAGGATATGATTTAGCACGTTTTGTCTAGAGGTCACTCAAATGAGCTAATCATTGCCTTTTTTGGAGAACATTTTTCTTTGGCTCAAACCCCCACTGTGAGACCACTATGTATCTACACAGAAATTTATATAATAAGTAACTAGTTCACCCAAGGCCAGAGAAGATCTGAACTATTAGCGCCTGTACAACTGAGGATCCCTCTCACTCATTATACTGTTGACAGTGTGCTGTTCGTCCGTCACATAGATCTTCTCCTATATATTTTGTCATTTTGTGACCTATATCAGTTTGTCCCATTTCTTTGGGATTGTAGGATTCATTTATTTGTAGACAAACAAACTTCAACAATAACTGTACATAACATCTGTTGGACAGGACATCTACATGACAGTTTCTTGACAAAAGTGGAACATACATTCACAAGGAATTGTGTACACCAGCCATTGTACAAGACTTACATCATAAGAAATACTTGACAACATCTATACAAGACTTTTCACAATATGTATAACCAACCACAGCACTTAAGACAGTCACAGATACAATACTTGACAGCAACTGTACAAGAAATTCACTGGGGACATGTACTTAAAACACTGGTTCATTGAATACACAATTTATTGAGTTGATGGTGAGTCGAGTGATGACCATTGTCTCATCTCCTGTCATGTCAACACTTCAATTATTGCATAGAAAATGCATAAAATATGTCACACATGCAGGTTGAGAAACAAGATACAACACTTCCCCATTACTCCACCACCCAATAACCAGCTCTCCTCCTCCTCTCCTCTCTAATCACCACTACACCATTGACTTTTATCTCTTCTTCCACTGTTAATGAGGGAAAACCAAGATAAGCCATAACCTGGGGCAAGCATAGGGACCTTCTGCTCCACTGGTCTGTTTAATCCTTTTAGCACCTATGATGGTGTTGGACAAGCTCAGGTTGTAGTTCTCCCCATGATGATTTTCCAAGTCTGACTAATTATCCCCTACTGTCACAGTTTGAAGAAAAGCTACAGCCTTGTCTTTCACTGGTGAGTTGACTGTTTATGAAGTTGAGACTTAGGATGTTGTTCTCCTTTTCCTGTAGAGGAAGATCTAAGATACGAATATGTCCCAGTCTTCTTCCTTCTCCTCAGTCTATCTCACGTACTTTACATACAAGTCTTCATTCTGAAACACTGTGTGAGCACCAGGCTGGAGATTAACTAAGATAAGTCCTAGCCAAACAATCCATATTCCCAGTCATTTCACCAGACGTCCTGAATGAGGTTCACCACCATAGACTTGTCGTTTAGTTCTCAGATGACATTTGATTGACTCAAAGATCACTGTCCAGTTGTACCAGAGTACAGAACCAACAAAGACTGGGTTTTTATACAAAGACTGTTTATTTTCTTCACGATGACAACATGGCTTCTTCCCAGTTCTAAGCCGGGATGTTGACTGCCCCCTGACAACCCACTACGTCACGACTTGAGCATCCCCCCCCATTCTCTTCCGATGCTCAATCGTGCTGTAGCTGTTTCCCACTAGATCCTAATACCCTAATACTCCACTACTGTTACACCTCCCTATGTTTACTAAAGAATTTTCCTTATAAAGGAAAAATCTTTACTCCTAATTCCCTTACTCTATTCCCTCTTTTTCCTTACTTCTCACAGTTCCTCTAATCTTCCCCAAACCAACTCCAACTTAAGTAAATATTCTATTTCTTTAACTCTTTCCCCTGCTACATAGTCAACCCACTTCTTCTTCGTTTCTGGCCCTTCAAACAAACATAACATATTTACATATCCTTAATAACATTTAAATCTCAACTTTATACAATACATCATAACACATCTTCTTAAATACTTCTTTTCCACTTCATAAGCAATCCGCTTACCATTTCAAACGCTGATACCAACTCCCTTTTATCCTCACCAACCCCACTAATTCTCCACTTTCAACTAACCTGAAATCACTTTCACACGATAGGAAGACAAAGAATCGGTGGCCACCGGTAATTTAAAAGAAGCAGTAGAACTCTTCCACACAAAGACCACACTCATCTAAATCACACACCCCCTTTACCCCCCTATGTCATTTGAGACTTTATGTAATAAAGTCTAAAACACTTATATCTCCCACAGTACCACTCATTATGGTAACAGTTTACGCTGCTATCTACAGCATCAAATACCAATCATCAAAAATATTCTTCATTCCAAGTGTCTATATATTACAGACACTACCTTACCTCAACCTCACATTGTAATGTTAACCACAAAACACATCTCGAGGACACAATTAAAAAGGTCTATTATCCCTCCAACATTATACACATCACCTCACATAACCTCATCACCTCGCATAACTAATCTTCTCCTATACCTCAGTCAAATATTCTCTCTTAATGTCCATTTCTTATGGGCATATCTACTAAAACCTCCACTTATGCCGTTATCAACAGCAACCTTATACTACTCCTAACTCCTGTCTGTGACTACTTGCAATCGACTTTATCTCAGTCCATATATTACGGACTCTCAAAAATCCCATGTAATTATGTTTCCGCTATGTTCATTTCTTATTAACACCCTTACACCCCTTTCCTATTGTACTGTTATCCACAGTGTCTAATCAAACATGGATCCAATTCATGTTTACTCTTCGTCTGGGGTAATTTTATTATTCTTCTATAACCCAGCAATCTCGTGTATATCATGGCTCTTCTGACCCCACGGAAACTATGTTCAATACTTTCCCCTCATTTACTCTACTGTTGTATTCATTAATCTTTTCTTCTCCCATATGGCCTCCAATCCCATATTTTTCTAATTAATGCTGACTTTAGTGTATCTCTAAACTTTCCCATAACCATTTTACTTGTGTAGTAACCCCGTCGTATGTTTCCAACACTTCATAGCCATATTAACCTCTCTACGCTGATTATCACAGCAACAAAATACCCATGAATTTATTCTTCACAAAGAGAATGTGTCTCTCTATTAGCTCTCAGTAGTTTTATTAACTCTTTTCTGAACGAAGGGTCCTAATTAAAGCCCCCTGTATTTTCTTTATTCTAGACAAAACCCTGTAAATTAAACATAACTTAATTAACTACTATTTAACATACAAATCAGCGAAATAAAATCACAACAGAACATCATATCCCCCCCAAATTTTTATAACAATCATTTATGTTTCCCCTCAACTCAACTAAAGGTATGATGATGATGGTGATGATGATGGTGATGATGATGCAACATACATCCTATTCTATTGTTACCTAATACTACTGGTCTCTTTTACGGACCAGTAGTTTGTACACACAATTCTAAGAACACAATAATCCTATTCTAAAATAATAACAATCATTTTACAAAACCAAATCAAGAAAAAAAAACTTATTATATATGAGGCATTGAAACTTAGGCTCAATAAAACAATCAAATAATAGCCATCATTTTCCAGTACCAACTCAAGCATAAAAGCATATTATATATGACTCATGACTCATAAAACTCAGAGTGAATAACCCACGATTTTTTTTAAAAACTCTCTTAAAATTACTACGTACAGTGGCCCACCAACATTGGCCTCTCATACTAAGTAACGTAACGCATATCTATTTATACAGGTCATTCCAGTATTTCCATGACCAAGAAAACCAAACACTTCACTGTCACATATGTATAACTGTTAACTACAGACCATCATAACGCGGAACAATACTTGTTCCCCTCAACCAAAATCACTATTCAACAACTGACCGTTCCTTTTTCTGGAAGTCAACCATTGATTATCTCCCCTCACAACATTTTACAAAATTAACTCTTAACACATCCCCATATCTAGAATATCATCTTAAACAAGCTCTGTAAACTACAGGTCAACTCACTTAATCTATTACTAATGTGGCGATTATTCTAATGTCATCTCAATGTACCAGCCGTCATCTATCTACTAACCTGTGGCTCGGCACACCAATTGTTTCCCTTGGCTTTGTACCAAACATCACTACAAGTTCCTAATCATTACTGTTAACTACAGTATCTCCAACCATGCTACTCCCATCAAAAGAACTTGTCTATTTACTATAGACCTCTCACCAAAACAACTAATTCTACTTCTAATTTTCTCGTCCACCCGACGCAATTACTTAACGTATCATTACTTTCTAACATCTTACCACGACTACTCTAAGCTTCCTCAAGTCTTTCCTAGCACTCTTGCATCGTGACGATAATCAAACCGGTCACCCTCCTCGGAACACGTTCTCCAACATTCATTTTACTAACCTTGTTTACCTCCGTATCTTTCACCTTATTTATCGGAATTCTTTCAGAACTGCAACCCACGCCACTTATAAACTGACAGCAGACCTCTCTTTTCTCGTTCCTGTTAAGAATACTAAACATGTCTTATGAAACATCATTCAGAATGTTAACTCCGTTTTCGTCATATAACTTCCATAATTTCCTTCCAACGTCAGATTATCTACAAAAAGACATCACAATTCTCCAATCATTTTTCTTTCTATCTCTCGATTTTCGCATACTCTACGTTCCACATTTATCAACGTCACTTATCAACCACTCTTCTCATATTCATACGGACTATGATACACAACCTCGCTCTTCATCTCACGACTACTCTCGCATCGCGACAACCTAACATCTCCATACTATTACTACAAAAAAAAAAAACACTTTAGACGCCACCTCAACATTCCAGCAATCACTCACCACAACCTAAGCGTATTGATCTCCTCTACACACCTCGACACAAGCCATATCAACGCCACTCTTACATTTTATCTATGTATTTCACTTAGGCGAACGTCACCACACCTCTCTCCTACTTTCTTCATCACGACGAACAGCTGTCTGACTACAGTTATACTCACGTATGAACAACGCACAACCCAGACGAATTATTCCAGAGGGACTTTCTCAATTCACTGCTTTCTTATATCTCATTTACAGCACTATCAACTATCTCTCAAACAAACTTCATTCCAACAGGTTACTAATCTCGTAACTATCCTTCTATACTTCTCCACAAGCACGACGTAACTCGTATTCTTTAAGCATCAACTTCTACAGTCTTTTACTCTTAATATTCTCGCGTTCAACTGGCTATTTTACACACAGGATACTCAATTCTCCTCAATCTATATCTCCTCACCAGACACTCTCGATTCACCTGTCAACCATACTATACTTACTTCTCAAACTCCCAAGCGAAACTATTTCAGACATCACGTCATAGTTCTGAGTCAAAGCATTTCTAGTACTTAGTTTATCTCTCACCCTCTACTAATTCTGTGCTGAATCTACTCTATTTTAATCACATCAGTTATACATCAGTCAAGCTGATTAACTCTCCATTCTTTTCCATTCTGGACAAAGGAGTATTTTACCTAGTTTACTCTCCCTACATCACAACCAAACACACGATATCCTGTATTACGTAATCCACGTGGAATATCATTTGCCGTACTTCACTATCCTCCAACAAACACCATCGCCTACCCTGTACCATGCTACACCAAAAAATTCATCTGCCTATTTTAGACAGCTCATATACCTATATGCTCAAACCGCAGTTCGTCTTATAATCCAAAACTATTTCATTTCCTTCTTCCCCATGGAATTTTAACCGTTATAGAGTGTGTCCAAGTTAAATACTTCACTGTCTTTCAATACATTAACCCGTCTTTCTCTTATTATGTCATCTTCACTATCTGTTGTCAACCTGTTAAAGTACTCAGGTCTTAATTCTCTGAGTTTTCTTATGTTATCTTCTGTTGTCGAGGAGTAAATTCCCGCTATCTGTCTATCACTATTCTTCTTCTTACATGTTTTCTTTCTATTTCCTTTATTGCGTCGGTCCTGCTCACTGTTTCCTATATACCTTACGTAACGTTTGTACTTCCCCATTTCGTCTTCAGATGACACACTGACAATAGTTCCCTCATCAGATTCATTATAGTAGTTCACCGCAGCCACGTCAATTCCATTTCCATAGTCGCCTTTAGAACGTCTGAGTTTCTTTCTCTTTCTTGGTCTTCGTCCCTTAACCTTCCCTACTTTCTTGTCATATAAACTGGTATCTATTTCTAAAGAGTCATTAACCAAAACTCTGTCCGTCTGTCTACCAGTAACTACACCGTATGAGGGAACATCACGCTTCGATTCAGGATCTGCTCGTAGTGTAGCTCTCTCATTCTCCGAATCATCAGTAATAATATCTGTTTCAGCATCACTATAATATGCGGCTGTAGGAATATCTTCTCCGTAATCTAAACTCGGTAGTACCTCTATTAACTATCATACTACTATTTCTTTCTTCAATACTTCTCCTCTTTAGCTTTCTTTCGTTCTTGGTCCTCGTCTGTCTATCTTTCCTAACTTCAACCTTGTCTCCCTTAGACAATTGAGTTGGTTTTGACTGAGTCTCTATTAAGTCAGTTTGACTTCCCTTTGTTATCTTGCTGGCTGGTTGTACCTGGACCTTTTTCTCTACTGTATCTACCTGAGTCTGTGTACTATTTTCTATCGTATTACCTGCCTGCGTCTGTGTCTCTCGGTTTCTTTTCTTTACTAATATCGTCGTCTTCTTTTCCTGTTCAATCCTAATATTGGCAAGTATTTTAGGAGTCGTTGAATTCTTATCTTTGTGTTCTACTCTGTCCTTCGATCCTGACTTCAAATATTGTCTTTGTCTCTTTTCAAACCAGTCGTTACGTCTTTTTCTAGCGTTTGCACTGTGAGAGGGCCAGTCCCATGATTTCCTTGAAAGGTTTCTCTCACGCCCATTTTTGTATTTATAACAACTATACCAGTCCGAGCTTTTACCATTTCGTCTGTTCTCACCGTCTTTTACCCTATAACCATTAGACTTTGGTTCATCATAACTATATTGTCTTCTGTCTTTATTAAGCAATAGCTGTCTCCTGTTATTCTTTCCTACTCCATTACAGTCTACCATAATCCTATAAGGGTCTTGTCTAGTCGTTCTGTTCTTCAATGTTTCCACAAAATTCTCTACTTCCGTAATTGACACCTTTAATTCCCCTAACCAGGTACTAAGACGTTGTAATTCCCCACACAAGTAATTCATATTAACTTCCTTTGAAATATCTATCAACCTGAAACAATATTTCTACTTCTTCTTCTGTATATTCTTTGGTACCTGGAGAAAAAAAACTTGTCCTGAGTTCAGCTGAAATATGCCTGATTCTCCACTGTGCTGTGATGAGTCTTCTAAGCTGAAATATTTATACCTATACAAGCAACCAAACAATCAATATCTAAATTAATTAACTAAAGAATTCAATTATTTTTTATCCAATATTAAATATGTTACCCCCTTTTTTTTTTCTTGTTGAGGTTATCTTTCCAACCGAAAATGAAGTTCCTGGCGTCTATGTCTCTGTCTACTGAGTTTGAGAAAGCCGGTACTCGAGTACTTGAACTAAGATCGACAAAGCGGGTTCTGTAAGGACCAAAAATGCTCGACTGTAGTCCACAGGCCTCGATAGGGCACCACAAAATCTCACAGGGCCTCGATAGGGCACAACAAAATCTCACAGGGCCTCGATAGGGCACAACAAAATCTCACAGGTAGTTAGGGAGTTTCTTCTCAGGTAGTCTCTCTTCTTGGGATGCTCAGTACCGTGCTTCAACCCTTGGTTGGGTCCCTTCTGAGATGGAGTACATCATCGACGTCTTGAGATAGTCTGACAGACAACAGCGAGCGGCTCTCGATTGCAGTAGAGCCCCGAGATAGTCTGACTCGTCAACAAAACATTGGGCAATCCATGAAGTAATGCCTTATTTATTTACTGTCTCGATTGTCTTTTACCAACGTTCTTTTTTTCTATTTGTTAGCGTTCAGAACGAAACCTATTTAACATTGAGGCTGAACTTGATTGTCTTATTGAAATGTTCTTTCTCACCTGACTCAACGATCAGACGACTGGATTTCTGGATTGCCCTTTAGCCAAAGTTCTGTTTGCTCAAGACCTGATCAAACTGAGCCGACTTTCAGCACACTCCTCGTTCGAGATATTGATTCACTGACTTGAACTTGACATATTCGGCAGAGTAATGACCAAGAGGAGTCGTTATGATGGTGTTTACAGGCGCTGCCACCCGTTATGGCAAGTTGGGTTGGTTTTCACTCTTCTCTTGACGCCAATTTATTTGTTATCTCAAGTCTTGAAAAAGACTTACAGACAACCGCCCCTGGCCGGGCTTTTGGTCGCTGTATTCACAGATAACTTATACTTATTGGCCATCTTTCCCACTGCGCCTTGTTACGTTCAATGCTGGTTTAAAAGTGCGCCGAAATTGTTTCTGGCGATTTAGACAAACGGAGCAAGGATCATCTTCTCAGTTTTTGGCCTCCGCGATGTTATATAGTATACGGCATGACTTCGCGTTGTTTCTCTGTAGACCGGATTATACCAGGCTCAAATCCTCGGTCGTAGGCTCCAAAATTAGTCCTGTACCAGAGTACAGAACCAACAAAGACTGGGTTTTTATACAAAGACTGTTTATTTTCTTCACGATGACAACATGGCTTCTTCCCAGTTCTAAGCCGGGATGTTGACTGCCCCCTGACAACCCACTACGTCACGACTTGAGCATCCCCCCCATTCTCTTCCGATGCTCAATCGTGCTGTAGCTGTTTCCCACTAGATCCTAATAACCTAATACTCCACTACTGTTACACAGTTCACCACTATTATAGTGCTTCAGATTGTGTTATGCTCCCATTTATGCATTCAGCTGTTAAAGAGCTGAGAGAAAATTCTTCTTGATATTCCCACATTTTGATAGGGAGTCACTTCTGGATCTAGGACTTCTGGTTAGAGGTCCCAGATGATATATGGATGGCCTCTCCACCATACTGTTCTCTGTCGATATATAAAATGGCACAACATCTCTTTACATATGTTAAAAGATAATGTTATTATACATCAACAGACACAGATTGGGGATGGGGAGGAAAAGGATGGGTGTGGTCCCAACACACCTCTCCTAGTTTGATGATGCAGTGTAGTTCACTCTGATGTACTGTGGGTGATATGTGTTCAATTCACCCTTATCTGTGGTAATCACAAGACCATATGCTGAGACAGGGTAGCTTAACACAATTACAAGCATTTATGTAGTCTAAGTTCCACCATGTTTGAACCACAGTAGACCTGGGCACAAGGAGGACCAGACACAGTACAGCAATCATTGTGACATAGCAACATGGGACAGGCATTGTGAAGGGAAATGGAAAATAGGCATTTACAACTGCAATATGCAATATAGATTAACTAATGGCATTTACCCAATTAGCAGACCAGACATTCATTCCTATGGCTGTGATGTTGGTGCATGAATGTCCTATTCCATATACACTCACTCAGCAATGCCACACCTCACCCCTTTTCTCAGACAGACCTGACTCACAGGTACATCATCTTTATCATCATCATGTGCTCTTTCCCCACTGAGTAATTTTCATGTCTACTACTATGTGTTCAATTCACCCTTATCTGTGGTAATCACAAGACCATATGCTGAGACAGGGTAGCTTAACACAATTACAAGCATTTATGTAGTCTAAGTTCCACCATGTTTGAACCACAGTAGACCTGGGCACAAGGAGGACCAGACACAGTACAGCAATCATTGTGACATAGCAACATGGGACAGGCATTGTGAAGGGAAATGGAAAATAGGCATTTACAACTGCAATATGCAATATAGATTAACTAATGGCATTTACCCAATTAGCAGACCAGACATTCATTCCTATGGCTGTGATGTTGGTGCATGAATGTCCTATTCCATATACACTCACTCAGCAATGCCAGACCTCACCCCTTTTCTCAGACAGACCTGACTCACAGGTACATCATCTTTATCATCATCATGTGCTCTTTCCCCACTGAGTAATTTTCATGTCTACTACAGTAGGTAACAGAAGCTCAATTGCATACACAATTGTTCACATATGCACCAAGCACATATGGGAAAACATGTTTAGTCCTTGTAAATTTGCATGAGCCATACATTATAATCAGCCAACTAAGACACAGGTTCACACACCTATGGTTCTCTTAGGAACTAGTTTATATGAACCATCCAACAGTAGAGGTAATAGTGTAATACTTCAGGGAGAAATGGTATTAATTCTCCTGAGCATAATGTAGCCACCAGGCATCACATGGACTTAGCAATTCTGGCGTGCCATCACCGTCCTGTTTACATATGGATATTTGAAGCATCTTTCTTTCTACCAATGTGAGAGGATACTTATCAAAGCACCAGCTCATTCACTCCAACATTCTCAGCGTTTTACCAAGGAACTTGTACATGTTTACATCACCCATTCTAATTCAGACTGCCATTTGTTAACTCGCGAGAGCAAAGGTACAGTTGATTTAAGAATAAGTCATCCTAGGCATGAAGAATGCACAAGGGGTTTGGGTTTGCGAATTTGCATTGAGTGTACTATACATTCATCAAGCATACGCAACCAGTCACAACAAGGGATTGATATGCACTTGGAGTATACAGCGTGAAAGACATGTCAAGGTTGAAGAAGCAGTATCCAGAATACTGGCGCATAGAAGTTAGGTTTTCCACTTTCACATTTTATTCATAAAATACTCTTATATTCTTCTCATTCGTTCACTAGGCACAACTACAACATCAAAGTATGTTTTAAAGTGGTACCTGTTGTCCAGAGAACAATATATTATTGAATCTTTAAGGGCATTGTTGAGTCATCACATCACACTAGCGACCGCTCCCGGTGAAAATCCCCGCTCAAACTAATTAGATTTTAAAATATGGCCCAGGAATAGCGTGGGCTCATTACTTATTAACCAATCAAAAGACAAGCGCATATACCGCTGCCCTCCCCCAACTCGTTCTAGAACATACTAGTTCCAAGAATCGTCCTTCTATTTGGAAACGCCACTTAAATCGAAAGTATTTTTATGAATGTGTCGGGCTGGAAATGGGGAGTTCTGATCCATCATGCTACATGGACCTATCGGGATATAAGTGTTTTCTGTCGCCCTGGAGGTCCAAACGTAAATGCATCTCTCCTTCATTAACCCATCACCAGGACAGTACGTCCTGTTTACCTAGTCTATTCTGTTACAGTATGAATTGGGAACAAATAGGTATATTAAGCTCCTGCGAGAAGAAACGTACTAAACATCAACACGTTGCACATACCTTACAAGGAGATTCATCGTATCCCGAAATACAGGTGAAAATCTGAAATCAGAAGCACTCAATAAATATATTCTGCTCCCACATGGATACGTAGTGGTTGTGCTTTTTTGTTTTGTGCTTTTTTTATATTTCGTTGCCCTATCTATCCGTGTTGTCCTGTCCTTGACAAAGATTCTGAGAATCGAAACGTCGGCCGTCCTGTGTGTCGTATTGTACGCGTTTGTGTGTTTTTATTTTATTATTCATTTTATATATTTATTGAGTGCTTCTGATTCGGATTTTCACCTGTATTTCGGGATACGATGGATCTCCTTGTAAGGTATGTGCAACGTGTTTGTGTTTAGTACGTTTCTTCTCGCAGGAGATTAATATACCTATTTGTTTCCAATTCATATTGATATAGCCTGCTGCAGCCGCTGCTTTATCTTTCTATTCTGTTACATGAACAACACAAACAGATCTAAAGAAATCACGACATTAGAAAATGTAATAACATTACAACACAAACAGAAAAAGTCTAGAAATGACACGTTGCTAGGCCGAATATGCTACTGCCCAAAACAGTGTCCAAATTTAAAAGCAAAATAACGAAAATAATATTTTTAGCAGGGTTCATTCTGGCATGTAAATGTTAAAAGGGTTAAAGTCAAGAGATCCGATGTCAATACATCCGGTTCTATCCCACATTTCTCGGTCTTCTTCCGTAGAGGGGGTTGCTGCAAACGTCACACATTGCACGAATTCCTTAGCTCCAGCGACGATTCCCATGTGTCTCAGAAAAAAATTGCACTAGTGAAACCGAAAGAAGGTGTCGAGAAACGAAACCCACGACTTTCAGAACAAGAGGCAGATAGCCTAACCACCTCGACAGGGAGACACCATGTAGTAGATGGAGCTCGAGATGTTTTTTTTTTAAAAGTTGCATATCCCTTACAGGACATTGCAGTCAACACCAGTATTTTTAAGTGCTGTTGATGTTCTTGGCAAGATTACGCTCAGTAGTTTGCCATTGCTTTCTGAGCGACTGGCTCACATACCCCTAAGTAGATCAACGGGACGCGATCCGCTACCGAATCTCGCACAGCTGTGTTCCACACGTGGATATACGAGATTACGGAGAAAGTCATTAACTCCTTCGCCGGGGAGCCGGCGAGCTCGAAATTAGCTGATGGATAGTTCATTGTTTGTTATTGTCTCAGGTTCACGATGTCAGACAGAGCATCTCTTTATAGAAACAATGGCTAGCATCATTGGCCAGTATGGCCACATCTAGGAAGGAAAGTAATGGCTGTGTGTCTTATTTACATATGCCTGGAAACAGCATTGTTCGTGAATTCACAGTTCAAGATAACGAACCGTCGTGTATCGGCGTGGCACATGATGATGATGTTACTTTTATGCGAGGAAAAACACTTACATATTGATTCTCTGCGCATCTATTTGGTGCTGAATGCCTGTAAGACTTGGTCACAACGCAGAACTGAGGCGAGAACACAGCTCTGTTCAAGACCGGTAATTCTGTGAGATTGCGATCTATGACGGGCAAACCTTATCGGTAGGGCACTGATGATGATGATGATGATGATGATGATGATGATGATGATGATGATGATGATGATGATGATGACTCTGGTATACTAGTACACATGTGGATGCTCCGCCGTGCTACCGAGTTTCGTGCAATGAGCTAAGAGCCTTCCTGTCTTCTATTGGGAAAGTCCTTACGATATTAATTTACCGCTGCAGCCAGCCAGACCCAGAACGAACAAATCATTGTAGAAACACACCCATGTACGTGTGAGGGGGAGAATAATAGTTGTACAGGACATCGCAATTAACCCCATCATTTTAGCATGTTTGTGATTTATTCAGCAATTTTTACGTTCAGTAGTTTGCCATTGAATATTTTTTTTTTAACTACCAACACTCATACCATCGAAATCAACACAAGACGGTCTGCTTCCACATCACTGCGGCAGACTTCGAAACCTCGACTCAGTATGTCGGGGAATTGTGAAACGCGTTAACTGCACCTAAGCCAGCTTGTGGGCTGAGTTAATATGAAGGTAATTAAAATGATTACAGTTAATAAGTACCAATGATAATCGTGCCGCATCTACTGATAAGGAAGCGAAGTCTAGTGGGAGAGGAAATGCAACAGCAGAACATTAAAGAGATCGGAATTTGCTGAACTGGCAGGATTTAGCCAATCTTGCGGCGATGTGTTTATGCTTGGGTGTACACGTCTGCTTAACGTAAGGCCGCATCTGAAGGGGAACCTTTGACGTGAGTAAACACAAAAGGGAGTGGTTGCTGCTGTGATCGTGTGTCTAGCGAGTTTGTTGCGTAAGTCTGCAACAACGCCGTCTTATCAGCTTTAATATTTGGTTAATTTTTGCGGTTAAATTTTAGATAGAAGCCGTCTGCGCGGGGCGCCAGATTGCCCTGCAGTAAACATTGTGGTGGAATGACGCAGAAACTTCACCATACATCGCTGGTAGACCCATTGACGGGTTGGGTCTAACAATAAAAAAGATTATAGATAAAAGAGCTTTGCTATAATCGAGTTTATAGTCAGTTGCATATCCTTTACAGAACACAAATCCCATTACATTACACCCACTACAACCATGAACATTCCAGATCCCTTTATATTACACCGATTACAACAATGAATATTCATTCATTCATCATGTGCCATGCCGACAAGCGTTGGCGGTCATGATTCGCCATCTCACTTGATCACCAGAGTCGTGGATCAGCTCAGTGTTCCTGTCTCGACAATGCCACGTGGTCAAGCCATCCAGCTATTTACTTCTCTGCCTTCCCCTTGATCTCTTCCCTTCCATTTTGCCAGTTGTCATCAAGTTCTGAAATTTATTTCTTCTCATAACGTGACCAAACAATATTGACTGTCTACGTCTAATGTCTCTAATCAGTGTACGATTTTCATTTGTTTCTTATAGCACTTGGACTTTGGTTTTTCTGTCTGTTCATGGCATTCTTTGCATTTTCCTCAAAAACCATATTTCCACAGTCATCATATGTTTTTAGCTTGTCTGCTCATTGTCCACGCTTCACATCCATACAAAAGTACAGATTCTGTGTAGCACCTAGCCACTCTTTTTCTCGATGCAATTGGGATCTTTTTGTTGGTCAGTATGTTTTTCATCTTGCAAAAGGCTACCTTCGACACGGCGATTCTAGGCCCAATGTGATTATAACTCTGCACAAGTCTGACTGTTCCGCTGGCAGTGCAGGGAGTGGCCAGCAGGGGCCTCGGAAGTGGAAATCCAGCAACTAATTCAGGATAATGCTCGCCCGGGTGATGTGATTATCTACACAGATGGTTCGGTGTTGAGAGGTAGGAGAAGTGCCTGGGGATTCTTAGCAAAAGCTAATGGCCGACGTTTGGTGCAGGAGAACCTGGCGTATGATACCACAACATCTAGCTTAAGAATGGAGGTGGAGGCGGTCAGTGCAGCTTTCCGCTGGATGGAGAACACGATACATACACACATCGTGATTGTAACTGACTCAGAAAGCATGCTGAGAAAGGTGAGGACAGGCAAGCTTCGTGCAGAGTGGCTTGCTTCGCTTCGGAGGTCACGGGTGGCAAGCATCACCTGGATATTTTCTCCGGGACATGCCGGTGTGCTGGGTAATGAACAGGCGGACGGATTGGCTGGCTCGGCAATACTTGGTGGAGTATTGATACATGACAAAGCAGACGTGGTTGCGGCCTTGTGGGAGCACGTGTACACCTCGGAGGAGCAAATGGATCACCATGGTCTGGCAAGAATGCGACAGCAAGGGGTGACGAGAGGATCTGGCCGACGCTCGACACTCAGAGGAAAAGCGAGACGGACATATAATCAGATTGCTACTGGAACTATTAGTGTTGGAACTCTTCGCTGGCTGCTGAGGATGGGGACGGAGCGCTTATTGGAATGCCCCGAATGCTGTAATGTCGGTTCCTAAATCAATCAATCAACCAATCAAAATCTCTTCAAGGCATCTCCCATCAGTGAATATTACAGATCCCATTACACTACACCCACTACACCAATGAACATTACAGATATCAGTATCCCCCATTCACTATAACAATGATCATTACAGATCCATTTATACTACACCCACTATAACAATGAATATTAAAGATTCCATTACACTATACCCACTACAACAGTTAACATTACAGATCAATTTACCAACATACGGAAGTAAAAAAGTGTATACACCGACTACAACAATGAACATTACAGATCCCATTACACTAAACCCACTACTACAATGAACATTACACTACACTCACTACAACAATGAACATTACAGATCTCAGTACCCTCCACCCACTATAACAATGATCATTGCCGATCCCTTCACACTACCCCCACTATAACAATGAACATTACAGATTATAGTAAAATAAATGTTGCATGTTCTTTGCAGTACGTTGCGATCAACTTTAGGTTGCTATTCTAGATATTTTATTTATAGGTTCAGTAGTTTGCATTTGTAGACCGCGTCGCGTTGATCTTTTACGAATTGGAGTGGGTGCCGGTCGTTCAGATAGCAATGACAAAAATACTGAAATTAAACTTGTCAAGAGATCACAACAGCAAATATTTCTGGTGTTGACTGCATTGTCCTATAAAGGATATGCAACGTAATAATAATATCAAGTTTGACTTTGCTCTCTGAACGAGACATCAACGGTTAAATGTACCTTAGTGCCGGTGTAGAGGTTGTAGTGTACCTACCCTCATCTCTCCATTAGCACACCGGGAGTTAAAGAGCAAGCGCTCTAACCCTTTCGACCATGTGAACATCTACACATCCCAGCAGACTCCCAAAATGCGGTCACGGAGCTCATCCCGAAGATTGCAGACAAAGCTATCACCCCGGTCTGATTACGGGCACGCCGGAGGAAATCAAAGGAAGTAATTAATCAGGCCACGGAAAGAGATGGCCAAACATTATCAGTGGCAGGCGCCGGATATAAACGGATGGAATGAAAGTGAGGAGGAGGGAAACAAATAGTCCTTAATGAGATAACACACTGCATATATATAATAGATCGTTGTGTTCTTGTATGGTAAAAACGATTAATTAATGAACACAGTCTCATTAAAAGACGAAGTTAGCTCGTTTTTGCGTGAATTCCTTAGCTGTGTTTGTGTGTAAGTGTACATTGTCTGTTATGCTATTTTTTCTTATATGTTTATGTGTGTATTTATACTGTCCTTGATGAAGATTTGCTTTTAAACTGAAACGTTACAGATGTAACAAAGTAACATGAGTGATGTAATCGATTTAAGGGGAAAAAACTTAGTATGTGAGTGAGTGGCACCTAGCAGTCTTGACAGACCAAAGTATGTGAGTTGGAATGTGACCAGAATTCCATCACAATGCCTGGGCAGAGCTTCAGAGAAACATGTGGTGCCCAAACGACATGTTCCCTCTCTCGGCCTAGTCTTGTGTATTCCAGAGGAATGGGGAACCAATACGTCTGGCACAAGGTAGGCTGCAGACGCTGGCGGCTCAGCGTGAAACCTCCGAGACCTCGAGCAGGTGGCGAGTGGTGGCCAGACTCCGGAACCCAAGGGGCCTGACATAGAGGCGTTCAGCCAAGTCCCATAGGTGAGGGCCTCGTATGCGCCTAAACCGTAGGGCGCGTACATCTCAACCACAAGTGTCCGGACCTGTGTAAAGCGTGCACTATCGTCAGACTCCCCGCCTGACTTTTGCGGATCCTGCGACCACCGGGAATAGGCCCGCCCTGGATATCGCCGAAGATATTGCTCGTCTGTTGCGAGCAAATCTCCCATCCTTCCACTGTGCGGATCTGACCGCCGCGTTTTGATTGAATATGACTGAATAAGTAAAGAAACGATAAAATTAGTGGTATTTCAATTGTGCTTCCGCTCCCACCTATGCTACACCCTTCATGTGTCTTCACAAAGTCGGACTAGAGTCAAGCTCATAGGAATAGTCAAGTCCATAGGAATAGTCTATGGAATGCTATGCGGGAATTTGGAATACCAAGGAAGTTATTCAACATGACCAGACTATGCATGGAAGATATTTATAATATAGTAACATATAAAGGCAGGAAATCAGACCCTTTCCAAATAACATCTGGCTTGAAACACGGGTGATGCACTATCGCCGCTTCTCTTCAATCTGGCTCTAGAGAAAGTTGTAAGGAGGGTAAAGGAGGAATGTGATATCGGAGGAACATCCAAGCTGCTTGGTTATGCAGATTATATAGATATTATAGGGGAAAATGAACAAAAGACATTGGAAATATTGACTCACGTAATGGAAAAAGCCCAACAGATGGGGCTGGTTATCAACCAAGATAAGACAGAATATATGGTAATTTCAAGAGAAGGAATGGCTAAAAACTCTGGCCACATACAAATAGATAATATGACCATTAAAAGAACGGAAACATACAAATACCTGGGTACAATCTTCAACTGCTCCAACATCATAAGGGAAGAAATACAAACTAGAATCAATTCTGGAAATAAGATATACTATGCACTACAACATCTACTAACATCAAAGGCGCTATCTCGTAACACCAAGATCACAATATACAAAACACTGATCAGACCAGTTGTGCTGTATGGCTCTGAAACCTGGAGTACAACGAAAGGAGATGAAGCCTTGCTACAAACCTTTAAGAACAAAGTTTTAAGACGCATCTTTGGACCCACTAGGGATACACAAAGTAGAGGGTGGAAAATAAGAAGTAACAATGATATTTATGTTCTGTTTAAGTCCCCGCTAATCACTGGTATCATGAAGGCTAATAGACTACAATGGCTGGGGCATATAGAAAGAATGGAAGATAATAGGGAAACAAAACTCGCTTACACTCAGGAAATAAATTACCGTAGACCCCGAGGTAGACCAAGAAGACGGTGGAGAGATTATATATATATATATGTATATATATACACACAGACCTACAAGCACTTGGAATCGACGACTGGCAAGAGAAGGTCAACCAGAGAGACGAATGGAGACGGATTGTATCTGCAGCAAAGAACCTCAATGGCTCGGAACGCTGAAGAAGAAGAGATATGGATGAAAATACCTACACGAATGACTTGAAGACAATTACCAAACCCAACAGCTATCCATCATTCTTCTTCAGTTCCCCCGATGTGTCTCCACCTTGCCGTGGTGGGGGAGCTTGCGTGTCCCATCGACCCCATGTGCTTGTCGATGGATGAAAAACTACATATCGGACAGTTCATGGGATAGGGACCAGACTAAGAGAGACACAACCTGCTGCTCTGCAGGTAGACTGAGGATAGCAGTCAGATTTTAAACTCAAGCGCACGAAGCCACAAACTTGGTCCAGACACTTACACAAAGGCCACAATCTGAGACATGTAGCTGAACGCCTCTAAGCTACTACCCTTGGATGAGTGAGCCGGGCCGAAAACTCACCTACCGAAATACGGAGGTGAGGTACTGAGCACGCTACATGCCCAGTTCAGATACCTGTCCGAAGGCTCTCAGCTGGGGGATATGAGGGATCCCCGGATGAGAGGGCCGCCCGTTTCTCGCTCACTGCTGTACGGAGGTAAGATGCTGAGCCGGCAGCACATGTAGCCTACCTCGTGAGCGAGTACAAAAAGGTTGAAGAAGTGCCCCAGTCGAATGAAAGGCTACGAAAACTGACTATCTAACTCATAGAGAGTGTAGACAAAGGTGGAAAAACAAGGTGGTTAAATGTCTCAACACGAAATGGAACGCACGGCTAGCGAATCCATTGCGTAGTCCGAAGCAAAAGCTTATCTAGTGGATGTCGCCTGCAGACTGACCGTTCCTGGTATGTGATTTAGCGACCGGTGGCAAGCGAGATGCCCAACACATGGAAGTGAGGAACTAAAGCAGCCATGAGCAGGACGAGGCAACCCCTCGGGTGAGCCCAGTTCAGAGCAATATGTGTCGGCTCTGCAATTATGGAAGCCTCCTTGGATAGCCTTGGATAGGCCCATGGTCTGCCCCTGCCTTCCCTTGAGGGATAACCGTGATGTCGATGATCGTTCTATCTTGACCAGCTGAGATGTGGGCGACATCACAACAATACGTCTAACGTGCCTCGAAACCCGAGGAAGCTAACCTCATTAAAAAATGCCTGCTGAAGTCGGAAGTGCCGTCCTACGGGTGGCAAACTAAAAATTGGCACTACGCATTTACGTCCGAGTGAAATGTCTCGTCCGAATGTCTCTCGTGCTAGGAACAGCTCTGACTACCTAGTTTCCGAATGCCGCTCTTGTTCGGAACAGCTCTGACTAGGTAGTTTTCCGAATGTCTGTCGTGCCTGGAACAGCTCTGACGGGCGCAACGACAAGCACATGTCCCAAAACTCGCTGAGTGGATACCGTCTGCAGACCTGTCTGGTTTGTGCGAGAACGGCCCGGGGCGAACGAAATGCCCAATATATTGAAGTGAGGAATTAAAGCAGCCATGAGCAGGACGTGACGATTCCCTCGGTGAGCCCAGTACCAGAGCGTTATATGCCGGCTCTGCAATTATGGAAGCCACCCAGGATGGCGGAAAATGCTATGGACTGTCCCTGCCTTCATTTGAGGGAGGACCGTGCAGTCTTCGACTGTTCCAACTTGACCAGCTGGGAGGTGGACAGTACCACAAAAGTGAGTGTCTCCCAGGAATGCTAACCTGGCCAAAAATGCACGCTAAAAGTCGGATGTGTTGGCCTAAGGGTTTCGACCCAAGGGTGCCTAACCAGACACACAGCAATGACATCTGAAAAAACACTCCGGATGAACGCAAAGAAGAAGATTCTTCAGCAACATGACCATTGCCGATTACTAAGCCTTATGTTCCAACTCATAGCCTTCTACAGAGATACAAACCATTGTGTTTTGTCTACGACCTACCCAGTGCATTACTTGGCCACCTAAACAGGTTCAAATCCTTAGTCATATGAATGTCAACGTGTGACTGGTGATTTCGGACTCTGAACAGATTCGTCAGTACTGCCCAACACGAATAGACTTCCAATGATAGAAACGGTGAATGGATGCAATGATGAATTAAAGAACGGAAGAAGCTGCCTCTGTGACCCAGTGAAGGCAGTGAACTTCATTCTGAGATATAAGGTTTGGCTAATAACTTTAACCCTATAGGAGGAGGAGGAGGAGGAGGAGGAGGAGGAGGAGGAGAGGGGAGAAGAAGACGAAAGGGAGAGGGGAAGGAGAGAGAAAGAGAGAGAGAAGTAAAAGGCAGAAAAAGAAGTAGAAGAAGAAGAGACATGCGCCTTTTAAAACATGTTGTTGACTATGTCTTATGATGTTTTACCTTAACTATGTTCTCATGACTTAGTGATACAAATCTTCTTCTTCTTCCTCTTCTTCCCCCTCTTCTTCTTCTTCTTTCTCTTCTTCCCCCTCTTCTTCTTCTTCTTCTTCTTCTTCTTCTTCTTCTTCTTCTTCTTCTTCTTCTTCTTCTTCTTCTTCTTCTTCTTCTTCTTCTTCTTCTTCTTCTTCTTCTTCTTCTTCTTTCTCCTCTTCTTCTTCTTCTTCTTCTTCTTCTTCTTCTTCTTCTTCTTCTTCTTCTTCTTCTTCTTCTTCTTCTTCTTCTTCTTCTTCTTCTTCTTCTTCTTCTTCTTCTTCTTCCCCTGATCTCCCTAAATATCATGGGCACTCAACCAGCTCACGCCATCTTGATTATGATTGGTCAGATTTTGCAGCAAAACCTGTCTACGGTATAATGTAACTAGTTGCATGTCAACCTTCCCTTGCCGCCTTTTACGACACACATTGTAGGTTACAGTGTTGCAGTTCCTTGCTTGGTATGTTATAGTAATGTCTAAGCATCTGCAAACAATGTCATCTGCAAACGCTTCCCCAGTTTTACAGTGACCATACTGGTCAGTCACACTAGCCATTGTTTGTTTTCTTTTCCATTTGTTTTCCTGTTTGGTTTCTTGCCTTCACTCGCTTTGAACTCAAGCGTAGTCCATACACGTGTTACTACTTCTAGTGTGCTGGACTTATTCTTGCTTGTGGATTGGCTTTCCATATTACTAGTTTCCCTCATCATCACTCCGACTTTCGGAGCACTTGTAATTTACGTCCCTAAATCAAGGACGAGAAGTCAATATTTTTGTCCAGTTGACCGTTGTAGGGGTTGCATCCATACCAGCACACCGGAAGTTGAAAAGTCGGCGCTCTTATCCATGCAGCCCTGCTGGCCTGAGCCAATGTTTGTGGAGACCATAACTAACAACTACTTTTCGTCTGCTCACAAGATCAGTCCGCCCCCTACTCTCATGGTTTCACGTTTCCATATTTGGTGGCGGGGGTGCGGGCCTAAACGGTTACTCCAACTTGCCCAAGGCTGTCCTGTGGGATGGCGGTGGGTAGAAGATGCATTACTTCTTTAACAGGGGTACCCCCTACCCAGCCACCCTAAACAGTAAAACTAGCATCTTTCATTCCCCTGCTTCTGCAGTATTCTGACAATGTTTTTTTTTTCCTATGTAAATGTAACATGCACATTTCATGAATGAAAGATGAGTGATTGAAAGGGCCGAATGTAAGACGGGCCTGCGTGCCCAATTTGTTATCCTTTTAAAATAAAGTTCGTTCGTTCGTTCGTTCGTACTCAATTTTGTGCGGACTATCATCCTTCCTCACCCCACCCCCACCTCCTCTGCCCCACCGCCTCTACGCGGTCAACGAACGGAACATACAATCGCGCAATTATACCGGTGACTGGTTAAAAAAAAAAGTGACAATACAATATCACCATTCATTATTTATCTACATTCTCCTGTAGATGTACCATAAATACACCTGTCTGTTTATTTGTCTTACCTCGACATATTGCATTTCACATAAAAAACGACACGTAACCAGAGACGTGTGTCTGTATTCAGAGAACCGTGTGCTATTTCTTTGTCTTTCTGTGATGAGTTACTTGTCTGTATTGTTATAATTGTACCAGCGTCTGAACTTGATTATTTATACAGTGACTACCCGATCGCGCTTGGTGAAACCTCACGTGGAGAGACGGAACCATACACCTAGTTAGGTAGCTGTGTAGACACGGACAGGGAAACAGATAGAGATTTTGAGATAAGAATGCAAAAAAGGCAAGAGAAGCTTTCACAGCTCTGGGAAATTTGTGAAAGTCAGAGCTAATTACTGCAACCCTAGAGCCAGACTTAGAATGTTTAACGCTACCGTGTGTGTGTGTGTGTGTGTGTGTGTGTGTGTGTGTGTGTGTGTGTGTGTGTGTGTGTGTGTGTGTGTGTGTGTGTGTGTGTGTGTGTGTGTGTGTGTGTGTGTGTGTGTGTGTGTGTGTGTGTGTGTGTGTGTGTGTGTGTGTGTGTGTGTGTGTGTGTGTGTGTGTGTGTGTGTGTGTGTGTGTGTGTGTGTGTGTGTGTGTGTGTGTGTGTGTGTGTGTGTGTGTGTGTGTGTGTGTGTGTGTGTGTGTGTGTGTGTGTGTGTGTGTGTGTGTGTGTGTGTGTGTGTGTGTGTGTGTGTGTGTGTGTGTGTGTGTGTGGTGTGTGTGTGTGTGTGTGTGTGTGTGTGTGTGTGTGTGTGTGTGTGTGTGTGTGTGTGTGTGTGTGTGTGTGTGTGTGTGTGTGTGTGTGTGTGTGTGTGTGTGTGTGTGTGTGTGTGTGTGTGTGTGTGTGTGTGTGTGTGTGTGTGTGTGTGTGTGTGTGTGTGTGTGTGTGTGTGTGTGTGTGTGTGTGTGTGTGTGTGTGTGTGTGTGTGTGTGTGTGTGTGTGTGTGTGTGTGTGTGTGTGTGTGTGTGTGTGTGTGTGTGTGTGTGTGTGTGTGGTGTGTGTGTGTGTGTGTGTGTGTGTGTGTGTGTGTGTGTGTGTGTGTGTGTGTGTGTGTGTGTGTGGTGTGTGTGTGTGTGTGTGTGTGTGTGTGTGTGTGTGTGGTGTGTGTGTGTGTGTGTGTGTGTGTGTGTGTGTGTGTGTGTGGTGTGTGTGTGTGTGTGTGTGTGTGTGTGTGTGTGTGTGGTGTGTGTGTGTGTGGTGTGTGTGTGTGTGTGTGTGTGTGTGTGTGTGTGTGTGTGTGTGTGTGTGTGTGTGTGTGTGTGTGTGTGTGTGTGTGTGTGTGTGTGTGTGTGTGTGTGTGTGTGTGTGTGTGTGTGTGTGTGTGTGTGTGTGTGTGTGTGTGTGTGTGTGTGTGTGTGTGTGTGTGTGTGTGTGTGTGTGTGTGTGTGTGTGTGTGTGTGTGTGTGTGTGTGTGTTGTGTGTGTGTGTGTGTGTGTGTGTGTGTGTGTGTGTGTGTTGTGTGTGTGTGTGTGTGTGTGTGTGTGTGTGTGTGTGTGTGGTGTGTGTGTGTGTGTGTGTGTGTGTGTGTGTGTGTGTGTGTGTGTGTGTGTGTGTGTGTGTGTGTGTGTGTGTGGTGTGTGTGTGTGTGGTGTGTGTGTGTGTGTGTGTGTGTGTGTGTGTGTGTGTGTGTGTGTGTGTGTGGTGTGTGTGTGTGTGTGTGTGTGTGTGTGTGTGTGTGTGTGTGTGTGTGTGTGTGTGTGTGTGTGTGTGTGTGTGTGTGTGTGTGTGTGTGTGTGTGGTGTGTGTGTGTGTGTGTGTGTGTGTGTGTGTGTGTGTGTGGTGTGTGTGTGTGTGGTGTGTGTGTGTGTGTGTGTGTGTGTGTGTGTGTGTGTGTGTGTGTGTGTGTGTGTGTGTGTGGTGTGTGTTGTGGTGTGTGTGTGTGTGGTGTGTGTGTGTGGTGTGTGTGTGTGTGGTGTGTGTGTGTGTGGGTGTGTGTGTGTGTGTGTGTGTGTGTGTGTGGTGTGTGGTGTGTGTGTGTGTGTGTGTGTGTGTGTGTGTGTGTGTGTGTGTGTGTGTGTGTGTGTGTGTGTGTGTGTGTGTGTGTGTGTGTGTGTGTGTGTGTGTGTGTGTGTGTGTGTGTGTGTGTGTGTGTGTGGGGGTGGGTGGGTGTGGGTGGGCGGGTGTTCGGGTGTGTGTGTGTGTGGGTGGGTGTGTGTGTGGGTGTGTGATAAATTATTGTTGCGTTCGCTCGCTTTGAACTCAATCGTAGTCCATGCAAGTGCTACAACAGCATATCATCTCATCTCATATCATCTCATCTCATATCATCTCATCTCATCTCATCTCATCTCATATCATCTCATCTCATCTCATCTCATATCATCTCATCTCATCTCATCTCATATCATCTCATCTCATATCATCTCATATCATCTCATCTCATCTCATATCATCTCATCTCATCTCATCTCATCTCATCTCATCTCATCTCATCTCATCTCATCTCATCTCATCTCATCTCATATCATCTCATCTCATCTCATCTCATCTCATCATGTTCCTCTTGTACCTTGCGGTGTCGAGGTGAAGTATAAACTTCGTGAGAGTGCCCGATTATGGGCTTCATGTATCGATATTCCCATGGACTCTGCTATTCCCTCTGTATAACGTTTACGTCGTCGGCCTCTTCCTCTGTTGCCCTCTGGTCTGTACATCATTGCTTGTTGTGGTATACTGTTAGTTGGTAACCTACTTGCATGGCCAAACCATTTGACTTGCTGCCTTCTAATAAAATCTAGTGCAGCTACAACCCCCACTTTAGTCCTGATTTCTTCATTTCTGATCTTATTTCTTCTTGATACATTGAGTATTCTTGTCAGGAATCTCATTTCTGTTGTTGTGTTTTTCTTTTCTGTTTTTCTGTCATTGTCCAGGTTTGGCATTGGTAACATAGAGTTGATAGGACTGATATTTACGTGTGGTTTAGCTTTCCCTATTACCAGTGTCCCTCGCCATCAGGCAAACCCGCTCGGAGTAAAATGGGGAAGACATGGAGGCAGCTGCAGAACGTAGCACAAGAAAGAACGGCTTGGCAGTCATAGCTTGGGGGAATACGCTGCAACCGTGGATGCAGAGCAGCAGAATGTTGCCCAGCTGATGAGTTCGCACTGTTCATGCAAACAAGAAGTCGCTGCACACTAGACAGCAACAGGGTGAGAGTACAAGTAACGTTGACACCTACGAAATTCACGTGGTCGGCCATTGTTAGTTTGGAGAAGGATACAGTAGTTAGCGTTGCTTAACGTTGATTAAAATGACAAAAATGATGTATCGCTTCGTTCTTCCATCATTATTAACGAGAGACATCTTGGTAGTAAACATGTGTGTGCCACACTGATAGAATAGCGTTCGGATCCGTGATAGGTACAATGTGTAATGGTTGTATGGTTGCTAACTGAAGGTTCTGGCAATTATCCGCCATTGAAGACCCAGCAACGTCCCAAACGCTATAAATTAAACCGTCACTTTTTGGATAGCGAAATCCTGTAGGAAATTTAGTACTCGCGATTTGGCAACATCGTTTTTATTTCACTTACGGTAGGCGCGACTGATATTCTGCCCTTCATATCTATCTCCTTCCATGCATTATCTTATTCATAGATCTCTTATAAGACACACGAGAGCCACAGAGAGAGAGAGAGAGAGAGAGAGAGAGAGAGAGAGAGAGAGAGAGAGAGGTGGACGACAGCATTTCTAAGATGTAAACCTAGGCACAGTTTTCTTTGTTTCAAAAGAAACAATCTCTTGTCTCTAGAAGAATCTCCGTGAGTCTTGAACCCTGAATTAACCGAATAAACACATGCAGCCTTTTATCAGTGCACCATCCAAGAGTGTGAGAAACCAGCCAGCTACAGCCTGCATCAAATCCCCCTCCGACCTTTGAATGTGAGGCCAACGGCACTGTATCAAGAGATAGATAACAGGCATAGGGATGGGGGGAGCTATGCTTTCTGTGTTCGTGGTTACCAACCGTATAGTTGATAGAAGTGGGCAAACAACATATGTACAACACAGTATTATGTCTGATAAACAAAACAATGTTACCCGCTGTTAATTTGAAAAACGAAGACAAACACAATACATTGAATAATATCATCATGATCGTAATGATATTCTTCTTCTTCTTCTTCTTCTTCTTCTTCTTCTTCTTCTTCTTCTTCTTCTTCTCTTCTTGTTCTCTTCTTCTTCTTCTTCTTCTTCTTCTTCTTCTTCTTCTTCTTCTTCTTCTTCTTCTTCTTCTTCTTCTTCTTCTTCTTCTTCTTCTTCTTCTTCTTCTCTTCTTCTTCTTCTCTCCGCTCTTCCTCCTTCTTTTCCCTCTTCTCCTCCTTCTTCTTCTCTTCCTCTTCTTCTCCGCCTCCTTTTCTCCCACCTCTCCCTTCTTCTTCCTCCTCTTCGTTCGCACTGCAATAACTCCAATAAAACCAGTATCTAGCTTCAGGTTCATAATACAATCATATAGGTTTCGATGACAGGAGGTTAGTCAATGACATATGCACTCACGTTCGCGGTCCTAAACAAACGTTGATTTGGACCAAACAAAAAGTTGGTTTAGACCAAACAAAAATGGATGGCGGAAAATGGGAAGCAGGGGTGTGTCACAGTTATAACTTAAAAATTGTCAATGTGGTAGCAGACATGTTGCATTCAATGACAATATTTCGGCGATATATAAGCCTGTGGCAGGTACGGGAAATCGTTTAAGACGATTAATGATCCCATTGCACTTAATCAGTTAATAAGCTCGGGGTACTCTTCTGTCTATTTTGCCCCCCCCCCCCCCCCCCCCCCACCCCCCCCAAAAAAAAAAGGCTCCAACAGATTTTGCAAGTCAGTTTGATTCATCATTGTCCAGAACGTTGCAGTCGGCTGGTATCAATTGAATAGTGCATTTGTCGAATCGTTCGTTGTCTGGGTCCTAAATTCAGTTTCTACACAAACATTTACTGTCGAGGGCGAGATTAAGGTGGTATCTTTCACATCTTTTCTTCTATATCCGTGCGAGCCCCCTGTGCGTTTGTTATTTCTGCCAGTTAAAAGTTTCCCTTCATCAGGATGGAGGAAAATAGAAAAGTGAAACAGGATCACCGAGCCAGTGTCGAGATTAAATATTTACACGGCGTGTGCGAGGGCGGACTGGCTTAGCAGTACGGCGTGCGCAGCTTATGTGAAAGTGCTGCTTCGGGATCCAGCTGTGGTCGAATTTTACAAAGTATGGAACTAAGAGAGTTCTTTCCGATTCCATATACAGAGGTAGTGGTTCCAATGCCAAGCCTCCTCGGATAAGGCTGAAAAAATAAGGCCTCGCACGTTAAAGATCCCTCTGTGGTTGGATATGGTAGGCCGTAGTCGATGGAGTGACAGGATCGGAAAATGGTTAATGTAGGCCGCAGTAGATGGAATGACATGAACGGGAAATTGTAAAAGTAGGCCGTAGTGGATGGAATGACATGATAGAGAAATTGTTAAAGTAGGCTGTAGTAGATAGAGTGACATGATCGGGAAATGGTTAAAGTAAGCCGTAGTGGATGGAGTGACCGGAACGGGAAATGGTTAAAGTAAGCCGTAGTGGATGGAGTGACCGGATCTAGAAATGGTTAAAGTAGGCCGTAGTGGATGCAGTGACCGGATCTGGAAATGGTTAAAGTAGGCCGTAGTGGATGGAGTGACCGGATCTGGAAATGGTTAAAGTAAACCGTAGTGGATGGAGTGACCGGATCTGGAAATGGTTAAAGTAAGTCGTAGTGGATGGAGTGACCGGATCTGGAAATTGTTAAAGTA
Source organism: Cepaea nemoralis (assembly GCA_014155875.1). Classification (NCBI taxonomy): domain Eukaryota; kingdom Metazoa; phylum Mollusca; class Gastropoda; order Stylommatophora; family Helicidae; genus Cepaea; species Cepaea nemoralis. The sequence goes on along the minus strand of JACEFZ010006204.1, from coordinate 35,247 downwards.
GGTCGTAGTGGATGGAGTGACCGGATCTAGAAATTGTTAAAGTAGGCCGTAGTGGATGGAGTGACCGGATCTAGAAATGGTTAAAGTAAGCCGTAGTGGATGGAGTGACCGGATCTGGAAATGGTTAAAGTAGGCCGTAGTGGATGGAGTGACCGGATCTGGAAATTGTTAAAGTAAACGGTAGTGGATGGAGTGACCGGATCTGGAAATGGTTAAAGTAGGCCGTAGTGGATGAAGTGACCGGATCTGGAAATGGTTAAAGTAGGTCGTAATGGATGGAGTGACCGGATCTAGAAATTGTTAAAGTAGGCCGTAGTGGATGGAGTGACCGGATCTAGAAATGCTTAAAGTAAGCCGTAGTGGATGGAGTGACCGGATCTGGAAATGGTTAAAGTAAGTCGTAGTGGATGGAGTGACCGGATCTGGAAATGGTTAAAGTAGGCCGTAGTGGATGAAGTGACCGGATCTGGAAATGGTTAAAGTAGGTCGTAGTGGATGGAGTGACCGGATCTGGAAATTGTTAAAGTAAGCCGTAGTGGATGGAGTGACCGGAACGGGAAATGGTTTAAGTAAGCCGTAGTGGATGGAGTGACCGGATCTGGAAATGGTTAAAGTAGGCCGTAGTGGATGGAGTGACCGGATCTAGAAATTGTTAAAGTAAGCCGTAGTGGATGGAGTGACCGGATCTAGAAATTGTTAAAGTAAGCCGTAGTGGATGGAGTGACCGGATCTAGAAATGGTTAAAGTAAGCCGTAGTGGATGGAGTGACCGGATCTGGAAATTTTTAAAGTAAGCCGTAGTGGATGGAGTGACCGGATCTAGAAATGGTTAAAGTAAGCCGTAGTGGATGGAGTGACCGGATCTAGAAATGGTTAAAGTAAGCCGTAGTGGATGGAGTGACCGGACCTGGAAATGGTTAAAGTAAGCTCTAGTGGATGGAATAACATGATCGGGAAATTGTTAAAGTAGGCGTAGTGGATGGAGTGACAGAATCGGGAAATGGTTAAAGTAAGCTCTAGTGGATGGAATAACATGATCGGGAAATTGTTAAAGTAGGCCGTAGTGGATGGAGTGACAGAATCGGGAAATGGTTAAAGTAGGCCGTAGTGGATGGAGTGACAGGATTTGGGGAATGGTTAAAGTAGGCCGCAGTGGATGGGGTAACGGGATCGGGAAATAGGTTAAAGTAGGCCGTAGTGGATGGAGTGACAGAATCAGGAACTGGTTAAAGTAGGCCGTAGTGGATGAAGTAATATTATCGGAAATGGTTAAAGAAGGACGTAGTCGATGGCGTGACAGGATCGGGGAAAATGCACACTATTATTTCCCCTCTGTTGTGTATCCGCCTTATAGTGGTAGAGGGATTTATATGTTTCAATGAACCCAAGAGCTATGCCGACGTAGCGCAACTACTGGTAGGGTCTCCCATATCGGACTCGTCAAAGGGTAGGGACCAGATGAAATGATACATAAACCTGCTGCCTTGTAGGGAGACTGGGGACAGTCAGAGGATAGGGAAAGCGAACCCGAGACAACGCTTATCGAAGTCTGGTGTACCGAGCCACAGGCTGGACGAACCAGTGCCACGCAACTCACTTTATGAAATCATGTCATACTATTTTTCACACAGGATAATCTGAACTGACATGATATTACTACCTTTGTAGCAATATGAGGAGTATCTCTGCTCACTGCACGAACACCATTCACCGACAGACATGGACCTGAACCAACATGCTAAAACAATTCTGTTCGCAAGGAGAAGAATGGGCCATGGTGTTCCCTAATAAGGGAGCATTGTTTAATGTACAGTCACACAGAGCTGAGGATGCCGAGAATGGGCAGCGGCTGTTACAGAAGTGCCCATGCAAGAATCCGTAGAAGAAAACTACACTCTGGCGACATAATTATATACACTGATGGTTATGTGGTGATAGGTTAAAATAAAAGGTTGAAAAATTGATGGGGTTTTATTGCAAAGATAAATGGACACTTTTAAAATGGGGAGTTGGGCATATTCTACTTACAACATCTCGCATGAGAATGGAGGTTGAGGCGGTGACAACAGTTTAACGATTATTGAAGGGCGTCAAAGTCAGACAAGGTGTGTTTGTAACGAACTCACAAAGAATTCTTCAGAAGGTGAATATCTGAAAGTTCCGGGTTTTGATTGACAGAACGGAGATTTCGAGCATATCATGGATTCTCCGCCAAGATTATGCAGGTCTGCGGGGGAAAGAATAGGCTGCCAGATTTGCTGCCTCCACTCTGAGTGGAGAGCTACTTTATGATAAAAGTGATGTGGTGAAGACTCTGAGATCGAGTGGTAGTGCATCTGAACAAACGGAGTCCCACATAGTGAAAAGACTGGCTCTGAAGGGAGTGAGTGAAGGGCCTTGGCGATACTCAAAGCATAGAAGAACAGCCCAGTTGGATTATAATCAAACTGCTACTGGAATAATCAGCACTGAAATGCTTCAGTGGTTTCCGAATAGAGGGGCGGAGCATGTGTAGGAATGTCTGGAGTACAGTGGTGTGGATTCTTAAACTCAGTAGTCAATATACATGTCATGTCGTTTATTGTTCACCACGAGGACCGGGTATAGTGTGTCTGCACATAACACTCTGGGAATTAGGGCAGAATAATACATTCCATGTTTCCTTATTTTAAAAATGAAAATGTTTATTAATCGTAATTTTACTTGTATCCCTTACTTCTCCAGTTAGGGAAGGACGTTGAATCTCTAGGTTCCTGGCTGCGTTGAGGGATCTATGTGGGCCATAAACGGTGGCACACAGAACGTAAATATTTAATTTCGATCCTGTATTCTTTCTCAGGTTTGTATTCCCTTACAGCTCTGGCTTGGGGCTCGGGTCTTTCTTTGCCGGTCTAGGATAATAAACACAGAACAAGCGAGCATACACGCAAGACTCTGTGTGGTACCCTGGTTGGAAGCTACACGGAAACAGATCCCACTGTGGTTGGCCAGAAACGTGACACTCCGACATATGGCGGGTCAGTCCTCTTTGCCAACGATAGCAAAACCTGGGAATTACTGAACAAACATGGGAGGTCATGATCCTACGATGATAAACCGAAGACGTTTCCACGCGATAGTGTCTTCTTCGGGGAAACAAAGCACAACATAAATAACATTAATTTCAAGGCGAAAGAATTCCCCTTGGTGACCAGTGTATGCGTGTACAGGCGATGTGGTCCTGAGATTAAACCCTTACAGGTATGCTAGTTCTGACATAACATTTGTTGGGAAAGTCTTGAGCCCATTTTATAGTTAATACTTAGCTACATGTCCTTTACAGAACGTTTCAATCAAACTCAGCACTCATTAGCTGTTTGTTATATACTAGGCAATGCTGGTTCAGTAGTGTGTCCTAGCTTTATTATCTGCCGACGCCTCATGTAATCGAAATCAACGCAATGCGCTCTGTTTCCATATATCCCTCAGCTAATTTCAAAACCTTATTTTTTGCGCTCGCTCTCTTTGAAATCTAGTGTAGTCCACACACGTGCCACTACTTCTAGTGCCTTGGACTGATTTTTGCGTGTGGATTAGCTTTCCCTGTTACCAGTGTCCCTCGCCATTAGACGAACCCTACTCCCACTTCAGAGGTACTTGTAATTTACCTCCCCAAGTCAAAGATGAGTAGCCAACAATTTAATCCAACTGACCGGTGTAGGAGTTGAACCAACTACCTCGGCATCAGCGCACCCGATGTTTAAGAACGAGCGCTCTTATCCTTTAGGCCATGCTGATCTGCAGCAGTTTCATTATTCCCTACGCCACAGCACCGGTTGGTGTGAGAAATAAACCCACAGGTATTGATATACACTTATAACCGTAGAGGAAAGAAGACAAGCTATTAAAGGCTACCCAAGACATTATAAAAACTGAGAAGTTGATGGTTACACCGGGATTCCAGTTTTTCCTGCATGGGTATACACTTGTTCCTTCAGCCAGGCGCTGATGTCCGTGAGTGGGTGTACACTTGTTTCTTCAGTCAGGCGCTGATGCCCGTGAGTGGGTGTACACTTGTTCCTTCAGCCAGGCGCTGATGCCCGTGAGTGGGTGTACACTTGTTCCTTCAGCCAGGCGCTATGCCCGTGAGTAGGTGTACACTTGTTCCTTCAGCCAGGCGCTGATGCCCGTGAGTGGGTTTACACTTGTTCCTTCAGCCAGGCGCTGATGCCCGTGAGTGGGTGTACACTTGTTCCTTCAGCCAGGCGCTGATGCCCGTGAGTGGGTGTACACTTGTTCCTTCAGCCAGGCGCTGATGCCCGTGAGTGGGTGTACACTTGTTCCTTCAGCCAGGCGCTGATGCCCGTGAGTGGGTGTACACTTGTTCCTTCAGCCAGGCGCTATGCCCGTGAGTGGGTGTACACTTGTTCCTTCAGCCAGGCGCTATGTCCGTGAGTCGGTGTACACTTGTTCCTTCAGCCAGGCGCTGATGCCCGTGAGTGGGTGTACACTTGTTCCTTCAGCCAGGCGCTGATGCCCGTGAGTGGGTGTACACTTGTTCCTTCAGCCAGGCGCTGATGCCCGTGAGTGGGTGTACACTTGTTCCTTCAGCCAGGCGCTGATGCCCGTGAGTGGGTGTACAATTGTTCCTTCAGCCAGGCGCTGATGTCCGTGAGTGGGTGTATACTTGTACCTTCAGCCAGGTGCTGATGCCCGTGAGTGGGTGTACACTTGTATCTTCAGCCAGGCGCTGATGCCCGTGAGTGGGTGTACACTTGTTCCTTCAGCCAGGCGTTGATGCTCGTGAGTGGGTGTACACTTGTTCCTTCAGCCAGGCGCTGATGTCCGTGAGTGGGTGTATACTTGTACCTTCAGCCAGGCGCTGATGCCCGTGAGTGGGTGTACACTTGTACCTTCAGCCAGGCGCTGATGCCCGTGAGTGGTGTTCCTTCACCCAGGCGCTGATGCCCGTGAGTGGGTGTACACTTGTTCCTTCACCCAGGCCCTGATGCCAGTGAGTGGGTGTACACTTGTTCCTTCAGCCAGGCGCTGATGCCCGTGAGTGGGTGTACACTTGTTCCTTCAGACAGGCGCTGATGCCCGTGAGTGGGTGTACACTTGTTCCTTCAGACAGGCGCTGATGCCCGTGAGTGGGTGTACACTTGTTCCTTCAGCCAGGCGCTGATGTCCGTGAGTGGGTGTACACTTGTTCCTTCAGCCAGGCGCTGATGTCCGTGAGTGGGTGTACACTTGTTTCTTCAGCCAGGCGCTGATGCCCGTGAGTGGGTGTACACTTGTTCCTTCAGCCAGGCGCTGATGCCCGTGAGTGGATGTACACTTGTTCCTTCAGCCAGGCGCTGATGCCCGTGAGTGGGTGTACACTTGTTCCTTCAGCCAGGCACTGATGCCCGTGAGTGGGTGTACACTTGTTCCTTCAGCCAGGCGCTGATGCCCGTGAGTGGGTGTACACTTGTTCCTTCAGCCAGGCGCTGATGTCCGTGAGTGGGTGTATACTTGTACCTTCAGCCAGGCGCTGATGCCCGTGAGTGGGTGTACACTTGTACCTTCAGCCAGGCGCTGATGCCCGTGAGTGGTGTTCCTTCACCCAGGCGCTGATGCCCGTGAGTGGGTGTACACTTGTTCCTTCAGCCAGGCCCTGATGCCCGTGAGTGGGTGTACACTTGTTCCTTCAGCCAGGCGCTGATGTCCGAGAGTGGGCGTACACTTGTTCCTTCAGCCAGTCGCTGATGCCCGTGAGTGGGTGTACACTTGTTCCTTCAGCCAGGCGCTGATGCCCGTGAGTGGTTGTACACTTGTTCCTTCAGCCAGGCGCTGATGCCCGTGAGTGGTTGTACACTTGTTCCTTCAACCAGGCGCTGATGCCCGTGAGTGGGTGTAGACTTGTTCCTTCAGCCAGGCGCTGATGCCCGTGAGTGAGTGTACACTTGTTCCTTCAGCCAGGCGCTGATGCCCGTGAGTGGGTGTACACTTGTTCCTTCAGCCAGGCGCTGATGTTACTTGAAACCGACGTTTTGTGCAAAAAGTCACTGTCCTTGAAAGTTAGAAAAGCAGTTCATGCAAGTTACATGGAACCAATGTTAACATACGGCTGCGAATCCTGGGCAATTAGTAAATAGGCGAAAAAATTCCAGGAGGACTTAGCGGTGTGGTTTTTATAGAAGAATGCTGAAAATTCATTGGGCAGCCAAAATGAGCAATCAGGACGTTTTAAGAGAACCTGAGTCGCTAAGACAATTTATCACAAACATCAGAAAGAGGCAGTCCTCGTTTTTTGTTGTTGTTGTCTTTTTTATTTTGGCCACATGATGAGAAGACAAAAACTGGAACATGTTGTGACAACCGGAAAGATTAGCGGAAAAAGAGGAAGAGGAAGTTAGGATGGAAAGATTCTTGACAGTCTTGTGTCATAGCACAGAATTGCGTCAACACATGAACTGATCCATGACGTCGGAGATCGCAATATGCGGAGAGGCATGATTGCCCACGCCAGCCAACAAGGCATTGGATGATGATGATCTTGGAATACACACTGTGGCCATTACAGCTTGCGATGTTTATATTCTCTTGTAGGAGTCTACGTGGCCGCGGGGTTTAATGAGCTCGTGTTTAAACCTCTGGTGTGCTGACGACCGGATAGCGAGCCCTACACCTGTCAGTTGGACGAAAACGTTAACTTTTCGTTCAGAAAGCCGTGGTAAATTACTGTAGTCGCGGCGATCGGGCAAATCTTGAGCTACAGCCTACGATGGGTGACGTTGAAATATTCTGTTGTGATAATTTGGTCGCGTCCAGCGTGTGCCGCGTGGTCTAGTGGTTACACGCCCGCTTCACACGCCAGTGATCCGGGGTTTGTTTCCGGGTCCGGTCAAGGATATGCACTACTGACGAGCTCAAACGAGAGCGAAACTCGAGTCTAGTGCTTCCACATTGACGTGGATGGGCCTTAGGTTCATACCAGAATAAGATCAGCGTTGCCAGTAGTGGGTTGTGCTCAATATTTAAATTACTGAACGTTAAATTACCTAGAGAATTAACAGATTAAGTAGCAAACAAAAAATTAGGCTTGTACCAAAATGATGCACAATCAAATGAATAAGTATTACGAGTAATAAAATAAATTTCCATTTACCGAGCATCTTCTTCTTCTTTGCGTTCATCTGGAATGTTTTTTTTTCTTCAGATGTGATTGCGGTGTGGTGTTATGCACCCTTGAGCCTAACCCCTTGGGCCAACTATTCCGACTTTTGAGTGCGTTTTGACCAGGTTAACATTCCTGGGGCAATTTATCGAGCTTTATAATTGCGAAAGATATCACGAAACAAAACAAATACCTTGTCTACGAAACAAAACAAATAAGACGATAACCCTAATATAGCGATATATCGTTCTTCTATCCAAATGGGAGGTCGCGTGTATTATCCTGAGTCAGTAAACCTGGGGTTAGGGTTGATCGCAACGTCCCGCAGAGGCATGCAACATGTTTACACAGTGTGTATTTTTTAAGACTTTTTATGACTTTTCAAAATTTGTAATGTTTTTTAAAAATGATTTTAATGTATTTTAATGACTTTTTTGTTTGTTTTACTTTAATGACTTTTTAATAAATGCGACGCTTTCGGTAGCCCGTGTTGTGGAAAGAGACTCAGCCATATGGGATAAAAACCCGATGCACTGAAGTCGACCCTGTCGACTTTTAAGCAACATAATAGTTTAGTTTAGTTTAGTCGATGGATCATGTATATTTTCAAACACTGCACGGTCATTAGAAATGCACCCTGTATAGTGGGTCCCCTAATCTATACTTCTTTTTGGTTTGGTACAGCTATAATAAGTACCCACCAATACCAGTGCATCTATTTCTCAAGCAAATTCTGAATACAAACTCCAATACTATAAAACATAAAAATTAGACAGATATGATTAACAGCCCGACAAAACAAACATATAATTTTACAAAGTAACGGTTCAACATTAGTCTTGTTTTGTCAGTTTACTGACGGTCTGGACATGACTTCGCAGGTTATCTTCTGGTTCTTACCTTGCGTTAAAACTAAAGTGTGGCTTTGCCAGTTATAGAATATTATTGATGGTTATCAACCCCTCTGAGTCTGGTTTAGTTTAGTCGATGGATCAACATCACGGCACACGGTTTAACCCATAAGTGCTCCGTTTTCCTCCTAACTCAAACCTGAGTCTGGAGAAACTCAGATCAATGCATCTTCCCCGTTGCATCGGCGAAGATCCTGAAATACTTTGGGTAGATTTTTAACTCGAAATTTTGCCCGGGCAGCTTCTTTAGGCTACTCTTTTTCGATTTCCAACTGCCAAGGAATTTTTTACGTGCGCAACAATACACACGGGCGTCCAATCTCACTACATAGAGACCAGGGGAAATTTTATTACTGGAAGTCCAGGTGGATTTTTAAAATAAATCCTGGTCCTCGCCGGGGCCTGAACCCGGGACCTCCAGCAGTCGAGGCGGACACCATACCTCGAGACCACTCAGCCCCCTCTGAGTCTAGGTGTCCCTCATATTGTAACTCCTTAAAAAAGTGGGATTTTCCATACTCTATGCTGGATTTTTCTCTTATGGAGTTGTTATATATATATTTGAGGTTTCAAGTTAGTTATTTACACCATTTTCTTTACCAAGCTGATATGCATGTAATATGTGCAAGAAGCTGACCACAAGTCTTTTCCCTGATGATAAAGGAATGAAAGGAGATCGTTGAAACATGCACATTCGAAGCTCCTTCTATTCACAATGAACGCTAGAACTGCATTTGTTTCTTCAACGGGTTTACCCGCTGTGGTGCACGGCGAAACACACCCTGTTAACCGGAGCTGCTGCTCAAACGATTTGTGAGAACAATGGAGAAGTCAGAAGCCAGGATTGTGATAACATTCCTGATGTTACAGGAATAAACATCTACAGAAATACACAGGGAGATGGAACCAGTGTTTCGTGATTACTGCGCTTCGTATGCTTCGGTTAAATACTGGCGTGGACAGTTTAAATGTGGTCGCTGAAATGTTGCTGGCCTATTATGGTCTGAACCAGTGTTTCGTGATTACTGCGTTTCGTATGCTTCGGTTAAATACTGGCGTGGACAGTTTAAATGTGGTCGCTGAAATGTTGCTGGCCTGTTACAATCTAGGAGACTGTATTTAGAGTTAAAGTCAGTTGCATGTCCTTTACAAGATATCGGGGGCCGTCAAAGGTGTCCCGATTACAAGATTATCTGCCTCGTAGCAACACGGTTAATGGGCATTACTATGCAGATCTCCCTACCAAACTAAACCAGGCTGTGAGCAGAAAAAGAGGGATATCAAGCACTCAAACGCTTTCTTTGCTTCAAGACAACGCGCCCTCGCATAAAGCACAATTTAGAAGTCAATGATTGGCTGTTGGCCAGGCTTCCATCATTTTAGAACACAAAACCAATTGATATGCCGCTGCTGAATCTTCTTCTTCTTCTTCTTTTTCTTCTTCTTCTTCTTCTTCTTCTTCTTCTTCTTCTTCTTCTTCTTCTTCTTCTTCTTCTTCTTCTTCTTCTTCTTCTTTTTCGTCTTCTTCTTCTTCTTCTTCTTCTTCTTCTTCTTCTTCTTCTTCTTCTTCTTCTTCTTCTTCTTCTTCTTCTTCTTCTTCTTCTTCTTCTTCTACCTCTTCCTCCTCTCTCCTACTCCCCAATGGAACATAGGCCGTCATATCTTTAGCCATGCCGTGCCAACTTCTCCCACATACTCGTGATATTTTCACCTCACATTCTATAAGTATATTGCGTGCATGCACCGAACCGATGTGTACAAACTTATCGGTACCTGCACACTAACACGTCTTTACATTGTAACAAATCTCTACATTTGTAACTGAACGCATGTTTTAGAAAGTGCAAGTACTGAACAGAGGAAATCTCGTGAGAGAGCATAAATTTCGGAGTCCCGTTGACATGTGAGATTGGCAAATATTTCTTCGCACAATTTCCGGTTGCTACAGTTGTTTGCCGATTCTGCGGCTGTGTTAGATAGATTTTAGCTTTACTTTCTTCATAACTTTCACTCGTCCACTATGGACGCAATGGCGTAGGGTTGTTTATATAAGCGATCACATTTGCTCTGAGAAACCTGACACAGCCTATAGAAATATCGGGGGACAAGTCTGTTGCACTGTGTACTTACACCCGTATACACACACACCTGACATGCAGTTTACTTGTCTCACTGCTTGTCGACCTACCTGCCTAACATACTTAAAAGTCACTCAAAAGTCGACAGGATCGACTTCATTGCACCTGGTTTTATCCCATATGGCTCAGTCTCTTTCCGCAGCGCGGAAAGTGTCGCACAAAGCACAAACTCCGTAGCTCCAGCGACGACTCTCAGGAGTCTCCGAAAAAATGCACTCGTGAACCGAAGGACGCGGCCGGGAATCAAACCCCCAACCTTCGGAGCCCAAGTCAGACGGCTTGACCACTTCGCCACGGAGACTCCCATGAACGAACACACACACACACACACACACACACACACACACACATTCACGCACTAACACAGAGAGACAAACAAATAGACATCACGCTTGCAAACAAGCAGCAACGGAGTCGGAGTGGGTTTTCCTGATGGCGAGAGACACTGGTATTAAGGAAAGCTATTGCACACGCAAAATCAGAGTAGATTCCCCAGTAGTGGCAACTACGAGTGGTAGCAGAATTTGTGTGGATTACGCTTGAGTTCCAAGCGAGCGATCGAAAGAAAGAAAGAAAGAAAGAAAGAAAGAAGAAAGAAAGAAAGAAAGAAAGAAAGAAAGAAAGAAAGAAAGATAATAAAGTTGGCAGCTCTTCTCAAGTATCTCATCTCACAGGTGTTGATTTTTTTGTACGTGTGATTTGGATAATGCCAGAGTCAGACTTTGGTAGCCTAGGGTTGGTGTGGTTATGTTATTTATTATCTGTTGTTTTGCCGGCATGGATGTTTCAGTATGGTTGATAGTTGATATATAAGCGAACTTGTTTTTGGGCCAGATGGAATCACAATAGAAGAATTAGAAGTAATGGGAGAATTTGGAGTAGATATATTAACCAAAATGTTGAATGATATTTATAGCAGTGGATATCTACCAAGCGATATGTTGAAATCTGTATTTATAGCTATACAAACAGGAGCAATTGAATGCGAAGATTTTCGTACGATTAACCTCATAAATCATGTCACTAAGCTTCTACTCAGAATTATAATGAGAAGAACAAGGAAGAAAATAAAAATGGAAATTGGTGAAGAACAGTATGGATTTGTGGAAGGAAAAGGTACAAACAATGCAATATACACATTACGAACACTATTAGAAAGATCAGTAGAGACAAAGAAAGACATATATTTGTGCTTCATAGATTATACTAAGGCATTTGATAAAGTAAAACATGATGAACTGATTAAAATTTTGGAAGATATTAACATTGATGGGAAAGATCTCAGAATAATAAAAAATATTTACTGGAACCAAACAGCAGCAATTAAAATGTGAAATAAAGAAGGAAATTATGAACACCTAAAGTTGGGAGTAAGACAGGGATGTGTTTTGTCACCGGATCTCTTCTCCCTCTATAGCGAAGTAATAATGAGAGAGATCAAAGAAAAGCCAGGAATAATATTCGGAGGTTATAATATAAATAATATACGCTATGCAGATGACACAGTATTGATAGCGGATAATGCAACAGATCTACAACAATTGTTGGACATTGTAGTAACAGAGAGTGCAAAGAAAGGACTCTCCTTGAATATCAAGAAAACAGTAACAATGGTGATATCAAAGAAACAGGTGACACCCAAATGTGAAATAGAGATAGAAGGGAAAATTCTTCACCAAGTGAATAGTTTTAAATATCTAGGGACATTTATAACATCAGACGGAAGATGCACAACAGAGATCAAGAGCAGAATAGGGCAAGCAAAGGCTGCATTTCAGAAAATGAAGAATATCTTATGCAATAAGTCACTATCATTGAATGTAAGAAAGAGAGTGCTGAAGTGCTATATAGAACCTGTTTTGCTGTATGGCTGTGAATCTTGGAATATAAATGAACAAATTAGGAAGAGATTGGAAGCAACAGAGATGTGGTTCCTGAGACGAATGTTGCGAATTCCTTGGACTGCCAAAGTAACTAACAACGAATGCCTTAAAGAGGCTAACGAAACTAGAACATTATATACAACAATAAGAAAGAGACAAACAGCTTTTTTTGGTCATGTGATGAGAAGAGAGGCGCTGGAGAACATCGTGACAACTGGAAAGATCGAGGGGAAGAGAGACAGAGGCAGACCACGAGAAATGATGCTGGATGGATTGCGACGGTGGCATGGAGGAATATCAACGGCAGAGTTGATCCAGAAAACCAAAGACCGAGATCTGTGGAGAGTCATGAACGCCTACGCCAGTCGGCACGGCACTTGATGATGATGATTTTGGACATTTGATTTCGATTTCTCTGTCCAGGATATCTGAATTACTAATAAACCAATAAACATTCATTAACTCATGCCTGTGCAGAAAGGAAAGACTAAACTGGTATGAGAGAATCACCAATGCGGAGCTCATGAAATGTGGCGTGACACCGTCTACCTCATAGACAAGTTCATCTGCAAATTCCAACCACTCATGAAAAGTCTACAATGGGCTTGGTATGAACTGGTTGAGAGCCTGAGCCCCCATGGAGAGATGCGTGGTTCAGTTAGAAGAAATAAGAGCAAACACCCTGGAATATAAGGGGTGAAAGTAATAATCTGTCTTGTACAGAAAGAGCCAACACTCAGTATACCGAGCGCCACTTCACGTGTCTCAAAATAGCCCGAAATTTACGAGATGTCACTTAACAGTAATTCGCGTATTTGAGAGTACAATTCCAGAATCACTACAATGTATTACTTGTATTTCATCGTAGAATTTTACAATTGAAACTCAACATGAAGTAAATGTGGTACCAAACTTAGAATATTTAACTCTAATGTTAAAACAGTACTGCTGTATAAATGACAGATATGGAGAACGATTAAATCAGTTTCTGATAAATGCTCCGTCCCCCGCTTCAAAAAACCACTGAAGGGTTCCCAAGCTGATTACTCCAGTTTAATTAAAAGTCCGCCAGGCTTTTCCTCTTCGCTTCGAGTATCGTCCAGAACCTCTGCTCTCTCCCTTCTGAGCCAGCCTTTCCAGATGTCTGTTCCTTTCACCCGATTTCAGGGAGCCATCACCATGTTATCATTATCGTAAAGTATTCCTCCGCCTAAAGGGGTGGCAGCAGATAATCTATCAGCCTGTTCATTGCCCAGTACACCTGCACGCCCTGAGTAGAAATTCGCAATCTGTGTCCTGTCAAGCGATACTAGCCACTACGCCAGGAAGATGTCACCAGCTAATATATCAGCCTGTTCATTGCCCGACTGACCTGCACGCCCTAAGCAGAAAGTCTATGACAAGTTCGCAATCTCCGTCCTGTCGTGCAATACTAGCCACTCCGCCTGGACATGCCACATTCCACTTTTCGAAGTCTAATCCTAGAGTTCGTTATACAACACAGTGTGTCTGGCTGTACTACCCTTCAGCCATCGGACAGCTGCCGTCACATCCTCAGCTTCCATTCTCATGCTAAATGTTGTAGTGATAAGCTAAACTCCCAACTTTTTTAAACAGTGCCCATTTATCTTTGTAATACAACATAGTCTAACCAAACCTTGTGGTACTGAGAGTTGCAGATGCTACAAGATTCACGCTAATGGAGAAGACAAAAGGATGTACGATGCACATCAACAGAAGAGGAGAACTCTGTGCCGTGCGGAATCTTGACCTGGTTACAGCCCAATATGCCTCTCCGCAGACGTGCAGTTCTAGTGCCAGTCTGGCACATCCCGCGGGTTGCTGGCATAGGAGAGGGAAAGAGATCTTTACAATACAGTCCCCGTGGAGATTGTACTTTGGTGCTGGGTGGGGAGAAAAGTCTCTCGTCACCAACCAGGCTCCAATGGAGGCAAGCCCTGTTCAGGGTTCAGACGATCTGAAGCCTGTGCTTTAGGCTAGAGTTGTAACTGGCAGTCTTCCAGGGGAATCACAACCAACCAACCAACACATTTGGGATCATTCTTCAGCCCAGAACTCGGACTGGCTGGTATTAGCCCTGGGCTGGTGATGTTTCCCTCACGGGGACCCCCACCCAGTGCCCAGTTTATTTTTATGAATAACGAAGAAACAAACATTAGATTGCACGATTTACTGCCTGGCATATTTAGCTGCATCTCGTCAGATACATACTGCAGAAATCACACACAGCATAAACTAAAGTAATTAGATAAATCATTCAAACTGAAATATACAGAACGTATATTCACACAGTAATTTGAAATGTCTACCATGATAATGTTAAACTGACTATCATGTCTTTCTGTTTGCACAAAACTGGTTTTTGTAAATTTTGGCAATTGCTTCTGCCAGCTTTATCGTGCGGCCATTGTGTGTGTTAAACAACACACGGAACGCAAGATAATAATTTGTGCAGTCTATTGTTTGTTTCTAAGTTATTCAAATTCACTACGGGAAAACATTGTTATGAATGTTTATTATTATTGTTATTTTGGAGATTCGCTCGCTTTGAACTAAACGTAGTCCATACTACTTTTAGTAGCACTGGACTGATTTTTGCGTGTGGATTAGCTTACCCTATTACCAGGGTCCCTCACTATCAGGCCTCACTCCGATCTTTGAGGTACTTGTAATTTACATCCCCAAGTCAAAGACGAGAAGTCAACATTATTAGTCTCGCTGACCAGTATAGGGGTTGAACCCGCTACCTCTGTATCAGCACATCGGCTATGCTGACATTATTATTATTATTATTATTATTATTATTATTATTATTATTATTATTATTATTTTGTATTTGTAAAAAGTCGATTTTTAAACGCAAACACTAACAGTTAACACATTCTGTGCCAAACAAAACGCAGGTTTGAACCAACCAAAAATGAATAACGGAAAATGGAAAGCAAGGATGTCACACAGTCTTAAAAGTTGTCAATACGGTAAAAGACATGTTGCATTATATAACTCAATGATCACATTTCGGCGATATGTAAGCCCATAGCAGATGCAGGAAGTCGTTTAAGACGATTAATCATCCCATATCACTTAATTATTTCAGGATCTTTACCAGAAGAAAAGAAGGTGACTTACCTCATGCTCAGCTCCCGAAGAAGATCCAAGGAAAGCGAGTGTCACTGACAAACACACAAGTATGTTAGTCCGCATGGTCGTGTTTTAACGCATGGGTTGGAACTCTATCCTACCAACTATGCGGATAAGAAACAAACGGCTGTTACTCTATTAGTCACTCCAGGACGCCTTTGTTTTCTGACCAGAAGTCAAAGAAAGTGGTTGCTTAAGAGTATTCTTTAGACACAAGTGTCAATTAACCGTGAGAAAATAACAAACGTGAACTAATAACTATTATTACAACTAATATTGTATATGTGTTATATATCTTTACAAGACGGATTTTCAAATTTCGCGTGAAATAAATATTAATCCCAAGTCTTGTTTCTTCCCACCGTCCCAGGAAGAGAACACAACTGGGCACTAGAACACAAACTCAGCAAAATCACCACTTGCTTCGTCTGCTACCTAGCAAGACGGCCCAGAGAAATCGGGTTGGGCGTTAAGTAAGAATAGTTTTGATAGGTCGACTAGTTCACTCAAGTAATCCCACGCCCTCGCGAGGCAGCTCGCTGTAAGCGAGCACTACAGACAAGTACAAATTTGCTTTTTAAAAGTAGCTTAAGTTGAAATGTCACTTGAAGTCTCTCGCTTCTCGTTTACTACACTGTAATGATTTTGTTTTGGGGAAAGAAGGATGAAATAATGTTTTAACAGTTGTTTTCCCGCCCGGAAACGGGCATTGTTAGAAAGTGTGGGTGTGTGTGTGAAGGTGGTAACAGCCCTTCTTAATGTTGCTTTTATGTTCCCGGGAACAGCCGTGAGAATAGAAAACGTGCCGTGTCTACGCCTTCATGTTTGGTTTTTCTACAAAGGAAAACAGGCACATTCTCGGTGTGGCCTTTTCGGGCGTTGAGCTGAGCTGAGTTGAGTAAAGAATCGACACCACGGCACACGGGATATTCCCATACATGCCCGGTACTTATCTTCGACAACCAGCGAAGAGTACCAGTATTAATGGTAAAAGTTTGATTATGTTTTGCTTTTGTTATGTGGCCGTCTGACCTTTCCTTGGAGTACTGATTATCGGACAGATCCATTGATCACTCCCGGCCGCCCCATTCTCTTCAGGCTATGATGATTTATCTGCTCATTCATGATCCCAAAGGGCCTTGACCACGTCTGCCTTGTCACGCACCAATACGCCACCTAGCGGTGCAGACCCAGCCAATCGTCTGCTCATAACCTGCCACACTTTGGACGTTTGGTTCTCTACAACGGTGGTGGTAGTTCTGTGGCATATTTTGTCCATGGGCTACAGATGATATATCTTCATGAATTACTTAACGTAAAATTGCCCAGAAAATTACCAAGGGTTGATGTGAACGTCCTGAAAAGAACATGCATCATTTTATTAAAAGTCTGCCATTACTTGCTGAACTAGAAGTCCAACTGACCGGTATTGGCATGAACCCACTACAAACGCCAGTTTACAGAAAGTTCAGCAGTTTAAACCTATCGGACCCCTGGCCTCTTCAAGGTTATAACTGTCTGTCTGTCTGTCTGTCTGTCTGTCTGTCATTTACTGCCAGTATAGTACATTGCGGTGTATGGCGGGGGGGGGGGGGGTCTTGAGCCTTAGGAATTAAGGCCGCCTGGCTAGGGCAGTCGCCGCGAACTGTGCAGGAAGAAGAAGAAGAAGAAGAAGAAGAAGAAGAAGAAGAAGAAGAAGAAGAAGAAGAAGAAGAAGAAGAAGAAGAAGAAGAAGAAGAAGAAGAAGAAAAAGAAGAAGAAGAAAAAGAAAAAGAAGAAAAAGAAGAAGAAGAAGAAGAAGAAGAAGAAGAAGAAGAAGAAGAAGAAGAAGAAGAAGAAGAAGAAGAAGAAGAAGAAGAAGAAAAAAGAAGAAGAAGAAGAAGAAGAAGAAGAAGAAGAAGAAGAAGAAGAAGAAGAAGAAGAAGAAGAAGAAGAAGAAGAAGAAGAGGAAGAAGAAGAAGAAGAAGAAGAAGAAGAAGAAGAAGAAGAAGAAGAAGAAGTTCGTTTTGAACTCTGGCGTAATCCATACACTTGGTACAACTTCTGATGCACTGGACAGATTCTTGGGCGTGGATTAGCTCTCCCTATTACCAGTGCGCCTCAGCATCAAGGAAAACCTACTCCAACTTCTCAGGTACTTGTAATTTACGTCCCCAAGTCAAGGAGGAGAAGTCAACATTTTAGTCCAACTCACCGGTGTAGGGATTGAACGCCCTACATTGGCATCTACCATTGTCAACTACTTTCTATAGTACCCTGTAGTGTAGGGCGGGAAGGAGGGGTGGGGGATCTTGAGCCTGAGGAATTAAAGTCGCTTGGTTAGTGCAGACACCGCAAAGTGTGCAGGTTAGAATCCCCCTCCCCCCAACATAAAAAATCCACACCTTACCGAGGGTTCAAACTCGTGTCTCCCGAAGGAGAACCCAGCAGTCTTAGCCGCTCGATCAGCTGCCTTGCATCAGCACACTAGAAATTTAAGATTGAGCGGTCTTATCCATTCGGCCCTTCTAATTCATCCATCCATCATGTGCCATGCCGGTAAGCGTGGGCGGTCATGTTCTGCCATCTCACTCGATCACCAGGGTCATGGATCAGCTCCGTGTTTCTGTCTCGACCATGCCACAAGGCCAAGCCATCTAGGTACTTGCTTCTCGGTCTTCCCCTTGGTCTGTTCCCCTCGATCTTACCAGTTGTCACCAAGTTCTCCAAATCATTTCTTCTCATAACATGCCCGAAAAATTGTGACTGATCTCCTCGTATATAATTGAATCGCAACTGTAGCCGTGCAGTTTTTCTGCTACAGTTTGCCAGCTGGCCACAGGGGATGTTGTATACCTGAGTTTATGCCCCGGCGAGGACACCAGTTCCTGCCACAGGATTGATCATCATCATCATCATCATCATCATCATCATCATCATCATCATCATCATGTGATGGATTCTGTGCAGAGCGTTGCTCTCAGCATGGCCCACCGAAAGGTTCTTGATCCACTGCCAGTTCTCCTGCCTCATGCCCAAGGTGTCTTCAATGTCCCGTGTCCCTCTTCGATGCTGGTTGACGCCAACCCCTTCTTCCATGCACTATCACTGTTATTTCCCCACCAGCTTGACATTTAAACATGGCCGAAGTATTTCTGTTTAGTGCTGTTTATGCGATAATTGTCTTCTTCATGTTCACATATTGCAGAATGTCGTTATGTTTCCTCTCCTTGATTCACGGTATTCTACGTGTAGTCACTCTTCTTTTTTTTTTGGACTTCCGGTCGCTAACATGGCGGTTAGGCGTTGAACCGTTAAGTCCTGTGGCGTGTTTATGCTTGCAGCTACGGTTTGCAATCTCAATTCCCTCATGTTGGACTGGTAGTACATTGTTCCGTCGCCCTGCTACTGAGTGGGTGCGTGGGCGACACTGTGAGCTGTGAAACTCTCGGGGAATGCTTTTACATCTGTCCTGTACAGTGACCTGCATGTTCGGAACAATAGCCACCGGCTGTTGCTGAAATGACTGAGTTGCCTTTTTGGTTCACGAGTGCATTTTTCAGGAGACTCCCGGGAGTCGGCGCTGAAGCTGCGGAGTTCGTGCTTTATGCGACATTTTGGCGGGTCGCCCTGCGGTAAAAGACCGAGCCATGTGAAAAAACCCGGGTCAATGAGGTCTTTCTGGTGACTGCGGAGTCCATTTACGATGAACTGTGGTTTTCGTGGATTAATTTTGTATTGGCAATCTGGCGGCGGCATTATGCACAGTGTACCTATGTGGGCTATTGGATTGCAGTGACTCTTGCCTGTTCCACTTTTCACATTGGACAGTGGGGAGCATTTTGTGTGATGTTCACTGGCACATGAACCGAGCATAATGGGGACGACCCGTTGCCGTGAGGTTGGAACCTCGACTAACTAACTAACTAACTAACTTTTCTTTTACATTTACATATTACTTCTATCTATATACCAGGGGGTCCGTGGCGGCAGACCGTCTTGCGTTGGGTTTTTATGAAATGGTATGGGTGCCGGTCGTTCAGGATGCAAAGGCAAACTGCTAAACGTAAACTTGCAAAGAGATCACAACAGCAAAATATTCTGGTGTTGACTGCGACGTCCTGTAAAGGATATACAACTAATTAACTATATACCTGGGGGGGCTTAACATTAAAATCTTAAATGTCCTAATGATTCTCTGAGTTGTCTAAACATGTGAAAATCACTTTGGGCTAGGTCTGGCCAGTATGGTGGGTGTGGTATACACTGAAAGTGGAAGTCTTCGATGGTTTCAAGTAGTTTCAACCGTTGCACGAGCAGTATGGAATCGAGCATTGTCAAGTTGCAAAAAGAGGCCATTACTCAGAAGTTCCCGCTCTTTTAGATTTGAATGAGGATCGAAACTTCCTACTCCACTCATACACTAGCTGGACTGACAGGCAAGAATCATACTAGACCTTCATTCGCCGATGAATTGCTATGGGTTTCATCACATCACTGATCAGAAAACGGATAACAGAGCGCTGCTCCTCTTTGGTGCATGTCAAAAGCCGGCGGCCATTTTAAAACTGTCCTTATGACGTCACAGCATTTGTCTGTACCGTGATGTCACACGTTTAACACTCTTGGCATCCTTCACAACAATATTGACAAAGTTACAAAACAATGGCATGGTTATTGTAATTCCTAGACACTTTTAAGTTTTTCATTTGAATCCCCCACGTACATATGTGTGGGAATATGTGAGCAACTAATAACTATCGTACATATGTGTGGGAGTATGTGAGCAACTCATAACTATCACTGCAGTCATAATATCATATCGTTCGTGTAGCTCAGAAGCCACATGTGTGTGTGTGTGTGCGCGTGTGTGTGTGTGTGTGCGCGTGCGTATGTGTGCATGTGTTATGTATTTATGTATGTGTGGAACGCTGAGATCATATGCGTTTGTATGTTCTATTTGGATGCTAAGATTATATGTGTATGTATGTTCAGAATCAAATAAATAGTTTGAACGAAGTGTTTATAATAACATGAAAAGATAAGATAACATTATAATAATCATAAGTAAAACAGAGGTAATGACTATCACCAAAGAAGGAATAACAATAAATACTCATCTAGAAGAATACCCCCGGAATCAAGAAAAGAGCTTCAAGTACTTAGGACGTACAATATCATCACATGATAAGTCTGTAGACCAGATCGAAAATAGATGCAATAAGACAAACCAACTCATTGGACAAATGGCACTAATACTAGAGAACAAACATGTATCAATAATTACTATGAAAGCACTCTACAAAACAATATTCATATAAACTCTATGCTACCAATGCCAAACCTGGACAATGACAGAAAAAGAGAAAAGAAAAATCACAACAGAAATTAGATTCCTGAAAAGAATACTCAATGTATCAAGAAGATAGACACTCAGAAATGAAGAAATCAGGAATAAAGTTGGGATTATAGCAGCATTGGATTTCATCAGAAAACAGCAGGCTAAATGGTTTGGCCATATAATTAGATTACCAACTAACAGTATAACTCAACAAGCAATAATGTACAGACCAGACGGAAGCAGAGGAAGAAGCCGACCGCGTAAACAATGGACAGAGGGAATTACATAGTCCATGGGAATATCGGAATATGAAGCTCATAAGCGGGCACTCTCCTGATGTTTATGCTTCACCTCGACACCGCAAGGTACAAGAGGAACCTGATGAAATTAGATGAGATGAGATGGGATGTTGGGAACGCTAAGATTACATGTGCACGTATGTTCTTTTGAGGAACATGTGTGTATGTATGCATACTTTCAGGACACCGACAGTATAACTGTATGTTCAGTGGAGCATGCTGGGATAATATGTGCATGTGTGTTCTGTTGGGAACGCTAAGATTGTAAGTGTATGTAGGAGGGACACTGGGTATATATGTGTATGTATATGGGGGACTTTGAGATTGTTTGTGCATCTTTTTAGGGGAAACGCTGAGATCGCAAGATCAGAACCAGGCGTCACTCTAGTTAAAACTTTAAAACACCTGGTCGTAGTCCCGTCTATCGACAGTCAGAACAGTTTTCTTAGGTCCTCCAACCCTTTCCGCAGATGGGAAGTTCCAGAACGGGTCTTCAGGAAATCAATTGAGGAACCCTTTGCGGCCACTAACATAGTCCATAAATAAAGAGTCTAGTCGTTCATGCATCGAAGTACATTTGTTCCTGCAGAGAGGCGCTGTCGTCATTAGGAGGTGACAGGTTCGAATTCCAGTCGGTAACTATAATTTTACAAATTTGTGTTGACTAGTGCGTCCTCTAATCTCTACTTCCGTCTTTTCATTCAGTGAGCGCTAAACAATAATATGTGTGTTTATTTACAGAACATAACCTGCTAATGTCTGATATAGGAGATGTCTAATAGAGCAGGTAGTCCAGTAATAAAATGTCGGTGAGATGGTACTTCCATACCAGGCCAGAGGGAAAGCAACTACACTAATGTCACTCCGGAAGATTCAGTTCCTTTTCTGGGTTCAGACGTTCTGAAAGTCAAAGCACTGGGTTTAAGAGTTAAAGCTCACAGTATTTCAGAGGTTTCGATGCCAAACAAATAACTAGGTAACCTTCTTTGATGTAATCCATGTTCGTTTGTTCAAAAGCCTTAAAACGGTCCACCTCAAGTCTTTGGTTAAGGTCAGTCATAGTGGCTCCAGACACTCTGTCTGCGTCAGATCGCTCATGATTACCTCCATTGTCTAAAAGCTTTCGTTGTGAAAGGAGGTAAAAACAATAATAACCTTAAAAGAATTACATGCTTCTGTTTAATTAAAAATTTAATTGTTAATGAAACCGTATATTGCATTTAAATTCACTCAGAAGGCACTGAAAATCGTTCCACATGCGATAGTAGGCTGTCGACGCCTGTTCTTTGAGATAATACGTAAACTAAGGGATATAACCGATAAATAATACAGCCGATTCCTCTTAAACTGACTCCGGGTTAGTCAGTACATCCTTCTTCATATGCCCTTTAGTAGGTCAGCATGGCCAAACGGATAAGAACGCGTGTTCTTAAACATCCTGTGTGCTGATGCCGAGGTAAGCGATTCGACCCCTACACCGGACAGTTGGACTAAAATGTTAGTATATCGTCCTTGACTTGGGGACGTTAATTACAAGTACCTCTGAAGTCGGAGTGGGTTCGCCTGATGGCGAGGGACACTGTTAATAGGTAAAGATAATCCACACGCAAAATGCAGTCTATCTACTACTAGAAGTTGTGTGTATGGTCTGTGCTTGAGTTCACAGCGAGCGAGCGTTAAAAACAAAAAACTTTGCCTTTTATCCTTCTTGGAAGCATAGGCCCATAACCAAATTGTTGATTGGGCTGTGCGGCAAAAGTTTCTTACTTAGTGAAGTACACAGTTCCACACCAACCCTATTTATCGCCTCTTATGACATGCATGGTATGTTACAGTTTTACTATTTTTTGTTTCTCTTAGCAGCCCCAGTAACACAGGGACGATTGTGGATTAGGGTATTTTACTTAGGACAACAGGAGATCACTTGTTCTTTATTTGTTCGCTTTAAATGTACTGTCAATATCTGCAATGTTGTCTTTTGTATAAACTTTAGTCCATCAATTTGTTTTTTCTATTTCATTCATTGGCCAATAAAATTTATAATCCGCTGTTGTTTCTCTGTGTCAGAAGATTTGCCTAGATATGTTGTAGTCGGAGCAGTCTTCGGGTATGTGATCTGCTGGCTGCGGCACCAATCCTCATGTGGACATGGTTGATGTGCCAATCTTGAGTTTTGTATACACGGGTTTGCGTAATCTATTGCGTTCTGTTCCGAGGCGCAGAATAATGATTTGTTCTGGTCTGTTCATGAAATGGTAATCGTCTCGTGCTGGTATAGGTGGTTTTCTTATTAATTTGATGATTCTTTTCTATTGGTGATATTTGAGTCCCGTTGATTATTACATTTCAGACTCACTGAGAAGAACAAATCACCGCCATCATCTATATGTTGATATATATATATATATATATATATATATATATATATATATATATATATATATATATATATATATATATATATATATATATATATATATATATATATATATATATTTATATATATAGTATATAGTGGGTGCGTAAGTGTAATCGTTAGGAGACGACGCTGATAATTTCATGAGCGTGATGTCATACTTTCTGAACGGCCGACGCCTTATTCCATCGAAACCAACGCAAAGGGATCTGATTTCCAACCTTCGACTCGGTATTTTAGGGAATCGTGTAACTGCGTTTCACTAACCCCTAAGTTACTTACATAGAACCTGCTACATAGAACCTGTATTTTGTATGGATGTGAAGCATGGACAATAAGAAGACAAGCTGAAAAACATCTGATGGCTGTGGAAGTGTGGTTTGTGAGGAAAATGCAAAGAATACCATGGACAGACAGAGAAACCAATGACCAAATCCTACAAGAAACAAATGAAACCCGAAAACTGATTAGAGAAATTAGACGTAGACAGACATAAGTTTTTGACACGTTAAGAGAAGAAATAAGCTGGAGAACTTGGTGACAACTGGCAAGAACGAAAGAAAGACAACAAGGGGAAGGCAAAGATGTAAATGTCTGGATGGCTTGGCCGCGTGGTATGGTCGAGACAAGAACACTGAGCTGATCCACGACTATGGTGATCGCGTGAGATGGCGAAACATGACCTCTCATGCTTATCGACATGACACATGATGATGATGAAGTTACCCACTACTGTGAAAAGTGAGACAGAAGAAGACAAGGAGACCAAATTCTTAACAGACTTATCTCAAGACAAGGGTGTCGGTACACAAACCGATACATGCTTTTGAAGGTAGCAAGATGTGGAGAAGCGTAATCGCCCAAGCCAGTAGGCAAGGCACTAGATGATGGTGACGTGTGCTTATGTACAGTTAGTGTCACCACCATGTGACAACGGCGTAGTTGTTACAGACAAAAATACCACATAGCCGTGGGAACGCTTAACTGGTCAAGTGGGTTCACCACATCGCTTCCCACTATAAACAATAATGTTTGTATACAAGAATGCTAGCTGATTTAATACCAAACAAAATGTTAGCCTGGACCAAACATTGTGCACAATCAAATGAACAAGTATTATAATGTACACTTCCGTTCACTGAACATTGAAAATGCGGAAGATACCTCGAAACAAAACAAATAATAACGTTGGCTCTAGTATGGCGATATATCGTCCTTCTGCCCAAATGGGAGGTCACATTTTGGTGATATGTTATTCTTGGCACTGAATCAGGTAAGAAGCAATGGTATCGTAGTGACTTCACACTCGCTTGCCGGACCGATGACCATGGGTTTGAATCTGCATTAGGGAAAATTTTTAAAATTAACCTGACCACCCAGGTCAACCCGCCTAAAATGGATACCAGGAAGCGTCTTGAGAAGTCAAGGCGGCAGACACGATAATGACCACATCACCGACGGAGAGCCGAATGGTCTATACAAATATGGGTCTAGCAGTGTACGCCCACCGCGTCTAACGTGTTTAAAAGGGTCGTTCGTACAAGCTTAGGGCACTTTGCGATGTCGAATCTTTGGTAGACTAGATATAGTGCCGTGTATACAAGCTTAGGGCATTTAGCGAGGTCGTATCTTTGGTAGACAAGACTTAGGGTCGTTTTTACAAGCTTAGGGCAATTAAGGAGGTCGTATCTTTGATAGGACTTAGTGCCGTTTTTACAAGCTTAGGGCACTTAGCGAGGTCGTATCTTTGGTAGGACTTAGTGCCGTTTTTACAAGCTTAGGGCACTTAGCGAGGTCGTATCTTTGGTAGGACTTAGTGCCGTTTTTACAAGCTTAGGGCACTTTGCGAGGTCGTATCTTTGATATGACTTAGTGCCGTTTTTACAAGCTTAGGGCACTTAGCGAGGTCGTATCTTTGATAGGACTTAGTGCCGTTTTTACAAGCTTAGGGCACTTAGCGAGGTCGTATCTTTGGTAGGACTTAGTGCCGTTTTTACAAGCTTAGGGCACTTAGCGAGGTCGTATCTTTGGTAGGACTTAGTGCCGTTTTTACAAGCTTAGGGCACTTAGCGAGGTCGTATCTTTGATAGGACTTAGTGCCGTTTTTACAAGCTTAGGGCACTTAGCGAGGTCGTATCTTTGATAGGACTTAGTGCCGTTTTTACAAGCTTAGGGCACTTAGCGAGGTCGTATCTTTGGTAGGACTTAGTGCCGTGTTTACAAGCTTAGGGCACTTAGCGAGGTCGTATCTTTGGTAGGACTTAGTGCCGTTTTACAAGCTTAGGGCACTTAGCGAGGTCGTATCTTTGATAGGACTTAGTGCCGTTTTTACAAGCTTAGGGCACTTAGCGAGGTCGTATCTTTGATAGGACTTAGTGCCGTTTTTACAAGCTTAGGGCACTTAGCGAGGTCGTATCTTTGGTAGGACTTAGTGCCGTGTTTACAAGCTTAGGGCACTTAGCGAGGTCGTATCTTTGGTAGGACTTAGTGCCGTTTTTACAAGCTTAGGGCACTTAGCGAGGTCGTATCTTTGATAGGACTTAGTGCCGTTTTTACAAGCTTAGGGCACTTAGCGAGGTCGTATCTTTGATAGGACTTAGTGCCGTTTTTTACAAGCTTAGGGCACTTAGCGAGGTCGTATCTTTGATAGGACTTAGTGCCGTTTTTACAAGCTTAGGGCACTTAGCGAGGTCGTATCTTTGGTAGGACTTAGTGCCGTTTTTACAAGCTTAGGGCACTTTGCGAGGTCGTATCTTTGATATGACTTAGTGCCGTTTTTACAAGCTTAGGGCACTTAGCGAGGTCGTATCTTTGATAGGACTTAGTGCCGTTTTTTACAAGCTTAGGGCACTTAGCGAGGTCGTATCTTTGGTAGGACTTAGTGCCGTTTTTACAAGCTTAGGGCACTTAGCGAGGTCGTATCTTTGGTAGGACTTAGTGCCGTTTTTACAAGCTTAGGGCACTTAGCGAGGTCGTATCTTTGATAGGACTTAGTGCCGTTTTTACAAGCTTAGGGCACTTAGCGAGGTCGTATCTTTGATAGGACTTAGTGCCGTTTTTACAAGCTTAGGGCACTTAGCGAGGTCGTATCTTTGATAGGACTTAGTGCCGTTTTTTACAAGCTTAGGGCACTTAGCGAGGTCGTATCTTTGGTAGGACTTAGTGCCGTTTTTACAAGCTTAGGGCACTTTGCGAGGTCGTATCTTTGATATGACTTAGTGCCGTTTTTACAAGCTTAGGGCACTTAGCGAGGTCGTATCTTTGATAGGACTTAGTGCCGTTTTTACAAGCTTAGGGCACTTAGCGAGGTCGTATCTTTGGTAGGACTTAGTGCCGTTTTTACAAGCTTAGGGCACTTAGCGAGGTCGTATCTTTGGTAGGACTTAGTGCCGTTTTTACAAGCTTAGGGCACTTAGCGAGGTCGTATCTTTGATAGGACTTAGTGCCGTGTTTACAAGCTTAGGGCACTTAGCGAGGTCGTATCTTTGGTAGGACTTAGTGCCGTTTTTACAAGCTTAGGGCACTTAGCGAGGTCGTATCTTTGATAGGACTTAGTGCCGTTTTTACAAGCTTAGGGCACTTAGCGAGGTCGTATCTTTGATAGGACTTAGTGCCGTTTTTACAAGCTTAGGGCACTTAGCGAGGTCGTATCTTTGGTAGGACTTAGTGCCAGTGTTTACAAGCTTAGGGCACTTAGCGAGGTCGTATCTTTGGTAGGACTTAGTGCCGTTTTTACAAGCTTAGGGCACTTAGCGAGGTCGTATCTTTGATAGGACTTAGTGCCGTTTTTACAAGCTTAGGGCACTTAGCGAGGTCGTATCTTTGATAGGACTTAGTGCCGTTTTTACAAGCTTAGGGCACTTAGCGAGGTCGTATCTTTGATAGGACTTAGTGCCGTTTTTACAAGCTTAGGGCACTTAGCGAGGTCGTATCTTTGGTAGGACTTAGTGCCGTTTTTACAAGCTTAGGGCACTTTGCGAGGTCGTATCTTTGATATGACTTAGTGCCGTTTTTACAAGCTTAGGGCACTTAGCGAGGTCGTATCTTTGATAGGACTTAGTGCCGTTTTTACAAGCTTAGGGCACTTAGCGAGGTCGTATCTTTGGTAGGACTTATTGCCGTTTTTACAAGCTTAGGGCACTTAGCGAGGTCGTATCTTTGGTAGGACTTAGTGCCGTTTTTACAAGCTTAGGGCACTTAGCGAGGTCGTATCTTTGATAGGACTTAGTGCCGTTTTTACAAGCTTAGGGCACTTAGCGAGGTCGTATCTTTGATAGGACTTAGTGCCGTTTTTACAAGCTTAGGGCACTTAGCGAGGTCGTATCTTTGATAGGACTTAGTGCCGTTTTTACAAGCTTAGGGCACTTAGCGAGGTCGTATCTTTGGTAGGACTTAGTGCCGTTTTTACAAGCTTAGGGCACTTTGCGAGGTCGTATCTTTGATATGACTTAGTGCCGTTTTTTACAAGCTTAGGGCACTTAGCGAGGTCGTATCTTTGATAGGACTTAGTGCCGTTTTTACAAGCTTAGGGCACTTAGCGAGGTCGTATCTTTGGTAGGACTTAGTGCCGTTTTACAAGCTTAGGGCACTTAGCGAGGTCGTATCTTTGGTAGGACTTAGTGCCGTTTTTACAAGCTTAGGGCACTTAGCGAGGTCGTATCTTTGATAGGACTTAGTGCCGTTTTTACAAGCTTAGGGCACTTAGCGAGGTCGTATCTTTGATAGGACTTAGTGCCGTTTTTACAAGCTTAGGGCACTTAGCGAGGTCGTATCTTTGGTAGGACTTAGTGCCGTGTTACAAGCTTAGGGCACTTAGCGAGGTCGTATCTTTGGTAGGACTTAGTGCCGTTTTTACAAGCTTAGGGCACTTAGCGAGGTCGTATCTTTGATAGGACTTAGTGCCGTTTTTACAAGCTTAGGGCACTTAGCGAGGTCGTATCTTTGATAGGACTTAGTGCCGTTTTTACAAGCTTAGGGCACTTAGCGAGGTCGTATCTTTGGTAGGACTTAGTGCCGTGTTTACAAGCTTAGGGCACTTAGCGAGGTCGTATCTTTGGTAGGACTTAGTGCCGTTTTTACAAGCTTGGGGCACTTAGCGAGGGTCGTATCTTTGATAGGACTTAGTGCCGTTTTTACAAGCTTAGGGCACTTAGCGAGGTCGTATCTTTGATAGGACTTAGTGCCATTTTTACAAGCTTAGGGCACTTTGCGAGGTCGTATCTTTGATAGGACTTAGGGCCGGTTTTACAAGCTTAGGGCACTTTGCGAGGTCGTATCTTTGGCAGAATAGACTTAGGACCGTTTTTACAAGCTTAGGGCACTTAGCGAGGTCGTATCTTTGATAGGACTTAGGGCCGTTTTTACAAGTTTAGGGCACTTTGCGAGGTCGCATCTTTGGTAGACTGGACTTAGGGCCGCTTTTACAAGCTTAGGGTACTTAGCGAGGTCGTGTCTTTTATAGGACTTAGGGCCGTTTTTACAAGCTTAGGGCACTTAGCGAGGTCGTGTCTTTGATAGGACTTAGGGCCGTTTTTACAAGCTTTGGGCACTTAACGAGGTCGTGTCTTTGGTAGACTAGACACACTTACACACGCACATGGACTCCATTGCGTGGATCTCAAACTACCGAAAGGACCAGGAGATAACCTTGACAGGTGTCTTAAGCTCTTCAGTGGAGAGACAAGACAAGACAAGAAACGGCAAGATAAATTAAACACTAGACTAGACTAGACTAGACTAGACTAGACTAGACTAGACTAGACTAGACTAGACCAGACCAGACTAGACTAGATTAGACTAGACTAGACTAGACTAGACTATAACGGACAAGACCAATTATAAAAGACAAGGCAAATCAAGTCAAATCAATCTGAGTCAAGTACAAGAGCAAGGGAAGGGCAAGACAAAGGCAAGAACAAGGCGAGACAAGACGAGACGCCGCAAGGCAAGTTAAGCACAAGACAGCAAGACAAGAGTAATCCTTTAGTGAATTTAAACAAATATATAGAGTCATTATCAATTAGACAGTTTCATCCTGTTCTTCTTCTTCTTCTTCTTCGTTCATCCGGAGTTTTTTTTCGGATGTGATTGCGTTGTGCCTGTTTACAGCAGAGCTGCGTTCTTGCGCCGTTAGGCCGACACATCCGACTTCTGCGGGCATTTGTTGACCGGGTTAACCTTCCCGGGGGTTTCTTAGGACGTTTGACTCTCACTGTTGTGGTGTTATCCCCCATCCCAGCTGGTCCATATAGAACAGCCAAAGATCCTGGTCATCCCTCAAGGGAAGGCAGGGGCAGACCATGGGCATTCCCCGCCATCCAAGGAGGCTTCCATAATTGCAGAGCCGATACATAGCGCTCTGGTACTGGGCTCACCCAAGGAATCGTCACGTCCTGCACATGGCTGCTTAGCCTCACTTCCGTATATTGGGCCTTCCGTTCACCATAGGCTGTTCTTCCGGAAACCAGAAGTATGCAGTCTGCAGATGACATCCACACAGTGAGCTTTCGATTCGGACTTTCCATGTAATGGATTTGCTATCCAAGCAATATTCCATTTCGTGCCACTAGGACACTTTTCCACCTTTTATGAAGTCCACACAGTGGGCTTTAGATACGGACTTTCCACGTAATGGATTTGCTATCCAAGCAATATTCCATTTCATGCCACTAGGACACTTTTCCACCTTTTATGAAGCCCACACAATGGGCTTTTGATTCGGACTTTCCACGTAACGGATTTGCTATCCAAGCAATATTCCATTTCGTGCCACTAGGACACTTTTCCACCTTTTATGAAGCCCACACAGCGAGCTTTCGATTTGGACTTTCCACATAATGGATTTGCTATCCAAGCAATATTCCATTTCATGCCTCTGGGTCTTCATGCACCTTTAAATGTCAACCTGTATGTAGTTAAAGTAAGCTGCGGTCAACTTGAGCTTGTTGATATCTCCATAGAGCTTGTCCTCAAATGAAGCAGGTGTGGGCCAAAATATCTTTCTCTGTTCTGCATACGTTGGGCAATCCTGCAGCAAATGTTTTGCTGTCATTTTTCCAGTTCTACAATTACATTCATCGGTATCTCCTATCTTTAGTTTATTGAACAAGTGGTATTTCAGCCTGTTATGTCCTGTGCGGAGTCTGAAGATTGCTACTTGTTCTCTTCGGTCGAGTTTGTAATATGCATCATCCTTCTGATGGCCTGGATGCTCAGATTCCCATTTGGTTCTATAAGTGCTTTTTATCAACCTCTTTGCCTCATTATAGGTTATGTCTATGTCAGGCTGTGGTAGTCGTCCGCCCTCTTTTGCCAGTCTGTCAGCCTCTTCGTTTCCAGGTATACTGCAATGTGATGGGATCCACTGTATTACAACTTTTTTGGATTTCTGGCATAGACCATGGAGTGCTGCTCTTAGGTCAGTTAGTTCTGTGCTGTTATTGCTCTTGAGTATTGAGACAGCTGACTTTGCATCTGTGAAGATAGCTATTTGCTTCTCTTTATTTTCCTCCATCAGGAGCATTTCTGCTGCAGTTTTCAAAGCCTCTACCTCCGCTTTGAAGTTACTTGAAAATTTTCCAGTTGCCATTGAATGTGTTTTTTTCACTCCATTTTTTAAATTTAGGAGAATTCCTCCTCCTCCATTCTCTATTGAATTTTTGGCTGATCCATCTGTATATGCATGGGTCCAATTCCTGCTTGGGTAATGTTCTTTTATGTAGTTTAGGGTTATTTCTCTTCTTTCGGTTTCATGCTGAGTGTTCTTTTTCTCAATACCAGGAATGTTTTCTATCATCTCAGGCAGTTGCTGCTGTCTCCAAGCTGGGAACTTGTGTGCATTGTGTATGGGCTTGACTGTTGATATGTTAAGTATAGGATCTGCCCTAATCCTTCGTTTTGCAGTTTCTACAAAGTTGCTACGCTTCAGTCTTCCCTTTCCAAAACCATTAAATCTGTTGTACATAGGGTGGTCTGTCAATCTTCTAAATTTTTCTGCTTGTTGCTGGGCTCTGCTATCTCTTCTATCCTGCATTGGTTGTAAACAAGTGATCTTTTCTAGTTCATTAATAGGCGTTGTCTTCAGGCTTCCAGTTATGATTCGCATTCCTTGGTTTTGGACTCTACTTATTTTGTTAAAGTTTGACTTAGCTGCTGTTGCCCAAGCTGCAATGCCATATTCCAGTACTGGCCTCACCCGTCCAGTATATAACTTCTTGAGAACTTTCTCATCTGCTCCCCACGTTGTACCAGCAAGCTTTTTCATGATTGCCATTCTCTGCCTTGCTCTTGTTCGATTTTTCTCAACCTGTGTCTTCCATGTCAGGCGACGATCAAAGGTGACTCCTAGATAAGTTTGGATTTTCTTCATGGCGCAATATTTTTCCATTCAATACCAGCTTAGGTTGCTGAGTTTTATTTGAGAGGGAGAACACTGTGCATGTTGTTTTCTCCTCACTTATCTTCACTAGCCATGATTTTGACCAGTCCTCTAGCGCTAATAAGGCTTGCTGTATTCTGCTGTTAGCTGTACTAATATATTCTTCAGATGTCCATATGGCTAGGTCATCTGCAAAGGAGGATGTGTGTACTCTGGCTGGAAAATTTTCTGTGATGTCATTTATATATGCTAGGAATAATGTTGGTGAAAGAACTCCTCCTTGGGGGACACCTTGCTCCAGCAGCATCATTTTGCTTGTTTGTCCTTGTACTTTTGTCCTGGCAGTTCTGTTCTCAAGGTAGTGGCTGATCCATTTATACATTTTTCCACAAACATGCATGTTTTGCAGTTTTACTTTCAGTCCTTCCTTCCATACTTTATCAAATGCTTTTTCTAAATCTATCCAGACTGCTAGTGTGTGCTTTTTCTCTTGGAAGGCATCCTCTATTTCCTGAGCTATATAGGTTATTTGATCTTCAGTGGATCTGTATTTTCTGAATCCTGCTTGGTGTGGTGTTAAGAGTTTGTTTTCTTCCAGATGCCATGTTAGCCTGCCATTGATAATGCGTTCCATTAATTTTCCTACACAGCTAAGTAGACTGATAGGTCGATAGCCATTTGGTTCTTCCAGGTCTTTTCCTTTCTTTGGGACTGGTATTAGTATAGCTTCCTTCCATGCCTGTGGGACTATTCCTCTCTTCCAGCTGTTATTTAGGACTGCTAGTAGTTTCTTCTTTGCCTTGGTGCCTAGTCCTATTAGCATTTCATTTGTGATTCCATCCTTTCCTGGTGATTTCTTCTTTTTTAGGGTATTCATTGCCTGTTCCATTTCTTCCATTGTTAGATTTGCCATCATATATTCTGCTGCTGTCTCTTTATTTCTATGATGTATCTGTTTGTCTTTGATTGCTTTCTTCTGTTCGGTTGTAATATCAATGTGGTTTGCATTTGCATAGTGTTCCATTAGTGCATTTGCAGCCTTTTTGCCTGTAAGCAAGGCATTTCCTTGTTTAATTGTTATTTGTTTGTTTCTAGGTCCTTCATTGTTCATGGCTTTCACTAGTTTCCATAGTTTGTTTCCATCCCTGTCAAAATTCAGGTTTTCTGTTTTTTCCCTCCAACAATCTCTTGTTGTTTGATTTACTGTTCTTTTATATTTTGCTGAGATGGCTTTGAGAGAGATGTTTGCTTCAATTGTTTGTTCTCTCTCTGCTGTCTTCCTGGCATCTTCAACTTTGTCCTCCAAACTTTGTAGTTCTTCAGTCCAGTATGGTTTGTAATTTTTCCTCGCTCCTCTTGGAATGGACTCAGTGGCTGCCTGTATTATTGCTCTGTTTAGACTTTCCACCATTTGCTTTATGTTGCCATATCGTGTATTTATGTTTTCACAATATTTGTCTGTTAGTATGGCAAATCTGTCCCAATCTGCTCGTTTGTAATTCCAGCGGGGCAAGGGCTTTTGCTCCTGTGGAACATACTCCATATTCATTTCAAGCTTGATTGGTCTGTGGTCACTACCTGCTAATTGGTCCAGCACATGGCGATCAATTTTGTGGAGGATGTCTCCTGTGCAGAAAGCTAAGTCTGGAGTAGAAGTGGTAAGCCATCTTCTGGAGTAGAAGCTCGGTGTGTCATCCGCTTTGTTGAGTAGATGGAGATTTGAGTCTATTTCCCAGTCCTCCAATTCATCTCCTCTTTTGTCAGTATCTGGGTATCCCCATCTTTCTGAACGGCTATTAAAGTCTCCGACAATAATGCAGTTTGTGTCAGTTATTTTCATGTTTGAGAGTGTAAGATCCTTATCTGCTGGGCTATACAGATTGTAGATTCTTATTTTCACGTCCTTTATCATTATATCAACACCTATAATTTCCGTTTGGTTGTTAGAGATCACAGATACTTCGCTGCAAGGTATTGTATTTCGTGTAAGTATTAGAACTCCTCCTTTGTGTCCTTTGCGGTCGAAACGTGTGGCCTGATATCCTCTGACTGAGAATTTGTGATTGGCGTTGAGGTGTGTCTCTTGAATGCATGCCACATCTATTCTATCTTTATGAAGACGCTGTGTTAGGGAGTCTTTCTTCTTGTAAACTCCTTCGGCATTCCACTGTAGTATGTTGAGTGTCCGGGGTATTTGGTCAATAGCTCTTAACCTACTCCTCTGTGCCTTGACTCCACAGCACAGGGGAAGGTGACCACCAGTAGTCATGGGTGGACCCCCTCGAGGCAGGGGGCCCGGCACTATCACCGCCTGATGGGACTTCACGGGATTAGCACCATATCGATTAATTTTGATTTGTGACATCATGAATTAAGTTACGTTGCACTGCTTTGTCAAGCCTGTGGCTCAGTACATCCGATTTCGACAAGCATTTATTCGGGATGCTTTCCCTAGCCTTTGACTGTCCCCAGTCTACCTACAAGGCAGCAGGTTTCACGTTGCACTACTTTGTCAAGCCTGTGGCTCAGTGCATCCGATTTCGACAAGCATGTATTTGGGGTGCTTTCCCTAGCCTTTGACTGTCCCCAGTCTACCTACAAGGCAGCAGGTTTGTGTGTCTCTTCGTCTGGTCCCTCTCCCTTGACCTGTCCGACATGGGTGGCCCTACCAGTAGCTGTGCTACCGTCGGCATAGCTCTTGGGGTCATTGGGACGCACAAGCCCCTCTACCTCGTCACGGTGGACACACAGCAGAGGGGAGTTTCATCCTGTTCTATGCAAACAGAAAGACTTTACTTTAAACTGTGCGGATAACATTTTCCATATTCGAACAGTATCAGCGACTGTGTGTTTTAAGCATTTTAGCCAAAATATTATTCAACTATTAACTTCTTATGATATGATATATAACCTGCAGTATGAAACCTGTGTGACGAGTTCACCTTGGTAGTGAGAGTGAACCACACCCGAGGTGTCTCTGCACTCCCGGTATTCTAGCCCCAGGGGTTGAACAAGCAGATACACATTTTACTCTGTGGTTGACTCATATTAGTTTTACGTCTACAAGCACCTCCAGATTCTAGACCCCCCACTAACTACTTACACGGTGGCCAATGAACACTTAGGCATCGTCCGAGACCACACCATCATTATACAAAGAGCAAGTCAACTTACATAAAGTTTATCTACCCTTGAGATAGAGACTGAAATGAACATCCTGATGAAGAATCTATTTACACAAACAACCACGAGATAGAATAGAGGCAGAATCAGAGATGGTGGTGTCTTCATCGATTGAGAAGTAGATTGGATGCAGATGTCCCGTCCAGTCGGTCCGCCACTCACCCTGCTTCCTTCCAGTGAGATGACTAGAACTGAGACACTCGTCTCAGAGCGTGATCCACAACATAGATTCACTGCTGGACCACACTTCACTGGACCAACTGCATCTATCATCACTCCCACGGAGTCACTGTAAGACAGTTCTCGAACAATACCGGTTGGAGACAATCTCCTGGACTTGACTCCAAGTATAGTCACTTCGATGAACTCAAACATTCACTGACCAATCTAATGGTCTGTCACTCATAACATCCACGTCAGA
>JACEFZ010006203.1:0-20655 GCA_014155875.1 Cepaea nemoralis | reverse complement strand
TTGATTGATTGACAATAAAGTTAACATTTATGTGCATTTGACCTAGCTCCGCGGGCCGTAACATGACTCCTGGCGGGCCACATGCATTGGCCAACCCTGCTCTAGGGTAAAAGTAAAGTAAAGGACCCCATTTTCATGCCATGAGGCGTAATGGATATACGGTGCAAGTCTAATATTTTTAGACCAATTGCTACTCATTTAATGATTTGGTCTGTATCATGTTGGCAACCTTGATTTCTCAGGCAATGTCTTGGTACCAAATTTAAGCCGGGTTGACCTGAAATCCAGGTTGTTGGGAGGGGGGGGAGAGAGAGAGACACCCACCTCAAAGAGGAGGGATTCAGTTGAATGACCACCAAGTCAGCAGAAGGAAGTAGAGACTAGAGGAGACACTAGACAACATAACAACAGAAAAAAATATTGGAAAACAATTGAAAGCTATAGTTACAAGACAGGAATTCGAAGCCTGTCATCTACAAATGTTGACAGCGCCTTGTGCAGGAACAAGTGTACTTCGACACATTACCAACTATCAAAGTACACTTATTCCTGCAGTGAGGTGTGCTGGTCATTTGGAGGTGACGGGTTTGAGTCCTGGTCAGTAACTATAGCTTTTGATTTTCATGTTGTCTAGTGTATCCTCTAGTCTTTACTTTTTTATTCTACTTCTTTGCCTACCTAAAAATACATGTGTGTTTATTTATGAACTGTCTTGGTGGCCTCAAAGGGTTCCCCAACTGACATTTATGTGCAATATGTGTATGCTAAGACAGCAGGCACCCAACCACTAGTTCAGCTGCCACACTATCAGCAGAAGAGGAATATTAACATTTTATAGTGTAATAATATTTGTTTTGAAATTGACCATTTGTTCAGAAAAATATTAATTACAATGCTATCCACAATTTGAACAGCGTTAATCTTGAAGAAGAACTGCTACAAGATAATGTGTGAGAACAAAGATGTTATCAAGTACTCCAACCTGGGAGTGGTTGCCTCCCCTCTAGGAGATGAAATTAAGAAGGCTCTAAAAAGATTCTCTGAATTTTCATTTATCTGGACAGCTGACAGAGATGCCATACTTAAGGTAAATAATGTACTTTGATTTTTAACTCTTTGTGTCCCCAGGCATTTGTTACTGTAAAATAACAGCTGTTTAGTTAACCCTTTCTGTCTCAGGCAGTTGTTACTATAAAATAACAGCTGTTTGGTTGAAAGTTAAGTTATTAACACTTTCTGCCTCAGATAATTGTTACTATAACATAACAGCTGTTTAGTTGAGAATTAAAATAACTATTTCTGTCCTAGGCAGTTGTTACTATTTGTTTAAAATCTTTCTGTCCCAAGAAACACACTGTGATTATCTACCCCTCATGTGTATTAATCATCTCATGTCTGATTATACATCTTATTATACGATTATACCCATTTGTTCTACTGTTATTTAAAACAAAGTGGTTTGTAAAAACTTTAAATGCTTAGTAGATTTGTTCATGACAGGTTTGATTTTGCATTTTCTATGTGGGGAAAAAAGTAACCCATCCCACACCACTGCTCCTTAATTGCCTCTTATGACATTCATATGTGGTTACAGTGTTAATATTCTTTACCTGCCTTATGGCCAAGTGGGAGGGGGGAGGGAGGGGAGGAGCCATACTCCTCAGTAATGCATAGCCACAACAGGCCACAGTAAACAAATGTGAATATAATGTTTACAATGTGGTAAATTAATGTTTAATTTGCACATATTATGCGTGTGTTAGATGAGGTGATGCTCACATACCGTCACATGACAGGCGTCTTAACACCTGGGGATGCCTGTATGGGTCTGTCTTGAAGCACTGGTTGTCAGCTCCATTAAGACTGTTTTCTCTTTGGGAAGTGTACATTTTAAGACTGTAACCCAGTGTTTCCCAACCTTTTTGTGCTATGCCCCACCTAAGCCTTTCTAAAATTCTTATCCCCCCCCCCCCCCCCCCCCCCCAACATATGCATCATTTTTAATATTCAAAAATTGAAATTTTCACTAAAGAAACTTGAATTATTTTTTTAGAAGGGGTCACGGTTCCCAGAGGGGCCAGAGCCCCCCCCCCCCCCCCCCCCCCCCCCCCCCCCCCCCCCCCCCCCCCCCCCCCCCCCCCCGGTCCCGTGTCCCTGAGTGTCGGTTGTGTTGGGTGATTTTTTTTTTTTTTTTGGGCGGTTACCCCAGACAAGCTGGTTCCCCCACCTCCCCCTTTTTTTGTGTGAACCCTTAGTCTCACTGTGAGCTATTGCCCACAGTGGTCCACCAGGCCCACATCTAAGGTGAAGATATGTGATGGGTTTTATTTGATCATCCCGGTCCCCGACCAGACCAGGCACACTACTGGGAGGGGGGGGGGGAGAGAGAGAGAGAGAGAGCAGCAAATGCACCCGATCCTAGCCAAAGGACCGATAGGTTTTAGGAAGAAATCACTAGGAAATTATTGAGCAAACACAGTAAGTAAATTTTCAAAACATATAATGGAGAACTGAAATTCAAGTACAAAATAATTTTAATGAAAGATTTTTCTATATTATTTTAATTATTAGTAATTATTTAAATTTAGTGAGATCCTTGCGCTTGATGCTTGCTGCAAAGAGATTTTATGTCAGGTTCCAATTTAGCTAACTTCAGTCTCAAAGTCTCAAGTCTCCTCGTTTTGTTATATCCAGCCGATTTCTTCCATTTTCGAATTGCCCCCCTTAACAATCGAATTGCCCCCCTGTGGGGCGTGGGCCCCACATTGGGAAACACTGCTCTAACCTGTATGTCATTTTATTTTGCGCTCGTATGCTTTGAACTCAAGCGTAGTCCATACACACTACTTATAGTAGTGTTGGACTCAATTTTGCTGTGCATTTCCCTTTAACAGTGTTCTTCTCCATCAGGCGAACCCACACCGACTTCAGAGGTACTTGAAATTTACGTCCCCAAGTCAAGGACAATAGGTCAACATTTTAGTCCAACTGTCTCGTGTTGGGGTTGAACCCCTTACCTCGGCATTGTCATGTGACAATAGCCAGGGCAAGCAATCTTTTATCCTAGCCATTAAAATCCCCCACTGGATACCAGCGAAGGTACATACAGGCAAAAATAATAGTTTCAACAAAAAAAAACTATTAACATCATTACAGAAAATTTGTACATGCCAAATAAGGTAATGATGTTTCCTCAGGAGTTTTTAGCCACAAAGCCAGATGTGTATGAATTCAAGGAACAGTACCAGATTTTGAAACAGACAGAAGAAGATGTTGCCAGTATTGAGCAGACCATTGTTATTGGGGCGGTATCTCTCAACACAGGTACAATCTGTTTTCATTAACTTTTGGCAAAATGATATTCTTTTCATTCCCCATGGAATAAAGGTAGCCCCAATTGCAGATATTATTGCGGACCTTTTGATACTGATAAAACCACCCATTGAAGTGCTGATTGGTGTATAAAACTATGGGTCTAACACCATGTGCCCAACATGCCTTAAGGCATGTAACAGGGGTCCTTAACTTTTACTTTATTTCATGGGTATGAAATTAACAGGAATAGAGGTCAGCATGGCTGAATGGATAAAAATGCGTGTTCTTAAACCATACAGTGTGCTGATTCCGAAGGTTAGCAGTTCAACCCCTTACACCGGACATTGAACGAAAATGTTGACCTCTCAACCTTGACTTGGGGACGTAAGTACCTCTGAAGTCGGAGTGGGTTCACCTGATGGCGGGGGAAACTTTTAATAGGGAAAGCGCAAAATTCAGTCTAGCTCTAATAGAAGTAGTGTATATTGACTACGCTTGAGTTCAAAGCAAGTGAGCGCAGAGATATTATTACATGAATAAATATTTAATAATCACAGTATTTTGATATCAGGTGACCAGCTTCCTTCCTGCCACCTTTCCCTCCTGGAGAAATCACTGGTACCCATATGGCAAGGCTGGGATGATCCATTGAACAAATCTCACCTCACTTGATGATTGATTGATTTTTGACCGCTGGATTGACAGCCAGCTCAATAACCACTGTGATGCTATGGTTTCCTTGTTCTACTTTTACATGGCTTAGAGGTACAATGTCTGGTGGAGATTAGAATGGCTTGATACATTATCTTTGTGATGGGATTGGAGTGACTTAGAGGTCCAGTTTCTAGCGGTGGTTAGAGTAATTTAGTGGTTCAGTTTCTGCTGGTGATTGGAGTGACTTAGAGGCTCAATTTCAGCTGGTGATTGAAGAAACTTAGAGGTCCAGTTCCTGCTGGTGATTGGAGTGACTTAGAGGTCCAGTTTCTGCTGGAGATTGGAATAACTTAGAGGTTCAGTTTCTGCTGGTGATGGAGTAACTTAGGTCCATTTTCTGCTGTGGATTGGAATAGTACCAGTTTCTGTTGGTGATTGGAGTGACTTAAAAGTAGTTTCTGCTGCTGATTGGAGTAACTTAGGGGTCCAGTGTCTGCTGGTGATTGGAGTGACTTAGAGGTCCAGTTTCTGCTGGTGATTGGAGCAGTATCAATTTCTGAGTTACTAAGAGATCCTGTTTCTGCTGCTGATTAGAATAACTTAGAGGTCGAGTGTTTGCTGGTGATTGGAGTAACTAAGTGGTTCAATTTCTGCTTTCTACTATTCCACTATGACCCATACATTGATAATATAGTTTACTGTGGCTCATACTATGCTGTCATAGCTCATACAATGCTATAATAGCTCATTCTAAACTAACATGGCTGATACTATGCTACCAAGGCCCAGAGAATGCTTTGACAGTATTCTCTATGCTACTTTATTCTTTACTATGTTTACATGACACAAACTGTGCTATGTATAATTTGTATTACAGAACCACTGAAGCTTGCCTTGCAAGTAGAGCTGGCAGAATGGAAGCGAGCCTACGGTGTTGAGCTCAACAACATCATGAGGGCACGAGTTCATGACATGACAGAATACACAGCCACCCAGACAAAGACTCTTAGCAAACCAGTTAAAGATCTGGATGATGTTCGCACAGCTATGGCTGCTTTGGCTTCTGTCAAAGACAACTACATTCGGCTAGATGAAGAAATGACACCCATTGAAGTAAGTCATTTTAAGTGTGATGCTATTGACAGTCATCTTGTCGTTCAATGGAGAGAAATATTTTTTTTTTTTTTTATTTTTTTTTTTTTTAGCATATCTTTTACAGGACTTAGCTGTCAACACCAGCATCTTTCAGCTGTATGTTGATCTCTTGGCAAGATTACACTCAGTAGTTTGCCATTGTTTTCTGAGCGGCCGGCTCACATACCCCATAAGTTACCGATGCGATTCGAACCACTGCTGATTTGAACCGTCATCACGTTACCGATGAGAGTATACGAGATTACGGAGAAAAGTCATAACCTCTAAGCCACGAATCCGGCTTCAATGGAGAGAGACCAAGCTAAATAGGTTAAAACCTGATGCATTGAAGTTTATCATTTGCCTTTAAACCTTTAACTTTATTTGAAGTGGTTATTTCAAATGTTTCAAATTGACCTGAACTCCCAGGTCGAACCAGCCTAAAATGGATACCACGAAATAAAGGTAGCCAGCGTGATACCAACCACATCACTCACTGAGCGCCATTTTGTCTATTAAACATATGGGTCTAGCTCCTTATGGCCAATGTTCCCAAGACATGTTAAAAAGGGTCCTTTACTGTTACTATGAGCCCCATTTTCTTTGGGCCCATTAGGGATACACAAAGTGGAGAGTGGAAAAGAAGAAGCAACAAAGACATTTATGATCTAAGTCCCCGCTAATTGCTTACACTCAGGAAATAAATGACCGCAGACCCCGAGGTAGACCAAGAAGACGGTGGAGAGATAATATACATACAGACCTACAAGCACTTGGAATCAGTGACTGACAAGAGAAGGTCAACCAGAGAGTCGAATGGAGACTTCTTGTATCTGCAGCAAAAGACCTCAATGGCTCGGAATGCTGAAGAAGAAGAATATCTTTTGTCATTTTGGGTTGTGATTTAATTGTTTAGCCAATTAATATTGTTACTGATTTTAACTGCATCAGGACTATTAAACAGACTAGAGTTGTAAAACTTGTCAGAAGGGCAGCTGCTCCTTTTATAGATGACACTTGCTATATGTCTTTCAGGAAGCGTATGCCCTGATTGCAAACTTGCAAGTTACTGTGCCCAAAGAAGAAACGGACAAGGCAGACTCTCTTCGTTATGCATACGAGAAAATGCTAGAAAATTGTGTAAGTTGCTTTAATATTTGTGGTGAAAATATGACGCTTATTTTAAAATCCAGTAATCATACATTTTCTTTCTAAAATGTGTTGTGTTATGCTTTTCTTTTCTATATTGTACACATTAAGTATTCTTGCTATATCTGCTTTTTAAGGTACAACTGTTCCCTATCGTAAAATTATTAGTGTTTTAATTGAAGTGTTTTCCTCCATATAGGCATATTTGTTCTTGTTATGTATTATGTAAACATTGTTAATAACCCTGTATACTTTAATAGTTTTCTTCTTCTTCTGCCCATTCCCCCTTTGGGGTATTAGCCCTCAACCAAACCTTGGCAACCTGTCCTATATTTCTCTTGCAGCTCCCTCCATTTCTTCCCAGTATTATCTATCTCTTGCTGTAATTTTCTTTTTCATGTGTTTTTAGATCTTCCGCTATTGTGTTTGTCTAGTGGGTTCCAGATAAGAGAGTGTCTAATTATATTTTACAGAATTTGTACCATATTTTAAAAACACACTGCCCATGTTCACATTAACACGCATGATCTTTTCTTACAGAGCCAAGTTACAGATACACTCATGGAAGTTCAGCCTGCCTTTAAGGGAGATCTCACTGAGGCTGTTACAAATTTGACCCAAGATGTAGCTTCATTTGTCTCTCAGTATGACCAGGTACGAATAACATTGTGGTGGTCAACTGGTTATTATTTGTACTTGTTATTTATCCATGAAGTCATTGCCTAGGTGACATACTCATGGAAACTGGACACACTGAAGAAGGAACTGGGTTGCTTAGATCCTGGGCTGATCAGGAGCAGGGCTTTGTGGTCATGAACTCTTTCTGGCCTAAAAGGTTCGCTTATGAAAAATTATCAGTGTGACTTCAAAGTTTTTGAAGCAGCAGTTTAGTTAGATTAGTTTAGTCGATGGATCAACATCACGGCACACGGGTGCAACCCATAAGTGTTTTGTTCTCCTCCTAACTCAAACCTGAGTCTGGAGAAACTCAGCTCAGTGCACGAACTCCGTAGCACCGCCGTGGATCTTGAAATACATTGGATAGATTTTTAACTCGAAATTTTGCCCGGGCAGCGCCGTTAGGCTACTCGATTTCCAACTGCCAATGGATTTTTTACGTGCTTTTGAAGTAGCAATGATGACTTAGTGGTTAGCGTGCTTGATTGCCAAGACAGTGGTGTAGGCTTAGTCCCTTGAAAGGCAGGATTATGTTTTTCCATCCATTAAGGCTCTGGGGCCGACCCAGTCTCATAGAAATGGTGTGGCAAAGCTGCTCAGTTATCTTACAATGGGATACTCCAAAGATGCTTGAAATGATAAAAATCTCAGATATAAGAACTGTTATGTTTTACAGCACAAGTAATAGCAGGAATTCCAGTATCCCCAACTGATTCGGTGCCAAAGAATAATATATCACTAAATGTGACCTATTTAGACACAAGGAAGGTATATTGCCATAATAGGGTCATCATATAATTTATTTTGTTTTGTGGTGTCTCCCACAATTTCAATGCTCACTAAATGAACATTTACGTTATAACACTTGTTCAGTTTATGGTGAACCATGTTTGGTCCAAACCTACTTTTTGATTGGCACTGAATCAGTTAAGATAGACATACCAGTAAAATACCACATTTACCGCTCAAATATACATAATTCAGTTAGTTCCCTTACTAGGTTTTGACATTTTTCAGCGCTACCCAAAGTGTGAAAGGAAGGGCAGACAGAGAAGCCATGAAACAAGTGGAAGCAGGCTGGTCTAACCTTATTAACAACCCTAAAGACACCTGCTGACACATATACTGTTAGATAGCTATTTTCCTTAATTCCTACTCGGTTCAAAAACTTAATTCCTACTCAATTCAAAAACTCCTACTTAATTCCTATTCAGATTATTTCCAAATACTTAATGAGCCAATTCCGGGCTCTTCCTGCGTATCTAGGGAGTTTTATCTATTATTTTTATTCAGACATAACTAGGATCCCAGCAGAGATCTTAATCTCCTACTGCAACGTAACAAATGGGTACTGGATAATTTTCAGTATTTTCTTGCGGTTGTCTGAGAACAAAGGATGAGGACAGAAACTGCCGCCTTGACCTCATGTGTCATGGCTTAGAATATGTTAGTTAGTTAGTTAGTTAGTTAGTTAGTTAGTTAGTTAGTTAGTTAGTTAGTAAGTTAGTTAGTTTTAGTTAGTTAGTTAGTTAGTTAGTAAGTTAGTTAGTTAGTTAGTTAGCTAGCTAGTTAGTTAGTTAGTTAGTTAGTTAGTTAGTTAGTTAGTTAGTCGCAGTTCCAACTTCACAGCAACGGGTCATCCCCATTATGCTCCGTTCCTGTGCCAGTGAATATCACACAAAACGCTCCCCACTACCCAATGTGAAAAGTGGAAAAGACAGGAGTCTCGACAAACAACAGCCCGCACAAATACACTGTGCATAATGCCGCCACCAGAATGTCAACACACCAGTCCCCCACGAAACACCCAGTTTATCTCTAATGGAATTGGCAGTCATTTTCCTATCTGAATGTTTCCTAGATGTTCACCCACACAGTCCACGAAAATACAGTTCATCGCTGATGGCAGTGGCAGTCAACCAGAAGCCCAGCAGCCACGCATTTCTGCATAAGGCAAAAACCGGTCAACTCTGGGACATGGCCACCTGCCATCACTCCGAACATGCAGTCATGTTCCAAAAAACCTCAGGCAGATTCAAAAGCATTTTATACGACACTCACAGCTCACAGTGTAGCGCCACGCACTCACTCAGTAGCAGGGCGACGGAACCATCAAGCCTCCTTAGTCGCCTCTTACGACATGCGTGGTAGGCTGCAGTGTTGCTATTCTTTGCTTCCCTTATGGGCCCCGGCAACACACGGGAGGGCTTAGAATATGTGAAGATCTAACACTTCCCACTGCAGTGGCAGTATGTGTTATGGGACTACCTACACCTTTTGTATTCAAAGAGATTAATTATGTACACCTTGACTAAAACATACATAGAAATCAATTGCAGCATTGCATTTAATTATCTTACTCATTGTATTCCAGAAAGGACCCATGGAGCCTGGCATTCCTCCTGCTGTGGCCAATGAAAGAGTTCAG
Organism: Cepaea nemoralis; assembly: GCA_014155875.1. Classification (NCBI taxonomy): domain Eukaryota; kingdom Metazoa; phylum Mollusca; class Gastropoda; order Stylommatophora; family Helicidae; genus Cepaea; species Cepaea nemoralis. The sequence continues at coordinate 11,297 of JACEFZ010006203.1, read as the reverse complement.
AACTTTCAGGTATATGTTAATGATGTAACTTTGACAACTATTTTTATACTTTTATAGTAACAGTATGTTAGTGCAGATTACTAAAGCTACATATATTAGCTATGTATATGTTAATGATTTAACTTAGACAACTATTGATATACATTTATAGTAACAGTATGTTAGTGCAGATTACTAGAGCTACATATATTAGCTACATATATGTTAATGATGTAACTTAGACAACTATTGGTATATGTTTATAGTAACAGTATGTTAGTACAGATTACTAAAGCTACATATATTAGCTACATATATGTTAATGATGTAACTTAGACAACTATTGGTATATGTTTATAGTAACAGTATGTTAGTACAGATTACTAGAGCTACATATATTAGCTACATATATGTTAATGATGTAACTTAGACAACTATTGGTATATGTTTATAGTAACAGTTATTGCAGATTGCTAGAGCTGCATTTAGGTAGCTATGTATATGTTAATGATGTAATTTAGACAACTATTTGTGTACTTTTATAGTTACAATATATTATTGCAGATTGCTAGAGCTACATATTTACACAGAATGTGTTATTCATTGTCTTTCCTCTTCTACCCTAAGATGGTCTTATTTTATTTTGGTCTTTTTTTTTAACACACAAAATGACTTAAATTATTGTAGCACCCATAAATGGAAGACTTATTAGGAAAATGAACAGGATATTTCTAAGATACTATATGTTATTACTTCTGAAGCATAAAAAAGAGTATAAAAACCAAATAAGTTTGCATATTTATTCTAGCAATGTTATCAGCTGATGAAATCATTCTAGCCACAGGAGATGTTCGTAGCATACATACAGCTTGAGAAAACCTGTGAAAATTGATTTGTGATACGTCTTAGGTTTCAAACACTGAATCAGATTCATAATGGACATCAGAGAAGACTGGTTATCATTATGTGTTTACAAAAGAGAGGACTGGTTACCACTGTGTTTACAACAAGAGAAGATTAGTTACCAATATGTGCTTACAACAAGAGAGCACTGGTTACCAATATGTGCTTACAACAAGAGAGGACTGGTTACCAATATGTGTTTACAACAAGAGAAGACTGGTTACCAATACGTGTTTACAACAAGAGAAGACAGGTTACCAATACGTGTTTACAACAAGAGAAGACTGGTTACCAATACGTGTTTACAACAAGAGAAGAGTGGTTACCAATACGTGTTTACAACAAGAGAAGACTGATTACCAATGTGTGTTTACAACAAGAGAAGATTGGTTAACAATATGTGTTTACAACAAGACAAGACAGGTTACCAATATGTGTTTACAACAAGAGAAGACTGTTTACCAATGTGTTTACAACAAGAGAAGACTGGTTACCAATATGTGTTTACAACAAGAGAGCACTGGTTACCAATATGTGTTTACAACAAGAGAGCACTGGTTACCAATGTGTGTTTACAACAAGAGAAGATTGGTTAACAATATGTGTTTACAAGAGAAGACTGGTTACCATTATGTGCTTACAACAAGACAGGACTGGTTACCAGTATGTGTTTACAACAAGAGAGCACTGGTTACCAATATGTGTTTACAACAAGAGAGCACTGGTTAGTAGTATGTGTTTACAGGAGAGAACTGGTTACCAATATGTGCTTACAACAAGAGAGCACTGGTTACCAATATGTGTTTACAACAAGAGAGGACTGGTTGCCAATGTGTGTTTACAACAAGAGAGCACTGGTTACCAATATGTGTTTACAACAAGAGAGGACTGGTTACCAATATGTGTTTACAACAAGAGAGGACTGGTTGCCAATGTGTGTTTACAACAAGAGAGGACTGGTTACCAATATGTATTTACAACAAGAGAGGACTGGTTGCCAATGTGTGTTTACAACAAGAGAAGAGTGGTTACCAATACATGTTTACAACAAGAGAAAACTGGTTACCAATATGTGTTTACAACAAGAGAAAACTGGTTACCACTGTGTTTACAACAAGACAAGACTGGTTACCAATATGTGTTTACAACAAGAGAAGACTGGTTACCAATATGTGTTTACAACAAGAGAGGACTGGTTACCAATATGTGTTTACAACAAGAGAGGACTGGTTGCCAATGTGTGTTTACAACAAGAGAAGAGTGGTTACCAATACATGTTTACAACAAGAGAAAACTGGTTACCAATATGTGTTTACAACAAGAGAAAACTGGTTACCACTGTGTTTACAACAAGACAAGACTGGTTACCAATATGTGTTTACAACAAGAGAGCACTGGTTACCAATATGTGTTTACAGGAGAGAACTGGTTACCAATATGTGTTTACAACAAGAGAGCACTGGTTACCAATATGTGTTTACAACAAGAGAAGACTGGTTACCACTGTGTTTACAACAAGAGAGCACTGGTTACCAATATGTGTTTACAACAAGAGAAGATTGGTTAACAATATGTGTTTACAAGAGAAGACTGGTTACAATTATGTGCTTACAACAAGACAGGACTAGTTACCAGTATGTGTTTACAACAAGAGAGCACTGGTTACCAATATGTGTTTACAACAAGAGAGCACTGGTTAGTAGTATGTGTTTACAGGAGAGAACTGGTTACCAATATGTGTTTACAACAAGAGAGGACTGATTACCAATATGTGTTTACAACAAGAGAGGACTGGTTATATTACTGGTTATTATGCATCTACAATAGGAGAAGAGATGGTTATAGAGGCAGAGATAGACCAAAAATAGGTTGATATATTTCTTTTGTAGGAATCCAGCAAAGTCTGTTCAGTCAAGTTGACACATTTGTTTAAAAATTGAAGTTGAAAAACTTCTCATTTATCTTTAACAGCAGGAGTAAATGGAAATAAGTAGAACATTTATTGCTGCCATCTTTTTGCTATTTTCTGTGTTTGTTTATTTTATTTTTTATAGATACAATTATGATGTTTACTTAATTGTACCATTCATCTTCTTCTTTTTCTTCTTCCTACTCTCCCTCTATTTCTCCTCCTCCTCTTCTTCTTTAGCAGCTGCTTCTCCTTCTCCTTTTTCCACCTCCACCTCTTCCTCTTCCCAATTCCTCCACTTCCTCTTCTTCTACCTCCTCCTCTTCTTCCACCTACTCTTCTTCTTCACCTCATCCTCCTCTTCTTCATCTTCTTCTTCATCTTCTTCTTCTACTTCTTCTTCATCCTATCCCTCATTGGAGCATAGGCCTTTAACGAACTCACACCAGCTGAGTTACTCTTCTTTCAATATCTTTAAAATTGTTTGTGATTGGTTGTACTTTGCAGCAACAATTTTCTACAGCTGGGGTAGCCAGTTCAACACCAACCTTACTTAGTCGCCTCTCGCAACATATGTGGTAGGTTACAGTGCTTCCTTTATATGCCCCGTAATACACAATGCACAATGGCTGGTAAGGAATTTAGACAGGCTGAAGATTAAAGGCCTCTTGCCCAAGAGCTGTCACAAGAAAGTGTACACTCTAAGATGTTTATTTCACTGATTATTGCTAACCTACCTTACTGTGGTTTTGAACCCAGGTCTGATGACTGAGAGACCAGTGAGGAGTTAAAACTGGTGCTAAATTACAATGATGCTTGCTTGCTTGTGTTTGCTGGCTGTGAACTCCAGTGTGAAGTCCTGTATGACGGATGAATATATCCTGTTGTCCAACATCAATGTGATGTCATACCGGGGTATCTATAGGTTTGCGTGAGTATCCATTGTCCCATATCTGGCTTATTGGTGTGCAGACTGGTGGTTCCTCGCCATGCAGGCAGATACTCTCCGGCTTCGGAGGAATCATGGATCCTACTGATGTTAGCCAGGTCCCCGAAGGGACCTGTTGCCCAGGATGCACAGCGTGGACGTGTCAACAGGTCTTGGCCAGTATAGATCCCAGCCCTTGTGCCTTGGAAACACCTTTGCGTCCCAATTACAATGATGTTATTTGTCATTGATGAAGTGCTCTTCATAATGTCAGTTGACAATTTTCACGTCCTCAGATGCAGCTTGATGATCTCTGCCATAAGCATGCAATCTACTCTCAAGGAGAAGACTTGTTTGGTCTGCCCAAAACAGAAGAACCAGAGCTAATGAGGGTAAAGAAGGAGATGACCCTGCTGCAGAAATTGTACGGTTTGTACACTAACGTCAACACTATCATCAACGGGTACAATGAGCTGAGCTGGTCAGAAGTTGACACTGAAAAGATCAACGCTGAGCTCACAGAACTTCAGAACAGGTTTGTGGGCACATTTACGTTCTTAGTCAATTTATGAGGGTCAGTCATTTAGTTAGTTGTCAGATTACCCTCACTGCACATTGGATCATTCAACTCATAAGTGCCAGTATCCCATCCCCAGTATCTCCCTCAGCATGTAAATGTTGATGATAACGGTTCTGTGCTGGCTGACTATTCTTCTTTGCCCTTCACTGAATAGTGCTTTTGTCTGGCCTCACCACTTTTGACTTCATTGTTCTTGCATTCTGGTCAAGGTTGTGATGAAGATTGTTGTGGTGACTTCAGTACCAACTAACCAACTCAAAGTAATTTTCATTGCAGCCGCCTCCAATTTCATATTTGAGGCTGAAGCCATAATAGGCTATATTCTGTTCAGCAATTACCTTATTCCTGAATCACAGTAGCATCTACAGTCAGGTTTCTTTGCATGATACAAGGAATTTATGGCCAAGGCTTTCCTATCTCATTTAATATTGAAATAGGTTTGTTCATTTCAAGGGACTTGCATGTTATCAGGCTATTAGATAGTGGGCTTAAGTTTTGATACCGGCCTCTGTGGCTAAGGGCTTGCGAACGTGGTTTGTGAGCCCGTATACCCGGGTTCGAAACACGGCGGTGCTGGTTTTTTCGAAAAAGGTATAAGTGCCGGTCGTTCAGAAGGCAATGGCAAACTACTGAACGTAACACTTGCCTAGTACATCAACAGCAGTTGAAAATGCTGGTGTTGACTGCAACGTCCTGTAAGGGATACGCAACACAATTTTTTTTTTTTTTTTTATTAAGTTTTGATACTATTACCGGTCTCTGTGGCTAAGGGCTTGCGAACGCGGTTTGTAAGCCCGTATACCCGGGTTCGAAACACGGCGGTGCTGGTTTTTTCGAAAAAGGTATAGGGGCCGGTCATTCAGAAAGCAATGGCAAACTACTGAACGTAACACTTGCCTAGTACATCAACAACAGCCGAAAATTCTGGTGTTGACTGCAACGTCCCGTAAGGGATACGCAACAAAATTTTTTTTTTTGTGTGGATACTATTAGAGAGTTGATTTAAATTATAATGCTACCAGAGAGTTCACTTAAGTTCTGATAGTATCATAGAGTTGACTTAAATGCTGATACTGTCCTAAAGTTGATTTAATGTCTAATACCATCATAGAGTTGACTTCAGACACTATCAGAGTGTTGAGGCAAATTTTTAAAATTGACCTTAGCTCCCAGGTCAACCCAGCCTAAAATGGGTTCCAGGAAACACCTTGGGAAGTAAAGATGGCCAGATTGGTATTAACCACATTATTCCTTGAATGCTGATTGGTCTATACAAATATGGAATTAGCACCATATGCCCATTGTGCCTTTACTGATTGCCTGCCAAACAAAAAGGTGGTCCTGACCAAACAGAAATTTTTGGCAGAAAATGGGAAGTAAGGGTGTGTGACAATAATGTTGTGAAAATTGGTAAAATTGTAGCAGATATACTGCATGATATATCAAATTAAAGGAGATTGCACAGGGAACATGACAGCATTAATAATTAATTGATAGGTTAGAAATATGACAATAATGAGAGGTTTATTAATAACAATTTAAATTAAAGGGATGACAGTTACGACAAATTTCCACTTACTAAGGCGCTATTTTATAACCACTGCAGATAATTCACTTTAATTTGCTGAATAATGTTAAATACACCGCTTGTCTTCAATAATATCACAAGAACTACTCAATAACACCAATAAAACACAATTAAAACATAATATTTTGAAGCACATAATTTTCACACAAAATGGAAAATGTCAGGAACACACCAGGCAGATTTACTGAGAAGAATAATCTCATCTCATCTCATCATGTTCCTCTTGTAACTTGCGGTGTCGAGGTGAAGTATAAACATCGTGAGATTGCCTGATTATGGACTTTATGTATCGATATTCCCATGGACTCTGCTATTCCCTCCATCCAACGTGTACGTAGTCGGCCTCTTCCTCTGTTTCCATCTGTTCTGTACATCATTGCTTGCTGTGGTATGCTGTTGACTGGTAACCTACTTGCATGGCCAAACCATTTGACTTGCTGCTTTCTAATAAAATCTAGTGCTGCTTTAACCCCCACTTTAGTCCTGATTTCTTCATTTCTGATCTTATCTCTTCTTTATACGTTGAGTATTCTTCTCAGGAACCTCATTTCTGTTGTTGTGATTTTTCTTTTCTCTTTTTCTGTCATTGTCCAGGTTTGGCATTGGTAGCATAGAGTTGGTAGGAAGATTGTGTTGTAAAGTGCTTTCTTAGTAGTTATTGATACATGTTTACTAAGGAAGGAGCTACTTTAGAGAAGAATAATATAAACACTATTTTCTATTTAGTTATAATTATTATTCTTTTAAATTTAATTATTTAAATACTCCTTAAATATTTTGTGATAGGCAAAACAAATTTAGGGGCATAAATGTGCCCCATTAGCGCATTCATAATTCGACATGTGCCATCATATTATGACATATTATGACGAAATTTCTCTTTTAGTTTTATTTTCAATTACTACTAAATATTCTTACTGATTACTGCACGTGGTATTACTTTTAGAATCTATCACAAAGTCCTTTAAATCAGAATAACAATAATCTAAATTTGTTTGAAACTCTAATTTGATGTAAGTCTACAAGGCCGCAAACTAGAAGGCGTTGCCATTTGTAAAAAATATCAAAACAAACGTATAAACACTCGTTTTTTACTACAAAACAAAAATGTATCCTAGCGCTTTGATTCACACTGGCGAAAACAAAATCATTCTGTGTACATTTTAAATTACTGGAGCACTAAAAATTGTGGGAAAAATAAGAGAACTGGAACAAATAACGCACTATCTATACCCAGCCGACCTATTGGTTCACGGGTGCCAAAACCATTCTATTGAACCAACCTATCAGTTCACGGCAGAGAATCAGTTAAGGCTGTAACGAAGGTCCTTCATATTTTTTTAACACTAAACATTGAGGTGACCTAGACAATGGACAGTACAGATTGTTCAAACATTGGCTCTTGTGTTGTCAACATAGTTGATAATCATGTTAATTCCCCAGGGGCATCCCAAATGTTAACGTCAATAGATTATTCCTCGTGTAGAAAGAAATTTTCACTAATGTTATCCCTTTCAGGAACATATAAAAAGTCATTTAAGATGCTTCTGCAGTGATAGTTTGTGAGGCAATTAGTTTTCATGGTGAGGCTATCAGTGCCATGGCCTTGAAATAAAGAATAATGTATCATTTTATTTTGATATCTGAACTCTTTAACTGATTCACTGTGAAACAAAAAAGTGGGTTTAGACCAAACAGAAATTGATGGCAGAAAATGGGAAGTAGAGGTGTGTCACGGTAATGATCTGAAAATGGTTAAAATGGTAGTAACTATATTGTATTATATATCAAATTAAAGGGAATTGCACAAGAAACACGTTAGTATTGCTACTATTGCTATAGGTTAGAAATATAATAAAAATAATGTTAGATTTTGTAAAAGAAAATTTGAAGACAGGGGTGATGATTATTTAAAATTTCCACTTACCAAGATACTACTCCTCAATCTTTGATGATAATCCAAATAAATTTACTGAATAATGATAAATACACCACTTTTCTGCACCAATATCACAAGAACTGCTCCTTAACACCATCAAAACACAAGAAAAACATCATATTTTGAAGCTCATCATTTTCATATGAAATGGAAAAAGTCAGGAAAACATGAGGCAGATTTGTCCTCATTTCAATATATATACACTATTTTATATTTAGTTATAAGTATTATTCTTTTCAGTTTAATTATTTAAATACTCCTCAACTTATTTGTGATAGGCAAAGTAAACTTAGGGGCAAAAGTGTGGCCCATTAGAGCAAGCATAATTTTACATGTGCTATCATTTGATGATGAACTTTCACTGTTAGTAGTGTTAGGTGTTTGTTTTCCATAATGCTATATAATTTAACTGAATAACCATATTACTGCACATGCTATCAGTTTTACAATCTTTCACAAACTCCAATAAATCAGAATAACTATAATCTAACATTGTTTAACACAATTATCTGTCGTAAATCGACGAGTCGAGAACCAAAGGGCGTTGCCATTACTAACATAATAAAAACAAACTACTTTCACAAAACTAAAACCACTTTCACAAAGCTTAATCTGTGTGTCTTGTCTAATAAATTTCGAAGCCATATCTATTCTGTGTGTAAACTTTTATTTACCAGGCATTACAATTGCGGTAGGTAAGCGAAATGAAACAAATAACAAACTGACAACATTCAGTCGATACAGTGGCGCACGGCAGTCACTGGGAGTCCCATTCAGTCAATAAAGTGACGCACAGCAGTGAATCAGTTAACATGTAACGTTGATAAAATTTATTATAAAAATCAAATTGTTTTTAGTTAAACTTTTTTGATGTAAACAAAGGAGGAAATAATATAAACTATTGCCACAGGGTATTGGTAATAAGTAAAACATTTATTTCTTAATGAAGTTTTAACACTTTTTGGATTACTTTGAGGAATTGAATATTTACAACAGTGACAGTTTTGACATAATCTTGAAGATGCAAGAGGATAATGAGTTAATTACCAATGCTTAATGTCTAAATAGGTGTCGTCGGTTACCAAAAGGCTTGAAAGATTGGCCTGCTTTCAATGACTTGAAGAAGAAAATAGATGACTTTAATGAGACCATCCCCTTGCTAGAACTGATGGCCAACAAGTCCATGCAAGGACGTCATTGGCAGCGCATTCAGAATGTTGCCAACTACAAGTTTGACTTTGATGTGACCTCTGACTTGCCAATGGACCAGGTCATGGAGAATGTCCACTTGAAAGACATTATGAGTGCTCCACTGTTGCCTGTCAAAGATGATGTTGAGGTAAACCCTTTTATATGCTCAGTTTTCTTCAGTAAATGATGGATTAACTAGGGAAAAATCATCAGACCTTAATAGGCAACTCCATACATATAAATGTATTTATATCAGGGGAGAGGGGACTAAAGGGAGAGGATCAACGTCATTGCACAGAGTTTTTTCCCCTTACAGCTCAGTCTCTTTCAAAAGCATTGCACAAAGCATAAGTTCATAGCTCCAGCAACGAATTATGGAGTCTGAGAAAATTGCACTTGAGAACCAAATGATGTAGTCCAGAAATGTTTGTGTGTGCGTTATGCTCATAGCATTATCAGAGTTATTTATTTATATTTTGTTTTTTGTTTTGTTACCTCTCCTCAAATTGGTACTGAGAGGACAATGATTCTAGTATGCAGATGATGTTATCACTAGTATGACAACACAGCTGAGACAGATATCAAAGAATGGTTTCTTGAAATATTGCTGACAGCTGTTACATTTTGGCAAAAGTGTGTCATTGCCAGAAGGAGATACTTTAGAGGAAATACAGTATCAATCAATCAGATGCCATCTGCACAATGAAGGTTGCCTGAATTGAATCTCCAACACTCTCTTGCCCTGGTTGTACACTCTGACAGACTGCGTTGTTCATCCATTTCTTAATGTTATCTTCCCACTTGCAATGCAGTCTACACGTTTTTCATCTGCCTTCAACTCTTCCCTCCAGTATCATTTTTAATGTGGCAGGATATTTAACTTGTCTCTGTTTTCTTTCTTTTATCGACTCTCTTTTCATTCAGTTTGTGGATTTGGTACTAGCCCCTCATTTTTATAGACCAATTGGCACTCAATGGGCGATGTGGTAAATATTACAATGGTCGCCCTTACTCCCCATTAGATTTTCTGGTACCCATTTTAGACTGGGTCAACCTGAGATGCCAGGTCATTTGCCGCAACGGGGATTTAAATACATGACTAACAGGCTGACAGGCAAGGGTGCTAGCAACTCTGCTATTGTGGCTCCCATAACACATGTACACTAAAATGAACACATATTTTTGTGTGTGTCCAGTTAACTGACTTTCAATGTTTTCTACACCTGTTACCATTGCTTGAAACACTAACAGGGAATTGTTTACGAAATCCTGTGACTATTCCATTACATATATAAAAACAATTGTGGCCAATGCAGCGTTATGACTGTTTTTATTGTGATTGCAAAGGCGAACACCACCTTTACATATGTGCTATATTTGCTGTTTTCATTGTGACACATCAGCCAGTATTATCTCTACATATGTGCTATATTTACTGTGTTCATTGTAATAGCATCAGCTAGTATTGTCTTTACAAATGTGATATATTTACTGTTTTCAATGCAACAGCATCAATTAGTAGTATCTTTACATATGTGTTATATTTACTGTTTTCATTGTGATTTCATAGCAGACATTGTCTTTACATATGTGCTACATTTACTGTTTTCATTGTGATGCATCAGCCAGTATCGTCTTTAAGTAAGTGTGATACTTACTGTTTGCATTGTGACTGCATAGCTAGCATTATCTTTACATATGAGCTACATTTACTGTTTTCATTGTGACTGCATCAGCCAGTATTGTCTTTGCATATTTGCTATATTTACTGTTTTCATTGTGACTGCATAGTCAGCATTCACTTTACAAATGTGCTATTTTTACTGTTTTCATTGTGTATTGTCTTCACATGTGTGCTGTATTTACTGTTTTAATTGTAACTGCATCTACTAGTATCACCTTTACATGTGTGTTGTATTTACTATTTTTGTTGTTACAGAATAGGACAACATTGTTTTACATATTCTAATAGGGCGTCGCCACACTATTTGATAGCTACAGCCTAAAAATTGCACATTGCTGACATTTTGCCTTTCTAGGCTTCAATATTTGTGTTTTTTCCTTATAGGACATCTGCGTGTCTGCTGTGAAAGAGAAGGACATTGAAGCAAAACTAAAGCAAGTAATGGCAGACTGGACAAACAGAACACTGACCTTCATGAACTTCAAGAATCGTGGGGAGCTACTGCTTAAGCCTGGAGATACTGTAGAGACTATTGGCTTGCTTGAGGACTCATTGATGATACTCAGTTCTCTTATGAGTAATCGGTAAAAATGAGA
>JACEFZ010006202.1:0-20477 GCA_014155875.1 Cepaea nemoralis | reverse complement strand
GTCAAGGAGTGGTCAAGGGGTGGTCAAGTGGTCAAGTTACCCCTTAAATTGATGGGGAGAGTACGGGTAGTGACACGCTGATAACCAAGATGTGGTCAAGTAGTGGTCAAGCGGTGGTCAAGTGGTTGAGTGACCACATAAATTGCAGAGGAGAGTAGGTGTAGTGACATGGTGAGGATCAAGAGGTGGTCAAGTTGTTATGTCTAGAGGTTGGGGTGTCTCAGTCATGAAGTATCAAACTGTCTGCTGTGTGAAGGATGGCGCTGATCAGGGCGAGTAGGTTCTAATACGTTTATCTCTATTGTCTATAATTGGCGTGGTTGTATAGTAATAATAGTAGAGTTGTTTCGTAGTAATATTAGTCATCATCATCATCAAGGGGCATGTTAGGTGGTATTTGTAATGATAGTAGTACCAGTAGTAGCAATACCAACAATAGTACTAATTATCATCATCATCACGTGTCTTACCAACGGACGTATCACCCACACATTGCGATCTCCAACACCGTTGATCAATTCCGGGGTTGACTCACACTACAGAAATCCCCAATTAACGGCATTACCTTCATGTAATGGTGGTACTCATAGTACCAATAGCACCAGTAGTAATAGTCACCAACATCAGCAAGAGACTTATCGCCTGACATTGGTCAGTATGACACTCCATAAACTATGATCTCCGACACCATGGATACAAATAGTAATAATATTGGTGGTGGTAGTAGTAGTAGTAGTAGTAGTAGTAGTAGTAGTAGTAGTAGTAGTAGTAGTAGTAGTAGTAGTAGTAGTAGTAGTAGTAGTAGTAGTAGTAGTAGTAGCGGTGGTGGTGGTGGTGGTGATGGTGGTGGTGGTAATAGTAGGAGTAGTAGAATAGCGAGGGTGCTTGTTGTTTCACTAAGTATTTGTATATCGTATGTAGTATAAAGCTAGTTTGTGTTGTATGCCATGTAAGGTGTTACTGAAATATCTGTATTTTGTAGTTCTAAGAGGTGATGACGCCATAACCCACCACGCTATAATCTTATTGATAGTGTCTCCAGTGCTGCGAAAAAGGCTCATTGTGAGATAGTGATCATTTCTCAAAGAGACAGCATCCGGGTGCATGCCCATTACGAGCAAACAACGATAAGGCAACGACAAGGCAAAATGGCGTCGAATATAGCGTAAAGTACACTACTTATGAGGTCATCGGTTGTCCGTTCCATCACGGTCGACAAATAGGCGCTCACTAACCTCACAATATGCTCACTCAAATAAAAATATAGGATAATAAGGCACCGACCCAAACTAGGAAAATTTGTTAGTCGAACAGGATAAAATATTGCCCAAGTAGGGAAATTTGAGAGCCAAATATGAAAAAAAAAATATAATCCAAAGAGAGGAATAGCTCGTTCCAACTTATAAAAAGTAGGAAAATTCTCAACCAAATGGGAAAAAAGTTAGGCCAAGTATAGTAACATCTCAACCAAACTTATGAAAACTAGGAAACTTTGTTAGCCAAATGGAAGAAACCTTAGTCAAATAGGAAAAATCTATTAGCCAAATGTGAAAAATGTCGGCCAAATGCAGAAATAGTTCGGCCACACGTATGCAAACAAGGAAAGGTTGTTAGCCAGATAGGAAAAGTATTAACCAAATAGGAAAATTTGATAGCCAAAGGTGAAAAAATATCACCCAAAGAGAGGAATAGCTCATCATGAATAAGATCCAGACTTATAAAAAGTAGGAGAACTATGTGCCAAATGGGAAAAAGTTAGGACAAAATACAGAAATATCTCAACCAAACATATAAAAAATAGGAAAATTTATAACCAAACGGGAAATATATTGACCAACTAGGGACATGTGTTACTCAAAGAGGAAAAATAATGACCAAGTAACGAAATACATCGCTCAATCTTATGAAAACTAGGAAACTTTGTTAGCCAAAGGAGGGGAAAAACCTAAGTCAAGAAGGAAACATCTGTTAGCCAAATGTGAAAAATGTCAGCCAATACAGAAATAGTTCGTCCACACGTATGCAAACTAGGAAAATTTGTTAGTCGAACAGGATAAAATATTGCCCATGTAGGGAAATTTGAGAGCCAAATATGAAAAAATATAATCCAAAGAGAGGAATATCTCGCTCCAACTTATAAAAAGAAGGAAAATTCTCAACCAAATGAGAAAAAGTTAGACCAAGTATAGTAACATCTCAACCAAACTTATGAAAACTAGGAAACTTTGTTAGCCAAATGGAAGAAACCTTGGTCAAGTAGGAAAAATCTGTTAGCCAAATGTGAAAAATGTCGGCCAAAGGCAGAAATAGTTCGGCCACACGTATGCAAACAAGGAAAGGTTGTTAGCCAGATAGGAAAAGTATTCACCAAATAGGAAAATTTGATAGCCAAAGGTGAAAAAATATCACCCAAAGAGAGGAATAGCTCATCCAGACTTATAAAAAGTAGGAGAACTATGTGCCAAATGGGAAAAAGTTAGGACAAAATACAGAAATATCTCAACCAAACATATAAAAAATAGGAAAATTTATAACCAAACGGGAAATATATTGACCAACTAGGGACATGTGTTACTCAAAGAGGAAAAATAATGACCAAGTAACGAAATACATCGCTCAAACTTATGAAAACTAGGAAACTTTGTTAGCCAAATGGAAGAAACCTTGGTCAAGAAGGAAAAATCTGTTAGCCAAATGTGAAAAATGTCGGCCAAATGCAGAAATAGTTCGGCCACACGTATGCAAACAAGGAAAGGTTGTTAGACAGATAGGAAAAGTATTAACCAAGTAAGAAAATGTGATAGCCAAAGGTGAAAAAATATCAGCCAAAGAGAGAAATATCTCATCCAAACTTATAAAAAGAAGGAAAATTCTCAACCAAATGAGAAAAAGTTAGACCAAATATAGTAACATCTCAACCAAACTTATGAAAACTAGGAAACTTTGTTAACCAACGAGAATAAAAACCTAGGTCAAGTAGGAAAATCTGTTAGCCAAATGTGAAAATGTCGGTCAAATGCAGAAATAATTCGGCCACACGTAGGCAAACAAGGAAAGGTTGTTAGCCAGATAGGAAAAGTATTAACCAAGTAAGAAAATGTGATAGCCAAAGGTGAAAAAAATATCAGCCAAAGAGAGAAATATCTCATCCAAATTTATAAAAAGAAGGAAAATTCTCAACCAAATGAGAAAAAGTTAGACCAAATATAGTAACATCTCAACCAAACTTATGAAAAATAGGAAACTTTGTTAGCCAACGAGAATAAAAACCTAGGTCAAGTAGGAAAAATATGTTAGCCAAATGTAAAAAATGTCGGCCAAATACAGAAATACCTCGTCCGCACTTATAAAAAGTAGGAGAACTATTTTCCAAATAGGAAAAAGTTAGGCCAAATACAGAAATATCTCAACCAAACATATAACAAATATTACCCAAGTAGGGAAATTTGAGAGCCAAATATGAAAAAATATCACCCAAAGAGAGGAATATCTCGGCCAGACTTATAAAAAGAAGGAAAATTATCAACCAAATGAGAAAAAGTTAGACCAAATACAGAAATATCTGAACCAAACATATAAAAAATAGGAAAATTGATAGCCAAACGGGAAATATATTGACCAACTAGGGACATGTGTTACTCAAAGAGGAAAAATAATGACCAAGTAACGAAATACATCGCTCAAACTTATGAAAACTAGGAAACTTTGTTAGCCAAAGTGAAAAAACCTTGTTCAAGTAGGAAAAGCTGTTAGCCAAATGTGAAAAATGTCGGACAAATGCAGAAATAGGTCGGTCACACATATGTAAACTAGGAAAAGTTGTTACCCAGATAGGCAAAGTATTGGCCAAATAGGAAAATTTGAAAGCCAAATGTGAAAAAATATCACCCAAAGAGAGAAATATCTCGTCCAGACTTATAAAAAGTTGGAACATTTGTCAACCAAATGGGGTAAACTTAGACCAAATACAGAAACATCTTAACCACATATAATGGGGGTGGTCAAGTGGTCAAGTTACCCCTTAAATTGATGGGGAGAGTACGTGTAGTGACACGGCGGTGGATAAAGTGAGCGATGAGGTGGTCAAGTAGTGGTCAAGTAGTGGTCAAGCGGTGGTCAAGCGGTGATCAAGTGGTCAAGTGACCCATTAAATTGTAGAGAAAGTTACGTGTAGTGACATGGTGGTGTTTAAAACGATCGCTGACGTGGTCAAGTGGTGGTCAAGTAGTGGTCAAGCAGTGGTCACATGGTCAAGTGACCACTTAAATTGTAGGGGAGAATGCGTCTTGTGATGCAGTGATGATCAAGAGGTGGTCAAGTAGTGGTCAAGGAGTGGTCAAGGGGTGGTCAAGTGGTCAAGTTACCCCTTAAATTGATGGGGAGAGTACGGGTAGTGACACGCTGATAACCAAGATGTGGTCAAGTAGTGGTCAAGCGGTGGTCAAGTGGTTGAGTGACCACATAAATTGCAGAGGAGAGTAGGTGTAGTGACATGGTGAGGATCAAGAGGTGGTCAAGTTGTTATGTCTAGAGGTTGGGGTGTCTCAGTCATGAAGTATCAAACTGTCTGCTGTGTGAAGGATGGCGCTGATCAGGGCGAGTAGGTTCTAATACGTTTATCTCTATTGTCTATAATTGGCGTGGTTGTATAGTAATAATAGTAGAGTTGTTTCGTAGTAATATTAGTCATCATCATCAAGGGGCATGTTAGGTGGTATTTGTAATGATAGTAGTACCAGTAGTAGCAATACCAACAATAGTACTAATTATCATCATCATCACGTGTCTTACCAACGGACGTATCACCCACACATTGCGATCTCCAACACCGTTGATCAATTCCGGGGTTGACTCACACTACAGAAATCCCCAATTAACGGCATTACCTTCATGTAATGGTGGTATTCATAGTACCAATAGCACCAGTAGTAATAGTCACCAACATCAGCAAGAGACTTATCGCCTGACATTGGTCAGTATGACACTCCATAAACTATGATCTCCGACACCATGGATACAAATAGTAATAATATTGGTAGTAGTAGTAGTAGTAGTAGTAGTAGTAGTAGTAGTAGTAGTAGTAGTAGTAGTAGTAGTAGTAGTAGTAGTAGTAGTAGTAGTAGTAGTAGTAGTAGTAGTAGTAGTAGTAGCGGTGGTGGTGGTGGTGGTGATGGTGGTGGTGGTAATAGTAGGAGTAGTAGAATAGCGAGGGTGCTTGTTGTTTCACTAAGTATTTGTATATCGTATGTAGTATAAAGCTAGTTTGTGTTGTATGCCATGTAAGGTGTTACTGAAATATCTGTATTTTGTAGTTCTAAGAGGTGATGACGCCATAACCCACCACGCTATAATCTTATTGATAGTGTCTCCAGTGCTGCGAAAAAGGCTCATTGTGAGATAGCGATCATTTCTCAAAGAGACAGCATCCGGGTGCATGCCCATTACGAGCAAACAACGATAAGGCAACGACAAGGCAAAATGGCGTCGAATATAGCGTAAAGTACACTACTTATGAGGTCATCGGTTGTCCGTTCCATCACGGTCGACAAATAGGCGCTCACTAACCTCACAATATGCTCACTCAAATAAACATATAGGATAATAAGGCACCGACCCAAACTAGGAAAATTTGTTAGTCGAACAGGATAAAATATTGCCCAAGTAGGGAAATTTGAGAGCCAAATATGAAAAAAAAAATATAATCCAAAGAGAGGAATAGCTCGTTCCAACTTATAAAAAGTAGGAAAATTCTCAACCAAATGGGAAAAAAGTTAGGCCAAGTATAGTAACATCTCAACCAAACTTATGAAAACTAGGAAACTTTGTTAGCCAAATGGAAGAAACCTTAGTCAAATAGGAAAAATCTATTAGCCAAATGTGAAAAATGTCGGCCAAATGCAGAAATAGTTCGGCCACACGTATGCAAACAAGGAAAGGTTGTTAGCCAGATAGGAAAAGTATTAACCAAATAGGAAAATTTGATAGCCAAAGGTGAAAAAATATCACCCAAAGAGAGGAATAGCTCATCATGAATAAGATCCAGACTTATAAAAAGTAGGAGAACTATGTGCCAAATGGGAAAAAGTTAGGACAAATACAGAAATATCTCAACCAAACATATAAAAAATAGGAAAATTTATAACCAAACGGGAAATATATTGACCAACTAGGGACATGTGTTACTCAAAGAGGAAAAATAATGACCAAGTAACGAAATACATCACTCAAACTTATGAAAAGTAGGAAACTTTGTTAACCAAAGGAGGGGAAAAACCTAAGTCAAGAAGGAAACATCTGTTAGCCAAATGTGAAAAATGTCAGCCAATACAGAAATAGTTCGTCCACACGTATGCAAACTAGGAAAATTTGTTAGTCGAACAGGATAAAATATTGCCCATGTAGGGAAATTTGAGAGCCAAATATGAAAAAATATAATCCAAAGAGAGGAATATCTCGCTCCAACTTATAAAAAGAAGGAAAATTCTCAACCAAATGAGAAAAAGTTAGACCAAGTATAGTAACATCTCAACCAAACTTATGAAAACTAGGAAACTTTGTTAGCCAAATGGAAGAAACCTTGGTCAAGTAGGAAAAATCTGTTAGCCAAATGTGAAAAATGTCGGCCAAAGGCAGAAATAGTTCGGCCACACGTATGCAAACAAGGAAAGGTTGTTAGCCAGATAGGAAAAGTATTCACCAAATAGGAAAATTTGATAGCCAAAGGTGAAAAAATATCACCCAAAGAGAGGAATAGCTCATCCAGACTTATAAAAAGTAGGAGAACTATGTGCCAAATGGGAAAAAGTTAGGACAAAATACAGAAATATCTCAACCAAACATATAAAAAATAGGAAAATTTATAACCAAACGGGAAATATATTGACCAACTAGGGACATGTGTTACTCAAAGAGGAAAAATAATGACCAAGTAACGAAATACATCGCTCAAACTTATGAAAACTAGGAAACTTTGTTAGCCAAATGGAAGAAACCTTGGTCAAGAAGGAAAAATCTGTTAGCCAAATGTGAAAAATGTCGGCCAAATGCAGAAATAGTTCGGCCACACGTATGCAAACAAGGAAAGGTTGTTAGACAGATAGGAAAAGTATTAACCAAGTAAGAAAATGTGATAGCCAAAGGTGAAAAAATATCAGCCAAAGAGAGAAATATCTCATCCAAACTTATAAAAAGAAGGAAAATTCTCAACCAAATGAGAAAAAGTTAGACCAAATATAGTAACATCTCAACCAAACTTATGAAAACTAGGAAACTTTGTTAACCAACGAGAATAAAAACCTAGGTCAAGTAGGAAAATCTGTTAGCCAAATGAGAAAATGTCGGTCAAATGCAGAAATAATTCGGCCACACGTAGGCAAACAAGGAAAGGTTGTTAGCCAGATAGGAAAAGTATTAACCAAGTAAGAAAATGTGATAGCCAAAGGTGAAAAAAATATCAGCCAAAGAGAGGAATATCTCGGCCAGACTTATAAAAAGAAGGAAAATTATCAACCAAATGAGAAAAAGTTAGACCAGGAGAAATGAGAAAAAGTTAGACCAAATACAGAAATATCTGAACCAAACATATAAAAAATAGGAAAATTGATAGCCAAACGGGAAATATATTGACCAACTAGGGACATGTGTTACTCAAAGAGGAAAAATAATGACCAAATAACGAAATACATCGCTCAAACTTATGAAAACTAGGAAACTTTGTTAGCCAAAGTGAAAAAAACCTTGTTCAAGTAGGAAAAGCTGTTAGCCAAATGTGAAAAATGTCGGACAAATGCAGAAATAGGTCGGTCACACATATGTAAACTAGGAAAAGTTGTTACCCAGATAGGCACAGGCACAGGCACGAGCTGGGTGTCAGACTTGGACCAGTGGGGGATGGGTCCTGAAAGGACATGAGAGCCATGCTTACCAAAGGTGCTACCAATGCCTGACTTATATATATATATATATATATATATATATATATATATATATATATATATATATATATATATATATATATATATATATATATATATATATATATATATACTAGCTGACCCGGCCCGGCTTTCGCCCAGACCCTGGCGGAGATATGTCTGTCTGTCTGTCTGTCTGACCCGGCCCGGCTTCTCCCAGACCCTGGTGGGAGCATCTCATTTAATTCATATAAGTAGTCATATAAGTCCCCGTTCAAGACTATCTATCTATCTGTCTATCTGTCTGTCTGTCTGTCTGTCTGTCTGTCTGTCTGTCTGTCTGTCTGTCTGTCTGTCTGTCTGTCTGTCTGTCTGTCTGTCTGCCTGTCTGTCTAATCATTTATTGGTTGCAGTTAGAACAACCTTAGGTAAACGAAGACCAACTTACAAAAAGTATTAGAAAGAGCACTTGAAAGATCTTTACATCTTCCCCAACAATTAACTTGGGTAAATGGAGCGGCGGCAGCAGCAGCAGTAGAAGAAGAAAAAGGAGGAGTAAAGGAAGGAGGAGGAAGAGGGAGGTGGAGGAGGGAGGAGGAGGGAAGAAGAGGGAGGCGGAGGGAGGAGGAGGAGACAGGAGTAGGAGGGAGGAGGAGGGGTTAGGAGGAGGAGGGGGAGGGAGGAGGTAGGACGATGAGGGAGGAGGAACGAACGAACGAACGAACAAACTTTATTTTAAAAGGGTAACAAATTGGGCACGCAGGCCCGTCTTACATTCGGCCCTTTCAATCACTCATCTTTCATTCATCAAATGTGCATGTTACATTAACATAGGGAAAAAAATATTGTCAAATGGAGTTTGTAAGCATAAACAATGCATATTACGCATGATACATTCACATGAGAAAAAAAGACGTGATCACTTATAATGCGTTCCAGTGTTGTCGCATCTCGCCTTTCCACAACTTCCAACCAGCAACGACCACCACTACCACGTTCAACCAGGCCAACTACCCATTGACCACGACGAAAGTGACCACGGCGGTACTTTCGGTGGAAAAAGTAGCTCTTGTCAGCTTCACCGACCACTGACTGTCCCTGAGCATCAAATCCTCCCAACAATGGATTGTTACGCAGCATCCAGTTGTAACACTCTACCCGAGCTGATGGTCTGCCTGGCATTATAATATTTCTTTACATCAAGTAGAAACAAGTGTATACTCTTCCGAATTCCGGTCCCAAATAGTGCTCAGGGACAGTCAATGGTCGTTGAAGCTGACGAGAGCTACTTTTTCCACCGAAAGTACCGCCGTGGTCACTTTCGTCGTGGTCAATGGGTAGTTGGCCTGGTTGAACGTGGTAGTGGTGGTCGTTGCTGGTTGGAAGTTGTGGAAAGGCGAGATGCGACAACACTGGAACGCATTATAAGTGATCACGTCTTACCAGGAACGACCATTGTCACCGATGCCTGGCGAGGCTACAACAACGTAGGTCAACTAAACCATGGCATCTACGATCATGCAGTTGTTGACCCTGTACACAGTGACATTCACACACAAACAATTGAAGGGTTGTGGATGCAAGTAAAAAGGAAACAAAGATACCAAGGTGGCACTAGTCGTACAGTGTTTAACACTTATTTAGCAGAATTTCAGTGGCGCCACAGTCACAAAGTACATGTTTTCGGACAATATTTACAACTTTTGTGCCACAATTTCGAGATATAATTTCATATATTGATGCAGGCTGCTGTAGGTTTGATTGATCATTATCATTGTCAGCAGGCTGCTGTGGGTCTGATTGATCATTATCATTGTCAGCAGGCTGCTGTGGGTCTGATTGATCATTATCATTGTCAGCAGGCTGTTGTGGGTTTGATTGATCATTATCATTGTCAGCAGGCTGCTGTGGGTCTGATTGATCATTATCATTGTCACCAGGCTGCTGTGGGTTTGATTGATCATTATCATTGTCAGCAGGCTGCTGTGGGTCTGATTGATCATTATCATTGTCAGCAGGCTGCTGTGGGTTTGATTGATCATTATCATTGTCAGCAGGCTGCTGTGGGTCTGATTGATCATTATCATTGTCACCAGGCTGCTGTGGGTTTGATTGATCATTATCATTGTCAGCAGGCTGCTGTGGGTCTGATTGATCATTATCATTGTCAACAGGCTGCTGTGGGTCTGATTGATCATTATCATTGTCACCAGGCTGCTGTGGGTCTGATTGATCATTATCATTGTCAACAGGCTGCTGTGGGTCTGATTGATCATTATCATTGTCACCAGGCTGCTGTGGGTTTGATTGATCATTATCATTGTCAGCAGGTTGCTGTGGGTCTGATTGATCATTATCATTGTCACCAGGCTGCTGTGGGTTTGATTGATCATTATCATTGTCAACAGGCTGCTGTGGGTCTGATTGATCATTATCATTGTCAACAGGCTGCTGTGGGTCTGATTGATCATTATCATTGTCAGCAGGCTGCTGTGGGTCTGATTGATCATTATCATTGTCAGCAGGCTGCTGTGGGTCTGATTGATCATTATCATTGTCAGCAGGCTCCTGTGGGTTTGATTGATCATTATCATTGTCACCAGGCTGCTGTGGGTCTGATTGATCATTATCATTGTCAGCAGGCTGCTGTGGGTTTGATTGATCATTATCATTGTCACCAGGCTGCTGTGGGTCTGAGTGATCATTATCATTGTCAGCAGGCTGCTGTGGGTCTGATTGAACATTATCATTGTCAGCAGGCTGCTGTGGGTCTGATTGATCATTATCATTGTCAGCAGGCTGCTGTGGGTCTGATTGATCATTATCATTGTCAGCAGGCTGCTGTGGGTTTGATTGATCATTATCATTGTCACCAGGCTGCTGTGGGTCTGATTGATCATTATCATTGTCAGCAGGCTGCTGTGGGTTTGATTGATCATTATCATTGTCACCAGGCTGCTGTGGGTCTGAGTGATCATTATCATTGTCAGCAGGCTGCTGTGGGTCTGATTGAACATTATCATTGTCAGCAGGCTGCTGTGGGTCTGATTGATCATTATCATTGTCAGCAGGCTGCTGTGGGTTTGATTGATCATTATCATTGTCACCAGGCTGCTGTGGGTCTGATTGATCATTATCATTGTCAGCAGGCTTCTGTGGGTTTGATTGATCATTATCATTGTCACCAGGCTGCTGTGGGTCTGAGTGATCATTATCATTGTCAGCAGGCTGCTGTGGGTCTGATTGAACATTATCATTGTCAGCAGGCTGCTGTGGGTCTGATTGAACATTATCATTGTCAGCAGGCTGCTGTGGGTCTGATTGATCATTATCATTGTCAGCAGGCTGCTGTGGGTCTGATTGATCATTATCATTGTCAGCAGGCTGCTGTGGGTCTGATTGAACATTATCATTGTCAGCAGGCTGCTGTGGGTCTGATTGATCATTATCATTGTCACCAGGCTGCTGTGGGTCTGAGTGATCATTATCATTGTCAGCAGGCTGCTGTGGGTCTGATTGAACATTATCATTGTCAGCAGGCTGCTGTGGGTCTGATTGATCATTATCATTGTCAGCAGGCTGCTGTGGGTCTGATTGATCATTATCATTGTCACCAGGCTGCTGTGGGTCTGATTGATCATTATCATTGTCACCAGGCTGCTGTGGGTCTGATTGATCATTATCATTGTCAGCAGGCTGCTGTGGGTCTGATTGAACATTCTCTGAAGCATGATTTTAATTTGCGCTCCCTTGCTTTGAACTCAAGTGTAGTCCATACACAATACATATTCATGCATTGGACTGAACTTTGAACTCAAGTGTAGTGCATACACAATACATATTCATGCATTGGACTGAACTTTGAACTCAAGTGTAGTCCATACACACTATTTCAAGTAATGCTGGAATGAACTTTGCATGTGGAGTAGCTTCCCCTATTAACAGTGTCCCTTGCCATCAAGTGAATGCACTCCGACTTCAGAGGTACTTGTAATTTACATCTCCAAGCAAGGACGATAGGTCAGCATTTTGGTCAAACTGCCCGGTGTAGGGGTTGAGCCCCTTACCTCGGCATCAGCACACCGGATGTTTAAGAACACGTGTTCTTATCCATTCGGCCATGCTGACCTACAAGTATGGAGTTGAACCCAGGGATCTGAGACAGAGACCAAATATAACTAGAGAACATTGTCAAATGAATTTTGTAAACATAAACAATACATATTACCATGTTATGAGACACATCCACCACCCACCCACACATCCCCCATTCACCCTAACCCCCCCCCCCCCACCCAACCACACACACAACCCAGATACACATACATGCCTCCACCCATCCACCACATTGTGTGTGTAAGTGTGCATGCACGCAGTGTATGCGAGGGAGTGTATCTTCGGGTGTTATGTGAGTACGTGTGCGTAAGTATATGGATGTGTGTATGTGCGTGGGTATATGTGTGTATTTGCGTGTATATTTTGTATGTGAATGTGTGTATGTACATGTGTGTGTGAGAGAGAGAGGGAGAGAGAGAGAGAGAGAGAGAGAGAGAGGGGGGAGAGAACAAGAGAGCAAGAGAGAGAGAGAGAGAGAGATAGAGAGAGAGAGAGAGAGAGAGAGAGCGAGAGAGAGAGAGAGAGAGAGAGAGAGAGAGAGAGAGAGAGAGAGAGAGAGAGAGAGAGAGAGAGAGAGAGAGAGAGAGAGAGAGAGAGAGTTCAATTGCAGCACTAAAGTTTACGCTACATAATGTATATGTAAAATTATTACTCCACTTCTTGCAATTGCGAGAATTCTCACGACAATCGTCATTGTCTCAATTGTGTGTAAAGTGTGGGAGTTTGTTCTTATTAGTTTCAGTGATCATGTGAGGCATCATGTATGTGTCTAGATGTGAGGATGTGTGTATGAGTGTGTATGTGAGGGATATGGGTGTGTGTGGGGAATGTATATGTGGAGGGGTTGTATGTGGGGGATGTGTATGGGTTAATGGGTGATGTGTGGATGTGTGAAGGGATTTGTAGTCGGTGTTGGATGTATGTGTATGTGAGGGATATGTGTGTGTGTGGGGGGGGGGGGGGAGGGATATTTGAGAGGATAGTTGGAAGTATGTGGGTGTTGGTGGGTTGGGAGGGGTGTGGGTAGGGAGTGTGTGTTTGGGTGGGTGAATGGGTGTGTAGGAGATTGTGTGGGTTGAGGGATGGGTGTGTAATCGGTGTGAGGGGTGTCTGTGAGTGGGATATGTCTGTGTGGGTGGGAGTGTGTGAGTGTGGATGGGGTAAATGTGAGTAGGTGCAGTATGTATGTGTGGGTGGCGAGGATGTTTGTAGGTGGAGGATGTGTGAGTGGGTGGGGAGATGTGTATGGGGAATGTATGATGGGGGATGTGTGTGTGGGGGGAATGTGTTTATGGGTGGAGTTTTGTGTGGGAGGGGAGATGTGGGGGATATGTGGAATGTGCACGTGATTGAAGGATGCATGCGAGGATGGGGGATGTGTGTTTGGCTGGATGGTTGGGGTATGTGTGGGTGGGAGGGTAGACGAGAGATGCATGTGTTGATGGGCACGTGGGTAATGTGTGTGTGTGAGTGGTTGATGGATGTGTACGTGAGTGGGTGGATGTGTGTGAGAGATGAGTGTATGGGTGGGGGAGGTGTGTAATTGTGAGAAGATGTGTGTGAGCGGCGGATGTGTGTTTGTGGGGTATATGTGGATGGCGGGGTGTGTGTGGGTGGGAGGTGTGTGATTTTGGGTTATGGGTGGGGGATATGTGTGGGCAGGTGGGGAGATGTGTTTATGGGTGGGGATGTGTGTATAGGTGGGGATGTGTAGTTGAGAGATGACAAATATTGGGTGGGTGGGTGTAGGTTGGCTGATGTGTGTGTGGGTGGGTGGGTGGGGAAAATTGTGAGAGTCCGGGATATGTGTGTCTTCTTCTTCTTCTTCTTCTTCTTCTTCTTCTTCTTCTTCTTCTTCTTCTTCTTCTTCTTCTTCTTCTTCTTCTTCTTCTTTTTCTTCTTCTCCTCCTCCTTCTTCTTCTTCTTCTTCTTCTTCTTCTTCTTCTTCTTCTTCTTCTTCTTCTTCTTCTTCTTCTTCTTCTTCTTCTTCTTCTTCTCCTTCTTCGTCTTCTTCTTCTTCTTCTTCTTCTTCTTCTTCTTCTTCTTCTTCTTCTTCTTCTTCTTCTTCTTCTTCTTCTTCTTCTTCTTCTTCTTCTTGGGGAAATGTGTGTGGGTGGGGGATCAGTATATATGTGGTGGCATGTATGTTCGCCTGGTTCTGTGTGAGTGTGTGGAGGTATGTGTGGGTAGGTGGGGGAGGTTTGGTGGGTCGGGGATAAGTTGGTGGCTGCGGGATATGAGGGTGGATGGGGGATGTGTCTCACAACATGGCAATATGCACTGTTTATGGTTACAACTTTCATTTGATAATGTTTTTTTTTTTCTCATGTGAATGTATCATGCGTAATATGCGTTGTTTATGCTTACAACCTCCATTTGACAATACTTTTCCCCCTATGTTAATGTAACATGCACATTTGATGAATGAAAGATGAGTGATTGAAAGGGCCGAATGTAAGACGGGCCTGCGTGCCCAATTTGTTACCCTTTTAAAATAAAGTTTGTTCGTTTGTTCGTTCGTTCCTCCTCCCTCATCGTCCTACCTCCTCCCTCCCCCTCCTCCTCCTAACCCCTCCTCCTCCCTCCTACTCCTGTCTCCTCCCCCTCCCTCCGCCTCCATCTTCTTCCCTCCTCCTTCCTCCTCCACCTCCCTCTTCCTCCTCCTTCCTTTACTCCTCCTTTTTCTTCTTCTACTGCTGCTGCTGCCGCCGCTCCATTTACCCAAGTTAATTGTTGGGGGAAGATGTAAAGATCTTTCAAGTGCTCTTTCTAATACTTTTTGTAAGTTGGTCTTCGTTTACCTAAGGTTGTTTTAACTGCAACCAATAAATGATTAGACAGACAGGCAGACAGACAGACAGACAGACAGACAGACAGACAGACAGACAGACAGACAGACAGACAGACAGACAGACAGACAGACAGACAGACAGACAGACAGATAGACAGACAGACAGATAGATAGTCTTGAACGGGAACTTATATGACTACTTATATGAATTAAATGAGATGCTCCCACCAGGGTCTGGGAGAAGCCGGGCCGGGTCAGACAGACAGACAGACAGACATATCTCCGCCAGGGTCTGGGCGAAGCCGGGCCGGGTCAGCTAATATGTATATATATATATATATATATATATATATATATATATATATATATATATATATATATATATATATAAGTCAGGCACTGGTAGCACCTTTGGTAAGCATGGCTCTCATGTCCTTTCAGGACCCATCCCCCACTGGTCCAAGTCTGACACCCAGCTCGTGCCTGTGGCTCCTAGTAGCTGTCAGCATGCGACAGCGGCCACCCCCCGGGCAACAGCTGTGAGAGGCTGGCTAAACTAGGCATTGGTATCCGATTTGGTGTCAAACCAAGAGGTAAACTAGGGTATGCCTACCCAGCATGTGAAGACAGGATTCGGCAGACTGCGCGGAAGCAATCATTCCTGATTCAACGGGCAAGACGGCGTTTACCTGCAAAGCGTTGCGGAACGTAATGAGCACGGCAAGGCACGTAGAGCGCCCTGGTCATCCACTGCACCTGTATTCGTCTCCAATCGTCTCGACTTGTCTTGCCACTGGACTCAGATGGACTCAGGCGAGAGAGTGAGGTCGACGAATTGCGCAACTCTTCCTCACTTTAATCCAAGTCATCGCGCAAGTCATTCTTCATCCAACGTCACATATACCTTCAACCCTTGGCGAGGGCGGCGGCAAAGCGGCAGCGTGGGAGCTGGCAGGTACCAGACTGCACACAGGCGGCTCAGGAAGGTCTTTATGCCGGACACATTTCGGAGTGAGGACGGGAGCCCTCTTGGAACCATGTCCCCTCCATAGCTGAAGGGGGTAAAAAGGTGCCCTAAAATTGTCTGCTTATAAAACCCGCACCGCGGTTGGTGGGGCCAACTTGACAACAAGAAAGTAAAACAAGCAAAGCTAAAAGATAAACCTTTCCCAACAATTACCGGGGTCTCCAGAGAGACGAAAACACTTTGGGGGAGAAGCTGGGCAGGGACAACTCGACATTGCAGCCTTGACGAACACACTTCAGAAAAGGAAATCTGTGAAATTGGTGCCGGCACCATTTTTCTGGAGGGAAGGGAAAAGCGAGGAAAAAATCCGGGGTGGGTTTTCCAAAGTGGCCCGGGCCAAAATTGCTGGGAAAAGGCATAAAAACAGGCCAAACCCGGTTCCTCGCGAAAAAAGCAAACCCGGATGTCACGCCAACAGCCCAAGAAATGAGTCGAAAATTCTTGAGGGCCGCCAAGAAAAACTGCCCAAAAGGAACAAAAATCCCGGGGATTTCGCCAAGGGCAGGGAAACCCCCTCTTGGGTGGAAGGAAAGCATAGTCGGAAATTGTAACAGAAGGAGCCTCCCCAGACATGTCCGAACATGACCCCAAGAAAACAATTTTCCCTCCCATGGAAATCCTGGTCACCCCCCGAAACATGGACCCCTTTTATATTCCGAGGGGGAATCAACAAGCGTTTGAGGGAAAAAACCTTTGGGGCCAAATTTGGGAAGACCAGTCCATTGTTCGAAAATGAAATCCCCATCGGCCCCCACGGCTCCTGGGGGGAAAAACAAAAAAAAACTAAATTCACCCGCCCAAACAGAAGAAAAACTCTTTGAAATACTGGAAGCCGCCCCAACCCCAATCTCCCGCAAGGGCGGGCAACAAAGGAGAATCAGTGGGAACCGCAAAACGCAACCCTCTGTAAAAACAACGTAAGCCCAAAAAAAACCCTGATGAACCCGAAAAGGGGGAAAAAAAAAGCCCCCAATTGCGGGAAGAAACTTTTCCCCAAAAAAAAGGAGGGCCCCTAAAAAAAATTTAAAACAAAGGGATGGAAAATCCCTGGGGTCCGCCCCCAAACAAAAAGGGTTTGTGAAAACCGAAGAAAACCCCAATTCGGCGGAAACTTCTCCCAAGCCCCTTTAATCCCAAATCAACTAAAAAAAAATCTTTCAAGTTTGGGGGAAACTCAGAAAATTAAAATGCCTCCTTTCTTTACCACAAGCTTTTAAATTCCCAAAGGGCTTTTTGGAAATATGGAAAAAACGCCACAAAGGGCAAAGGCCTTCTACCCATAGCTTCAGGAAATGGGGGAACCCTTTTTCACCAATAAAGAAACCTCCCAAATTTGGGCCCCAAACCCTTTAAACAAAAACTTAAAGCAACTCCCTTATAGAAACCAAATCTTCCAATTCCCACCTAAAATCTTTTTTCCTGAACCAAGGGGGAAAAAACAAAGTTCAGTTTCTCCAGCGGCAAGGAAAATTTGGGGTTGTTTTCCCCCAGCCCCGGGAATAAAAAATGGGGGTTTCAAAAAGCGCCCAAAGTTTCCCAAACCCTATTTAGACGGCCATGCCCCAAGATAAAAAAGGTAAAGTACCCTTTCCGTAAAGGGGGAAAACGAATGGCCCACCAAACTTTTTCCCTTGTTTTCAAGCAGGGAAGTTCGGAAAAAAAATTAAAACCCTCCAACCCTTTGGGTTTTTAAATTAAATGGCAAAAAAAAGAACTGAAGTTGGTTGGCCTCAAGAAAAGGCGGACGAATTTCGAAAGTTTCCCAAAATTTTTTTAAAGCTTTTTGTAAGCCCCGCCCCGGGAAACTTAAAAATCAAAAATTTCAGAAAGTTTGTCCCAAATTCCCCATTTCGCGGCACAGGCAAAGGTAAGAAAATGGAACCCAACCCTTTCCTGTAAAAAGAGGAAGAAGGAAATTTTAAACCCAAACTTTGCCCCTTTTTCAAAGAAAATTTGGAAAATGGCCTTTTTAGCCACTTGGAATAAACCTCCCCAACCTCCAGGAGAAATTAATTTCCCAATTTTTGAACAAACAAAAAAATTAAAATAAAAATTTTTTTTTTTATAAATAAAATTTAAAAATTTTTTTAATTTTTAATTTTAAAAAAATTTTAAAGCCCTTGAAAATTCCGATTTTTAAACAACACTGGGGCGAAAAAAAAATTTGCTATTTTTGGCAAACCCTTTCAAAAACGGGCAAAGGCCCTGGAAAAAAGGGGGCAGGACCCAAAACCTGCAGGTTTGGGGGTCAAGAATTTTGGGCAATTTCCCAAAAAAAAAAGAAAAAGGTTTTCAAGAATTTAAAAATAAAAAACCCCAATTAAAAAGAAAAAGGAAAGGGAAAAAAAAAAAAAAAAAAAAAAAAAAAAAAAAAAAAAAAAAAAAAAAAAAAAAAAAAAGGGGAAAAAAAAACAAAAACCCCCAAAATTAAAGGTAAGGGGACCGGCTTATAGGGGGGGTTAATGGGGGGGTGTTTTTATGAAAAAAAAGTTTGGTTTTAAAAAAAAAAAAAAAAATTTTTTTTGGGGGTGAAGTCCTAGAAAGAGCATCCATGCCCAGTATCCACACTCTACTGATGAAGAATCAGATTCGCTGGGCTGGTCACTTGACTCGCATGCCAGATCACAGGCTCCCTAAACGAATTTTTTACAGCGAACTGCGTTGTGATAAACGCTCCCAAGGTGGCCAGAGGAAACGTTTTAAAGACACTCTGAAAATTTCACTGAATGCTTTTGGAATTCATCATGACACCTGGGAGGCTGCAGCCAGAGACCGAAATTCGTGGCGTGCATCATTGCGCAAAGGTGCAGTCATATGTGAAGCAACCAGGACTGCAAGAGCTGTGAAGAAAAGGCAGGACAGAAAAACCACTGCAGGAAATCCTCCTCCAGAGACGTCAAGCATTCTTTGCCCACATTGTCAAAGAACATTTCGAGCCAAAATAGGCCTTATCAGCCATCTTAGAACCTACGGCTCCACACCTTCAACCCCACTGGATGAAATGAATGGTCATCATCATTCTTGATGGACAAACAACATATATATATATATATATATATATATATATATATATATATATATATATATATATATATATATATATATATATATATATATATATATATATATATATATATATATATATATATATAAGTAGTGTAAGTGGGGCTCCATCACGCGTATTTTTGTGGCGCACATTCCCTATATAAATCAACCATTTATCGATTTTGTGGCGCACATCGCAATCTATTTTTAGCTCTTATCGATTTTGCGCCACAAAGGGCGATAACTCTTTTTCCCCCAAAAAGTAGGCGGGGTCAAGTGACTCATCAGAGGTGACGTGGTCTAGTGACTCATCATAGGTGGCGTGCGTGCTCAGAGTGGGCGTGGTCAAGTAATTGTAGGTACGACATAAAAAATACGACATAAAACATCAATAAAGAAAACAAACGATTCAAGTAAGGTATATAATAATATTAATAAAACATATATAGAAAAGAAGAAAAAAAAAGAAGAAAAAAAACAACAACATAGTAAGTGACCGCTTATAGTTAAGTGTGTGTGATGACGTGGTCAAGTGGTGGTCAAGAGGTGGTCAAGTGGTGGTCATGTGGTGGAGTAACCACTTAAATTAAAGGGGAAAGTACGTGTAGTGATGTGGTGGTGGTTAAAGTGTGCTATCACGTGGTCAAGTAATGGTCAAGTAGTGGTCAAGTGGTGGTCAAGCGACGAAATTTTAGTGGAAAGTAGTTGTAATGATATGGTGATGATTAAAGGGTGGTAAATTAGTGGTCAAGCAGTGGTCAAGTAGTGGTCAAGTGAGGAAAATGTTAGTGGGAAGTAGTTGTAATGATATGGTGATGATTAAAGGGTGGTAAATTAGTGGTCAAGCAGTGGTCAAGCAGTGGTCAAGTGGTGGTCAAGTGAGGAAAATGTTAGTGGAAAGTAGTTGTAATGATATGGTGATGATTAAATGGTGGTAAATTAGTGGTCAAGTGGTGGTCAAACAGTGGTCAAGGAGTGGTCAAGGGGGTGGTCAAGTGGTCAAGTTACCCCTTAAATTGATGGGGAGAGTACGTGTAGTGACACGGCGGTGGATAAAGTGAGCGATGAGGTGGTCAAGTAGTGGTCAAGTAGTGGTCAAGCGGTGGTCAAGCGGTGATCAAGTGGTCAAGTGACCCATTAAATTGTAGAGAAAGTTACGTGTAGTGACATGGTGGTGTTTAAAACGATCGCTGACGTGGTCAAGTGGTGGTCAAGTAGTGGTCAAGCAGTGGTCACATGGTCAAGTGACCACTTAAATTGTAGGGGAGAATGCGTCTTGTGATGCAGTGATGATCAAGAGGTGGTCAAGTAGTGGCCAAGGAGTGGTCAAGGGGTGGTCAAGTGGTCAAGTTACCCCTTAAATTGATGGGGAGAGTACGGGTAGTGACACGCTGATAACCAAGATGTGGTCAAGTAGTGGTCAAGTAGTGGTCAAGCGGTGGTCAAGTGGTTGAGTGACCACATAAATTGCAGAGGAGAGTAGGTGTAGTGACATGGTGAGGATCAAGAGGTGGTCAAGTTGTTATGTCTAGAGGTTGGGGTGTCTCAGTCATGAAGTATCAAACTGTCTGCTGTGTGAAGGATG
>JACEFZ010006201.1:0-15268 GCA_014155875.1 Cepaea nemoralis | reverse complement strand
TCTTTCTACTTTTTAGGTTGTTCTTTAACTTCTTTTGTCAATATTAAAAGTAATTCATCAAGTTGCTTGCCGGCTGGATGGGCAGTCATGCTTCTCCACAAATTGCGATCTCTGACAGCATGGATCAATTCATGTGTTGACTTCCTTCCGTGCCATGACACAAGGCTGTCCAGAATATTCTCTCACTGTCTTCCTCTATCTCTCTTTCCACAAATGTGGGTGTCACGTGTTCCAGCTTTTGTCTTCTTATAATGTGGCCAAGAAATTATGACTCCCTCTTTCTGATATTTGTGATAATTTGTCTTTGCCACTTAGCCTCCCCCAAAATGTCCATGTTACTCACTTTGGCTGTCCAAGGAATTTTTTCCACTAGTTTACTAACTGTCCAGGATTCACGGCCATGTATGTTTAAATTGTTTCTATGTAATGTGCAAGAATTCTTTTTCTAACTTCCAATGACTAGGACTTATTATTTAAAATGTTCTTCATTTGATAGAATGCAGTGTTTGTTTTTCCTATTCTGTTCTTTATCTCTGTGACGCATCTTCCATCTTATGTTATCCATGTGCCTAGATATTTGAATTTCTGCATTTGCTCCACAATAACGTAATTTACTTTAATTGTACATTTAGGCACAATCTGTTTTTTTATATCACCATGACTTTGGTGTTCCTATTGTTGTAAGTCTCACATGTGTGCAAATGTGTCTCATGCGATACTCTGGCATTGCAAATCTCACGATCTCTAACAGAACATGTACAATTATTTCATATGCTGATATTTCCCCAAACTATGATGTCCATGCCGTGTGTCTGTCCACAGCCTTCTGTCTCATGTACTGCCAATCTTCTTATAGTCCATGCCGTGTGGTGTTGGTGATCATGTCTGTCCACAGCCTTCTGTCTCGTGTACTTCCAATCTTCTTCTATTCCATGCTGTGTGGTGTTGGTGATCATGTCTGTCCACAGCCTTCTGTCTCGTGTACTGCCAATCTTCTTATAGTCCACGCCGTGTGACGTTGGTGATCATGTCTGTCCACAGCCTTCTGTCTTGTGTACTGCCAATCTTCTTATAGTCCATGCCGTGTGACGTTGGTGATCATGTCTGTCCACAACCTTCTGTCTCGTGTACTGCCAATCTTCTTATAGTCCATGCCGTGTGACGTTGGTGATCATGTCTGTCCACAGCCTTCTGTCTCGTGTACTGCCAATCTTCTTATAGTCCATGCCGTGTGACGTTGGGGATCATGTCTGTCCACAACCTTCTGTCTCGTGTACTGCCAATCTTCTTCTATTCCATGCTGTGTGGTATTGGTGATCATGTCTGTCCTCAACCTTCTGTCTCGTGTACTGCCAATCTTCTTATAGTCAATGCTGCATGGTGTTGGTGATCATGTCTGTCCTCAACCTTCTGTCTCATGTACTGCCAGTCTTCTTATAGTCCATGCCATGTGGCGTTGGTGATCATGTCTGTCCACAGCCTTCTGTTTCTTTAAAAAAAATTGTTCCAAAGCAGTTTCCTGCTAGGGTCTGTGATGTGATAACACCATCAAATTTTGTGGACCTGAGAACAAGGAGGGATAGCAGCCAATCTTGTCCTCACTTTGGCAAGTGACAAGCCCACGCATCCAACCCCCATCTGACCATGCTCTTGACATTACCAGAGTAAGTTCGCTTTAGCTGGTGCCTTGCTGTAACAGTTAGGATGTTACCCTGGTCAGACAAAGGTTCCAAGCCCGCTGTCGTCATTGGCAACAGGAGGGATAGACTGGCTCCGTATTCCTCCGTGCAAGCAGACCTATAATATTGTGATGGTGCGGACACTTCACGTACACAGACCTATAATAATGTGATGGTGCTGACACTTCATGTACACAGACCTATAATAATGTGATGGTGCTGACACTTCACGTACACAGATCTATAATAATGTGATGGTGCTGACACTACACGTACACAGATCTATAATAATGTCATGGTGCGGACACTTCATGTACACAGACCTATAATAAAGTGATGGTGCAGACACTTTACGTACACAGGTCTATAATAATGTGATGGTGCTGACACTTCACGTACACAGATCTATAATAATGTGATGGTGCTGACACTTCACGTACACAGATCTATAATAATGTCATGGTGCGGACACTTCATGTACACAGACCTATAATAATGTGATGGTGCGGACACTTCACGTACACAGGTCTATAATAATGTGATGGGTGCTGACACTTCACGTACACAGATCTATAATAATGTGATGGTGCTGACACTTCACGTACACAGATCTATAATAATGTCATGGTGTGGACACTTCATGTACAGAGATCTATAAAAATGTGATGGTGCGGACACTTCATGTACACAGACCTATAATAATGTCATGGTGCAGACACTTCATGTACACAGACCTATGATAATGTGATTATGCGGACACTTAATGTACACAGATCTATAATAATGTGATGGTGCGGACACTTCACGTACCCAGGCCTATAATAATGTGATGATGCTGACATTTCACGTACCCAGACCTATGATAATGTGATGGTGCTGACACTTCACGTACACAGACCTATAATAATGTGATGGTGTGGACACTTAATGTACACAGACCTATGATAATGTGATGGTGCAGACACTTCATGTACCCAGACCTAAATAATATGATGGTGCGGACACTTCACATGCACAGGACCACCTATAATAATGTGATGGTGCGGACACTTCATGTACCCAGATCTATAATAATGTGATGGTGTGGACACTTCATGTACAGAGACCTATAATAATGTCATGGTGCTGACACTTCACGTACACAGATCTATAATAATGTGATGGTGCTGACACTTCACGTACACAGACCTATAATAATGTGATGGTGCTGACACTTCATGTACACAGACCTATAATAATGTGATGGTGCTGACACTTCACGTACACAGATCTATAATAATGTGATGGTGCTGACACTACACGTACACAGA
Source organism: Cepaea nemoralis (assembly GCA_014155875.1). NCBI lineage: Eukaryota > Metazoa > Mollusca > Gastropoda > Stylommatophora > Helicidae > Cepaea > Cepaea nemoralis. Next base: position 12,279 of record JACEFZ010006201.1, on the reverse strand, counting down.
TCTATAATAATGTCATGGTGCGGACACTTCATGTACACAGACCTATAATAAAGTGATGGTGCAGACACTTTACGTACACAGGTCTATAATAATGTGATGGTGCTGACACTTCACGTACACAGATCTATAATAATGTGATGGTGCTGACACTTCACGTACACAGATCTATAATAATGTCATGGTGCGGACACTTCATGTACACAGACCTATAATAATGTGATGGTGCGGACACTTCACGTACACAGGTCTATAATAATGTGATGGTGCTGACACTTCACGTACACAGATCTATAATAATGTGATGGTGCTGACACTTCACGTACACAGATCTATAATAATGTCATGGTGTGGACACTTCATGTACAGAGATCTATAAAAATGTGATGGTGCGGACACTTCATGTACACAGACCTATAATAATGTCATGGTGCAGACACTTCATGTACACAGACCTATGATAATGTGATGGTGCGGACACTTAATGTACACAGATCTATAATAATGTGATGGTGCGGACACTTCACGTACCCAGGCCTATAATAATGTGATGATGCTGACATTTCACGTACCCAGACCTATGATAATGTGATGGTGCTGACACTTCACGTACACAGACCTATAATAATGTGATGGTGTGGACACTTAATGTACACAGACCTATGATAATGTGATGGTGCAGACACTTCATGTACCCAGACCTAAATAATATGATGGTGCGGACACTTCACATGCACAGACCACCTATAATAATGTGATGGTGCGGACACTTCATGTACCCAGATCTATAATAATGTGATGGTGTGGACACTTCATGTACAGAGACCTATAATAATGTCATGGTGCTGACACTTCACGTACACAGATCTATAATAATGTGATGGTGCTGACACTTCACGTACACAGACCTATAATAATGTGATGGTGCTGACACTTCACGTACCCAGATCTATGATAATGTGATGGTGCGGACACTTCACGTACCCAGACCTATAATAATGTGATGATGGTGTGGACACTTCACGTACACAGACCTATGATAATGTGATGGTGCAGACACTTCACGTACACAGACCTATAATAATGTGATGGTGCGGACACTTCACATGCACAGACCACCTATAATAATGTGATAGTGCTGACACTTCACGTACCCAGACCTATAATAATGTGATGGTGCGGACACTTCATGTACACAAACCTATGATAATGTGATGGTGCAGACACTTCACGTACCCAGACCTAGATAATGTGATGGTGCGGACACTTCACATGCACAGACCACCTATAATAATGTGATGGAGTGGACACTTCACTACACAGACCTATAATAATGTGATGGTGTGAACTCTTCATATACACAGACCTATAGTAATGTGATGGTGTGGACACTTCATGTACACAGACCTATAATAATGTGATGGTGCTGACACTTCACGTACACAGATCTATAATAATGTCATGGTGCGGACACTTCATGTACAAAGACCTATAATAATGTGATGGTGTGGACACTTCACGTACACAGGTCTATAATAATGTGATGGTGCTGACACTTCACGTACACAGATCTATAATAATGTGATGATGGTGCGGACACTTCACGTACACAGACCTATAATTATGTGATGATGGTGTGGACACTTCACATGCACAGACCTATAATAATGTGATGATGGTGTGGACACTTCACGTACACAGACCTATAATAATGTGATGATGGTGTGGACACTTCACGTACACAGACCTATAATAATGTGATGGTGCTGACACTTCACATACACAGATCTATAATAATGTGATGGTGCTGACACCTCATGTACACAGGTCTATAATAATGTGATGGTGCGGACACTTAATGTACACAGACCTATAATAATGTGATGGTGCTGACACTTCACGTACACAGACCTATAATAATGTGATGGTGCTGACACTTCACGTACACAGATCTATAATAATGTCATGGTGCTGACACTTCACGTACACAAATCTATAATAATGTGATGGTGCGGACACTTCACGTACACAGACCTATGATAATGTGATGGTGTGGACACTTCACGTACACAGACCTATAATAATGTGATGGTGCTGACACTTCACGTACACAGATCTATAATAATGTGATGGTGCGGACACTTCATGTACACAGATCTATAAAAATGTGATGGTGCGGACACTTAATGTACACAGACCTATAATAATGTCATGGTGCAGACACTTCATGTACACAGACCTATGATAATGTGATGGTGCTGACACTTCACGTACACAGATCTATAATAATGTGATGGTGCGGACACTTCACGTACCCAGACCTATAATAATGTGATGGTGCGGACACTCCATGTACCGAGACCTATAATAATGTGATGATGGTGTGGACACTTCAGGTACACAAACCTATAATAATGTGATGATGGTGCGGACACTTCACGTACACAGACCTATAATTATGTGATGATGGTGTAGACACTTCACATGCACAGACCTATAATAATGTGATGGTGTGGACACTTCACGTACACAGACCTATAATAATGTGATGGTGCTGACACTTCATGTACACAGATCTATAATAATGTGATGGTGCTGACACTTCACGTACACAGGTCTATAATAATGTGATGGTGCGGACACTTAATGTACACAGACCTATAATAAGGTGATGGTGCGGACACTTCACGTACATAGACCTATAATAATGTGATGGTGCTGACACTTCACAGACACAGATCTATAATAATGTCATGGTGCTGACACTTCACGTACACAGATCTATAATAATGTGATGGTGCGGCCACTTCATGTACACAGGCCTATAATAATGTGATGGTGCAGACACTTAATGTACACAGACCTATGATAATGTGATGGTGTGGACACTTCATGTACACAGACCTTTAATAATGTAATGGTGCTGACACTTCACGTACACAGATCTATAATAATGTGATGGTGCGGACACTTCATGTACACAGATCTATAAAAATGTGATGGTGCGGACACTTAATGTACACAGACCTATAATAATGTCATGGTGCAGACACTTCATGTACACAGACCTATGATAATGTGATGGTGCGGACACTTCACGTACACAAATCTATAATAATGTGATGGTGCAGACACTTCATGTACACAGATCTATAATAATGTGATGGTGCGGACACTTAATGTACACATATCTATAATAATGTCATGGTGCGGACACTTCATGTACACAGACCTATAATAATGTCATGGTGCGGACACTTCATGTACAGAGACCTATAATAATGTGATGGTGCTGACACTTCACGTACACAGATCTATAATAATGTGATGGTGCAGACACTTCATGTACACAGACCTATGATAATGTGATGGTGCGGACACTTCACATACACAGATCTATAATAATGTGATGGTGCGGACACTTAATGTACACAGACCTATAATAATGTCATGGTGCAGACACTTCATGTACACAGACCTATGATAATGTGATGGTGCGAACACTTCACGTACACAGATCTATAATAATGTGATGGTGCGGACACTTCACGTACCCAGACCTATAATAATGTGATGGTGCAGACACTTCATGTACCCAGACCTATGATAATGTGATGATGGTGTTGACACTTCACGTACACAGACCTATAATAATGTGAAGATGGTGTGGACACTTCACGTACGCAGACCTATGATAATGTGATGATGGTGTGGACACTTCACGAACACAGACCTATAATTATGTGATGATGATGTGGACACTTCAGGTACCCAGACATATAATAATGTGATGATGATGTGGACACTTCACGTACACAGACCTATAATAATGTGATGATGGTGCGGACACTTCACGTACACAGACCTATAATTATGTGATGATAGTGTGGACACTTCACGTACACAGACCTATAATAATGTGATGATGGTGTGGACACTTCACGTACCCAGACCTATAATAATGTGATGATGGTGCGGACACTTCACGTACCCAGACCTATAATAATGTGATGGTGTGGACACTTCACGTACACAGACCTATGATAATGTGATGGTGCAGACACTTCATGTACACAGACCTATAATAATGTGATGGTGCGGACACTTCACGTACCCAGACCTAAATAATGTGATGGTGCGGACACTTCACATGCACAGACCACCTATAATAATGTGATAGTGCGGACACTTCACTACACAGACCTATAATAATGTGATGGTGCAGACACTTCACGTACACAGACCTATAATTATGTGATGATGATGTGGACACTTCACGTACACAGACCTATAATAATGTGATGATGGTGCGGACACTTCACGTACACAGACCTATAATTATGTGATGATGGTGTGGACACTTCACGTACACAGACCTATAATATTGTGATGATGGTGTGGACACTTCACGTACCCAGACCTATAATAATGTGATGATGGTGCGGACATTTCACGTACCCAGACCTATAATAATGTGATGGTGCGGACACTTCACATGCACAGACCACCTATAATAATGTGGTAGTGCGGACACTTCACTACACAGACCTATAATAATGTGATGGTGCAGACACTTCATGTACAGAGACCTATAATAATGGGATGGTGCGGACACTTCACGTACACAGATCTATAATAATGTGATGGTGCGGACACTTCATGTACACAGATCTATAAAAATGTGATGGTGCGGACACTTAATGTACACAGACCTATAATAATGTCATGGTGCAGACACTTCATGTACACAAGACCTATGATAATGTGATGGTGCGGACACTTCACGTACACAAATCTATAATAATGTGATGGTGCAGACACTTCATGTACACAGATCTATAATAATGTGATGGTGCGGACACTTAATGTACACATATCTATAATAATGTCATGGTGCGGACACTTCATGTACACAGACCTATAATAATGTCATGGTGCGGACACTTCATGTACAGAGACCTATAATAATGTGATGGTGCTGACACTTCACGTACACAGATCTATAATAATGTGATGGTGCAGACACTTCATGTACACAGACCTATAATAATGTGATGGTGCAGACACTTCATGTACACACAGTAGTTTCCTGTCACGGGACTTCTTTTTGATTGACTCAATCTGACAACATATCTGTGTTTGTGTGTGCGTGCGAGCGTGCGTGTGTGGTTTTATTGGTTTGTTAAAAATACTTTTAGCAAGCTATGATGTATTTATTATATAGCCTGTTGGTAGACATTTCATTATAATTTATAGCCTGTTGGTAGACATTTCATTATAATTTATAGCCTGTTGGTAGACATGTCATGATAATTTATAGCCTGTTGGTAGACATTTCAGTATATGTTGTAGCATGTTGGTAGACATTTTAGTATATGTTGTAGCATGTTGGTAGACATTTCAGCATAACTTATAGCTTGACCTTGTGGTAGTGGAACACATATTTGACTTTCTTGAAAAGTTTAAGAATGTTCTGGAAATTGGCTATAAAAGAAAGATGCTGAGTAAGGAAACTGATAGCTCCGCCTTATTATACTATGGCCTTCTTATCTTTTGGACCTTTATCTGCAAATGAGACATAGTGAACTAGTATGAAAATCTAAGGCTTTACAGCCTGACAGTATGAGATGACCTTAACCCTGTGATCTATCTTATGTGCCAGAATGTCCAGGTGGCAGCCAGAATATCTGCAATCACCGCGGAATTTGCAGCACGGAATATGGGAGATGTGATTGTTTTGTGAGTATTTGAATTGAATAATTAAGATTGTTATTAACATTAGATAAACATTAGATTATAACATTATATACATTATAACATTATATTACATTAGATTGAACTGATGGAGCTCATAAATCCTGAAAGGAAATCCATCTACATGAAGGACACACCAAATGTCAAACCAGCACTGCCTTGTGGGAGTCTTTGTCAGATAAAGGCTAGGGCAACAAAGCCCGACAGAAAATGTGGACAGGCAGAGCCCACAAGCCCGGGAAGGCAACCTGTCTATGGGAGGAGGGATCCTGAAAAGAAACCTCAACTATCGAAGTCGGAAGGTGTTGAACTAAATGACATGGAGTAGAAAGCGGACATCTACACACTACAGTTGATGCTATGCACCATACAAAGCAAATGTAAATCATAGAAGAGGAAGATGAACAAAAGAAATAAAAGCAGATGCAAGATGTATTAAGGAAGTTAAATGTTGAATAGCCCAGGCAAAGGCAGCATTACACACGATCAAAGCTATTCTCTGTGTTTATCTTTGTCAATTGTGGCGAGGAAAAGAGTTCTTAACAGCTAAATTGATATGGAAGCAGAAGAAGAGGCCGAACACGTAAACAATGGACAAAGGGAAAAGCAGAGTCCATGGGAATCTTGATACATAAAGCCCATAAACGGGCACTCTCCCACTGTTTATACTTCACCTTGACACTGCAGGGTACAAGAGGAACGACATGAGGTGAGATGAGATTGAGCTAATTCTGATCACGAAGCAAATCAAGGACAATTAGCAGACAAGTGAGGAATCATGTGGAGGTTGTGGAGATGTGGTTTTATAGAAGAATGATGAGATCGACACGGATGGATAGAAAGAGTAATGAAGATATATGTAAAGAAGTTAACAAAGAAAGAGAAATGGTAACTTGCATCAGAAGAAGACAGTCTACATTCTTTGGGCATGTGTGTGAAGGGGAAAGCCGGATTATGTCGTCATAACGTGAAAGTTGGAGGAGAGGATAGGCTGGAGGAGACCAGGAGAGAAAATGCTGGACAATTTGACACCATGGCATGGAGGAACATCAGTATAAGACATTATTGGCAGGACAAAAGACAGAAGGTTATGGGCATACATGATCACCAATGCCACACGGCATGCACTAGATGAATAACCAGAGGAGAAATAGATTATTGGGGCTGGTTAGAAATTAGAGCTTCTCATTGCTTTGAGCATGAAGTCACTATCTGGGGAGTGTTGTTTCTTCATCTTCTGGTCTGCTAAAAACAGCTATGGTCAGCTAAAGACAGCCGGTTGGTGTTCAGAACCAGTGTTTCGTCCTGATGCCACCAGTCCCTCCTCGTTGTCACTGCACAGGAAAACCTGGTGCTCTTGGTGAGAGCTAGGAAAACATTCAAAAATGTGTAGTGTCTAAGTTATACACTAATGCAATCCTAGGTAATACATACAATCTCTCACCCCCATACACATACCCACAATGACAAGTCTGGCAGTGTCTCTCTTCCAGCTTTACTGCATTCACTCTCCTCTTTCTCTCTCTACAGCTCTCTCCTACTGTCGAGTTGGGGAGGACATTTCCAGTCCAACACACCTGTACTTACATCTCATGTCTCCCTTGTAACCGTCCCGTCATGATAAATGGGATGTCCTAAGTCAAAGTCACTTAATCAGACTCTGTGCTAGGCCTCAGTGAGATATGATGAATGCTCGTTCACCACGCACTGAAAGGGTTAAGCGCACCATATACCCGTTACATAGTTGGGTAATGTCTACACCATTACACCTCTGCTCCAAACACAACCATGCTTGTAACATATAACATTCCCCATGGGGTTAACATATTATATGTAGAGCATGCTACAGCACTAGACAATCTGCCTATGCGTGCTGTTCATAATGCTAGCACACAACTACTCATCCTGGTGGGTTAACACCATATGACAGTCAATCTCTCCAACATATACTAAACATAATGCATGGAAATCTTAAACGTATGCATAGCAACAATTCAAAATAGGCATATAATGCTATTCCTATTAATAGCATAATGAATGAATTAGTAATTCTATTTCATACAGCAAAATGAGACAACAAACAGTTCTAATAGGGGTAATATACATCTAATCGGACCAAATGCAAGTCAGCCAAATGCATGTCCAGAGTATAATAAAATGATGCATATAAGTATGCAAAAAAAAAATAAAAATGCAAGGAGCATAATCCTAGCATCGTATTTTCCTATGTACATAGTAAGAATAACAAATTTGTAGCAATATTCTCTCTCTCTCTCTCTCTCTCTCTCTCTCTCTCTCTCTCTCTCTCTCTCTCTCTCTCTCTCGTCTCTCTCTCTCTCTCTCTCTCTCTCTCTCATCTCTCTCTCTCTCTCTCTCTCTCTCTCTCTCTCTCTCTCTCTCTCTCTCTCTCTCTCTCTCTCTCTCTCTCTCTCTCTCTCTCTCTCTCTCTCTCTCTCTCTCATCTCTATATATATATATATATATATATATATATATATACATATATAAAATACAATGTCTGTCTGTCTGTATGTTATTTATGTGTTCGCGAACGGTCCATCCGATTGAGATGAAATTTTCTACACGTCTTCTTCTCATTCTGGTGATGCCATCTGTCATAGTTTGTTAGTGTACAAACAGTTATTTACTTAATATTATTTAATATTTTAATTTACATTATAATTTATATATAGCGAGAGGACATAACTTTTAATAGCATTGCTATATATGTAAAATTGTTGCATATTTCTCAAATAGGTGGACCTTTTCGCTACATTTATCTACAGGCGTATGCGTTATTATAATCCTCCCCCTCCTCCTCTTCCCTCCTCCTCCTCCCTCTCTAACTCCCCCTCCTCCTCCTTCTCATCCTCCTCCTCCTCCTCCTCCTCCTCCCCCCTCCTCTTCCTCCTCCTCCTTTTTCTTCTGCTGCTGCTGCTGCTGCCGTCACTCCATATACCCAAGTTAATTGTTGGGGGAAGATGTAAAGATCTTTCAAGTGCTCTTTCTAATGGGAACGGGAGCGGGAGCAGCTGAAATTAAAGTTGGCCCAAATCAGTCACTACTTAGCCAATGCGGTGGTAAGAACCAAATCTAGTAAGACTTAGATATCCACCAAATGAGAAAATACATGTTCTCAGACTAGTACCAAGAGACACTGATAGTTCTTAATGAAATAACCAGAGTTGGTAAATATAAATAGCTGTGAATAGTTACTACGAAATAACATTCAGAGGAGATCCTAGGCAACCTAAGGATCAGACTTATGAAATGTATACATATGGAAGTCACTTTGTATTACCTTATTCAAAACTAGGCACATCTACTGAGACTGACACAGCCCAGTCTACTTATACCAGGTTCTTAATTACTCTTATCTATTGGGTAACTTTGATTCTTAAGTCTAGAGTTTATTTCCCTGCATCACACGTCGTGTCACTTCCCACCTTTGCGCGGCTGTAATTTCCAGCTGATGGTCAGTCTCACATCTGCCCGTTCATACCTATGATGGTTCAGACTCTCCAGCTCATCGTAAATTCTTCCTGGGTGACTGGACCTTTCACACCTGTGACCGTTGGCCCAGGGATATTATCGCGCAGGGTGTTTTCACCTTGTGTCTCAATTTTAGCCTGACTTTCACACATTGTATCCGCCCAGGGGCCCCATTCCATCTATCGCGCGACTTTGTATGCGAATATAGTCTTACCATCCCGTCTCTGGGTTTGGGGTACGTCAAACGTGCTAGTTGTGCGATTCTTCTTTTTCTTCTTTTTGTTCATCCGGAGTGTTTTTTCAGATGTGATTGCGGTATGTCTGTTATGCGCCCTTGGGCTGAAACCCGTAGGCCAACACATCGACTTTAGCGTGCTTTTTTGACCAGGTAGCATTCCTGGGAGACTCTCACTTTTGTGGTGCCATCTGCAACCATGCTGGCCATGGTTGAACGGTCGAAGACAACGGTCATCCCTCAAACGAAGGCAGGGACAGTCCATAGCATTTTCCGCCATCCAAGGTTGCTTCCATAGTTGCAGGGCCGACACATAAAGCCCTGGATCTGGGCTCACCGAGGGAGATCGTCACGTCCTGCTCATGGCTGCTTTAAATCCTCACTTCAATATATTGGTCATTTCGTTTCCCCGGGTCATTCCCGCACAAACCAGACAGGTTTGCAGACGGCATCCACTCAGCGAGTTTTCGGACATGTGCTTGTCGTTGCGCCCATCAGAGCTTTTCCAGGCACAACAGACATTCGGAAAACTACCCAGTCAGAGCTGTTCCGAACAAGAGCGGCATTCGGAAACTAGGTAGTCAGAGTTGTTCCTAGCACGAGAGACATTCGGACGAGACATTTCACTCAGACGTAATTGCGTAGTGTCAATTTTTAGTTTGCTACCCGTAGGACGACACTTCCGACTTCAGCGGGCATTTTTTAATGAGGTTAGCCTTCCTCTGGTTTCGAGGCACGTTGGACTGTTGTGATGTCGCTAACATCTCAGCTGGTCAAGATAGAACGATGAACGACATCGTGGTCGGCCCTCAAGGGAAGGCAGGGGCAGACCATGAGCATTCCCTCGCTATCCAAGGAGGCTTCCATAATTGCAGAGCCGGCACATATTGTTCTGTGACTGGGCTCATCCAAGGAGTTGCCACGTCCTGCTCATGGCTGCTTTAGTTCCTCACTTCCATGTGTTGGGCAACTCGTTTGCCACTGATCGCTCAAGCACACACCAGGGACGGTCAGACTGCAAGCGACACCCACTCGGTAAGCTTTTGCTTTTGACTTCGGACCACGCAATAGGTTCGCTCGCCGTGCGTTCCATTTTGCGTCCTTGAGACGTTCTTCCACTTTTGTCTACACTCTCTAAGGGTTAGATACAGTTTTCGCAGCCATTTTCTTCAACTGGGGCACTTTTTTGACTTTTTGTACTCGCTCACGAGGTAGGCTACTTGTGCTGCCGGCTCAGCACCTTACCTTCGTGCAGCGGTGAACGAGAAACGGCCTGGCCCTCTCATCCGGAAATCTCTCATATCCCCCAGCTGAGAGCCTTCGAACTTGTATCAGATCTGAGCATGTAGCTTGCTCAGTATCACGCCTTTATTTTTCGAAAGGTGGGAATCGGCCCGGCTCTCAGGTCCGAGGGTTTGTGGCTTAGAGGCGTTCAGCAACAGCCCTCGACAGGGAGCCTTTAGTGTTTTGTCCGGACCAAGAACTTCTGCCTTCGTGCGCCTGATTTAAATTTTAGACTGCTATCCTCAGTCTCACCTGCAGAGCAGCAGGTTGTGTCTCTCTTAGTCTGGTCCCTATCCCATAAGCTGTCCGATATGTAGTTTTTCATCCATCAGCAAGCAAATGGGGTCGATGGGACACGCAAGCTCCCCCACCACGTCAAGGTGGAGACACATCAGGGGAGTTGTGCGATTAATTTGGAGATTAGCCGCTCATGATAAAACAGATTGCTTTGAGTGTCTGCCTTCTTACTTGTATAACCCTTTGTCATAGCTGGATAGACGCTGATAAGGGTGAGCTCATCTGATAAGGGTGAGTTCATCTGATAAGGGTGAGTTCATCTTTATTCCTCTATTTGGTCCACCAGATTTGTAGACCAAGAAAGTATTCTGGGATTTTAACGCGGCGTTCTGGGACAGTGAGAAAGAGGAATTAAGATTTGCAGGATAAGCTTGTTGCTTTAAGGTCTGCATAGGCAAGGTACCTCCCTGACTGGTCTACTCCTGTTAAGATAAATGTGAACCCCCACTAACTGGTTTACCAGTATATGCATTCACTTAAGCTACACAAACATTTACAGAGAGTTAGGGTAATGGAATAGCTATGAGTTTTAACAAACTACCACTGTGTTTAATCCTTTTTAGTTTCTTGGAATGAGAGAGAAGTCTTGTGTGGTGAGACGTTTCTTCACAGCCACTCTGCCCATTATTGCAAAGCCACTCTGCCAAAATTTAAAGTAAAAGCCACTCCCCCCACTTATTGTCAAAACCACTCGCCCACTTATTGTCACAGCCATTCTGTCCACTTATTGTCACAGCCCTCTGTCCTTATTGTCACAGCCACTCTGTCCCCTTTTTGCAAAGCCTTTAATGAATTTTTCTTTAAAGTAATGAATTTATTCCAACAGCCTGGGTATGCTGGGGAGCATGTGAACTGTGCGCAAAAACCCCAACCCAAATATGGAATAAATGTTCATTGGGGGTTTGGCCTAACACTTGTTTTGTGTCTGTGGAAATAGACTTCGTGTTTGTGTCGGGGAAATAGACTTACGTGTTTTTGTCTGGGACTTACATTTTGGTCCGTGGGAAATAGACTTACTGTTTGTGTCTGTGGGAAATAACTTACGTGTTTGGTCTGTGGGAAATAGACTTTCATGTTTGTGTCTGTGGGAAAAGATTACAGTTTTGTCTGTGGGAATAGATACGTTTTTGTGTCTGTGGGAAATAGACTTTAAAGTTTTTGTCTGTGGGAAAAATAGACTTACATGTTTTTGTCTGTGGGAAATAGACTTACTTTTTTTG
>JACEFZ010006200.1:0-13436 GCA_014155875.1 Cepaea nemoralis | reverse complement strand
ATCACCTACTAAATTTAAAGAGAACACAAATTTAAAGATTATTAATAATTTATTTGTATACTTGTACTATTTTTTAATCATTTAACATGACGGAACATATTTTTTAAGTCAGTTTTCATAATCCGCCTATGACCTGTTTGGTTGCGACCAAACTCGCGCGCGGAGAAAAATGGAAGGCACGCTGACACGTAATTCATTTTTTTGTTCTGTCGCTTTCAATAGAAAACCATCAATTGTAGATGGATCTTCGAATTCTCCATAAGATTTTTCAGAAATGTGGAAAGTTTTATCGCTAACGTGCTTTAATTGTGGTTAAAAAACAGGTGAAAATGTTACGATCATCACACCCAAAACGGCGGGTTTACTATATAAATATCTTTGCAGAACAAGCATTGTGTGCTCGTTAGCGTAAGTCGTAAGCAGCCCGCTTGTCACGCGGGAGGTCGGGGTTCTGTTCCCGGCTGGACATGTATTTTTTTTTTTTTTTTTTTTTTTCACAAAATTGTTAGGTGATATAATAGAAACTAGTAAACATTATGAAGTAAAATATTTTACAGAACTAAGAAACTGGAAGTTTGTGAATAAAGTGTGCTCTATGGATCTGTGCAAGGTGCTGACTGCCGGGGAGCAAGCAGCGGAATTATCGCATATCAGAATCAATGAATCCAATAGATGTCTTTGTTTAATGTGATTTTTAATTGCCGTATAAAATATCGCCCCTGAATCAGCAAAGTTTCATCGCTAAACTTGCTCAAATTGTGGTTGAAAAACAGATTTTCTGCGAAGATGTGACTTTGTGAATTGGAAACCCACGGGTCATGACGGCCGCAGCATATCGATTGCGCTACACTTTTCAACACACAAAACGTGCGATTTGACCTACTAAAGTTAAATAGAACACAAGTTTAAAGATTATTAATAATTTATTTGTATACTTCTACTAGAACAAGAATCACCATTGCGAAAGTAGCCTTTCCTTTAGCAAGATGAAAAACATTCTGACCAATAAAATGATGTCAATTGAAACGAGAAAAAGAGTGTTGAGGGGATACATAGAGCCTGTTCTTTTGTATGGATGTGAAACTTGGACAATGTGTAGTCAAGCTGAAAAACATCTGATAGCTGCAGAAATGTGGTTTCTGAGGAAAATGCAAAGAATACCATGGACAGATAGAAAAACCAATGACCAAGTACTACAAGAGACAAATGAAAATCGTAGATTGATTAGAGAAATTAGACGTAGACAGTCAAAATTTTTTGGACATGTTATGAGAAGAAATGGACTGGAGAACTTGGTGACAGCTGGCAAGATCGAGGGGAACAGACCAAGAGGAAGACCGTGAGGAAAATACCTGGATGGCTTGGCCACATGGCATGGACGAGACAGGAACACTGAGCTGATCCACGACTCTGGTGATCGAGTGAAATGGCGAATCATGACCGCCCACGCTTTCCGGCATGGCACATGATTGATTGATTGATACTTCTACTATTTTGTAATCATTTAACATGACGGAACATATTTTTGAAGTCAGTTTTCATATGACCGTTTGAAAACAATCTCGCACGCATAGACGCGCAGACACCAGCGGGTTGAGGAAAGGGACACATTAGAGAGCTCCACTTACGGGTGAATAGTATGAAAAATCGCAACTCGTCTCACCTTCACAAAGATTTGAATATCTTCACTTAGAAATGACATGCAGGCATCATTGAGGTACCATTAGATTTTGAATTTCAAGGCCTATCTACTGTGGCAGTCTCATTTGTAAATACTCAAAATTAAATTGATGATGGGACTCGCTAGTAATAGCAATTTCAGAATTATCGCCCTTTTTGTTAGCTCTTCACTTTTTTTGGTGTAATTTTGCGAACTTTTTCCTGCGTCCTCGAACGATCACTTCCGGTTTGACATGGACTGCTAAAAGAACAAAAAAAAAAACGAAAGCAGTGTGGTACGATCAAAGGGGAAGTTATTCTCATATATTTAGAAGTGGTTCTGCTAGCTAACCGCCAAGTTATTATATCCAAAAAAACGATTTATCTGGATTATATTTGGTTCTTTTCACGATTAGTAAGGTAATTTGTTTTATAACTCATGTAATTGAAAATTCCCTTCATTTTTTCTTCCATATTTGAATTCCCCGTTCAATTTTACATAAATATGAAGAGTTTCAACATTCCAGGTGTTTGCAGACGTTCAGGACAAAATATTTAGTGACATGGCCACGGCCGGCCGTCATACTCATACTCCGATTGCGGCGCCGATACAATAAACTATAGCGGACTTGTATTTATTTACAATTAGAACTGGTAATTTAAGTACTAACATTAAACAGAATACAAATGTCATGTGTAGCAGTAATGTATCTGTGTACTTGCATAATAATTAATATTTCAGCATTTTACATGTCTGAAAATAATTTTCAAAGCCAGTTTTCAGACCCATCTGTAAACTTGTAAGGTGTTAAGTAAGGAGTACTTTTTTTCTTGCAGCACTTAATTATTTAAATTTAAATACAGTACTGTAAAATAAGTTATATGTTTTAAATAAGTTAGTATTTAATTTTTAATTCCTGACTATTAATTAATTATTAGATACAGAACAGTGTGCTGTAATTGTAGAGCAGAAGGTAGAAATTTTTAGTGAACAGTTAATTATTTTAATATTTAATATTTTAATTTTTTTATTATTTAATATCTTAATAATTAATTAACTGCTGCTTAATTTGTGCAGCAGTCACAAACTTAGTTACTTACATTAATGTTTATAATATTTAGTCAACAAAAGAAAGCTGTCGCAATGCAGTTAGTACTCATCTCATCTTGTTCCTCTTGTACCTTGCGGTGTCGAGGTGAAGTATAAACTTCGTGAGAGTGCCTGATTATGGGCTTCATATATCGATATTCCCATGGATTCTGCTATTCCCTCCGTCCAATGTTTACGTGGTCGGCCTCTTCCTCTGTTTCCATCTGGTCTGTACATCATTGCTTGTTGTGGCATGCTGTTGACTGGTAACCTACTTGCATGGCCAAACCATTTGACTTGCTGCTTTCTAATAAAATCTAGTGCTGCTTTAACCCCCACTTTAGTCAGTCCGTTTATACTTCTTAGTTTTTCTACGAGCAGTATGAAGATCCCCTGCCGGCTTGCTAGGCCAGTCACAGGTTTAGGACACAAATCTGACCACAGGGAGTCCATCCCCTATGGCGAGCCATAGCCCCGTTAGCCCATGACCTCACGGTCATGGTTGCCCGGTCTGCACCACGTGGAGGTAGGGGTTGACTTGTGTAGTCTGCGGGTCATCGGCAGGCTACTAATTTTCGCTCTTCACCCCTCCTGGGAGAGGCTAGCCGATCCTAACCCTGCTGGCTGCAGGGTCAGGCGCATTCCACACCTTGCAGTTAGTACATTAAGACAATATGATACATTTTCATGAATTGTTCTTTCACTAACGACGAACATTTCACATGACATTTAATTAATATAATAAATGTGCAGCTATTTTTAACTAGCAATTAGGTCACAGCACATCATAACAAAAAGTCTTATAAGTCAATTGCATCTTTGTCAGAAACTCTGAGACTTGTGCTTTGTACGATGCTTTCACCAGGCCACTGTGGGGAAAGAGACTGAGCAAACCTGGTGCAATGAAGTTGATTCTCTCATTCCTCTCGACATTCTATCGAAAGAGGAATATTACCTTTACTTTCCTGTTACCAAATCATAAGTAGAAACCCCATTTTAAAATATTCTCTGTATAGGCAAATATTAATAATAATCATCATAAAGTGCCGGCTGGCGTAGGCGTTCATGGCTTTCCACAAATCTCGGTCTTTGGTGTTCTGGATCCTAATACTAAATTATATTATACACCTGCGTTATACACCTGTGAGAAGTGAGGAGTCTCGTTCATGTCAACGAACCAGGCAAGCTAATACAGGAAAGTACTCTTACTAATAATTTACATAAATTAAAAAAATTAGTTGTGAAACATAAACAGCAATTAACCAAAGAATGGCCATCACTTGTGACACTCTTTCTTAAACCATTTCCTGGGACATTCAAGATTCTGCCTGTCACACCTTTGCCACAGCCTGTGTCAATTTGATAAAACAATTCAGATGCACACCTTCCTGTGGTGAGTTTCTATATATTTGAATAACGAAGACACAAACAATAGATTGCACGATTTATTGCCTGGCATATTTAGCTGCATCTCGTCAGGTACATACTGCAGAAATCTGAAAATATAAAAAGTATAAAATTACACAAGAGTAATGAAGCTTACATAAAAGAATAACGAAAAACAAATGCCTACACAAAATACAATAAATAATCACGGAGAAGATCCTCCAGTGACTACATTGTTAATTAGGTCATGGCACATCCTATAAAAAAATAAAAAATACGTCAAGGTAGGCCTTGCCGCCCCGGACGCAATGATATATGGCACAACGTTGTCCGTTTACAAATAAACAAGCCACAGTAATAGAAGGCAGAATTTCTCAGCTTCCAATCTTAGGGCCGCGATAAATCCTGACTTATCAGTTAATTTATCATTGGACTTCCTGGTATTAAATTACGTCACCATATAATTCATAACTCCGCTTAGAATCAACGTACAGTCTTCGTTGAGATACCGTTGGATTCGTCTCGTCAAGCTCTATCTAACTGGTATGATTTCATAAGTAAAAACCCAATTTTTAAATATTGACCAAAATTGCTACTAGTAATTTGAAATTCAAAGTACTGGGGAACAGTGGTCAGTGGGAACACGATCCCAGATCGTCACGATTAGTGGCGGGTGGGTTGCGCTCAATCTTTAAAACTTCAAATCTCGAAACAACCAAATAAATCAAATTTAAAATATACCAATGGTAGAGATATTAAGACGATATTTAACATCAATAAACGCTGACTGAATGATGTAGTCCAATATTCAACATTACCTTACTGAATCCGCCATTCAACATAGAGAAGCCGCCATGTTTCAATCAACTGGGAAATTATAATGGAAAGTAGCATTGCCGAAACAATATATAATATGATTTAATTAGCTGCATATCATTTACAGGACGTCACAGTCAACACCAGCATTTATTGTTGTTGTGATCTCTTGGCAAGTTTACGTTCAGTAGTTTGCCATTGCTTTGTGAACGACCGGCGCCCATATTATTTCGTAAAAAACCAACGCAAGGCTGTCTGCTGCCAAATCGCCCGCTGCTGTGTCTCGAACGCGGGTATTCTGATTACAAACCCCGTCTGTAACGCCTTCGCCATGGAGCGGGCACATAATAAACAGATATAAATTGGGAAGTATTGATCACAGAAGTGGAGGTTGACAGTATAGATGTGACCGCACACTAGACAATATCACAATTGAAATTTATAGCGATAACTTCGAGATTCAACCTAACGCCCTGTCGTCCATTTGTGAATTTATTTTATTGATCGCAATGTGATGGGAAAGACATTATACTTATAAATAAACATATATTGGAAACAACAAGCTGCAATAAGGATTGATAATGAAGTGGGACAATATCAACCTATTAAAAGAGGTGTTAGGCAGGGATGTGTAATGTCTCCAGATCTTACAGAGCCTCAATGGGTCAAAGGCAATGGGTCACAGGCAAGTCACGTGACATACGTGATGTCATCGGGACTGGCTACATGACATATTTTTGTTAAACTGTCGTCGTGTCCTCAGTGGCATAGCGGTAAGTATCTCCGCCTGTAACGCAGGAGACCGTGGATCGATTCCCCACCGGCGAAATGTGGTTGTTTCATGTTTCATAAATTAATTAAGCGAAAGCGACAAGATAACTATGTACATTCATTCATTCAGTAGCATGTCCTTTGCAGAACCTCGCTCCCATAACAACCTTCCGGAAAACCTCTCGATCATAAGCAATATGTCCCGCGTCTGATACACCCATCTAGAGATCATTCGCAACATCCTGCATCCATCTTCTCTTTGGTCTTCCTCTTCCTATCTTCCCAGGTATATACCCTTCCATTATTGTTCTCTCCAAACTTTCGTGACGTTTCAAGTGACTAAAATGTACAAAGACAGTTATTCGGCATATTGACAAAATTAGCTAACTTTTCATTGCTTTTTTTTTTTGCATGGCAGGGCAGACCAGGTTCTAAGCATTGGTTGGCAGCTGGCCTAGGATCGTAGCTCCCACAGGCGGACAGTTAGAGCATTGCTTTGCTGATCCGGCAGCTTCTGCAGCTTGTCTTGTTCCAGATGTAGAGGTGTTACCTTTCCTCTGGAGTGAGCTAGGCAGGCCGAGAGAGGGAACACGCTGCATGGGCAACACATGGTCTCTATATTTTAGCCCAGGCTTTGTGCTATCTAACGTGTTCACATGCACCCACTGTGAACGGACATTTACAGCGCAAATTGGCCTTATCAGTCACATGCGATACCGCCATAGGTAAAAGTTATTATGCCTTTTTAAAGCACAAACTATCGTCTGTCAAGACGGCAAGGTGCCAATGAGATTATATATATATATATATATATATATATATATATATATATATATATATATATATATATATACTAGCTGACCTGGCCCGGCTTCGCCCAGACCCTGGCGGGGATATGTCTGTCTGTCTGTTGTCTGTCTGTCTGTCTGTCTGTCAGTCTGTCTGACCCGGCCCGGCTTCGCGAACCTCCTGGTGGGGAGCATCTCATTTAAATCATATAAGTAGTCATATAAGTTCCCGTTCCCGACTATCTGTCTGTCTGTCTATCTATCTGTCTGATCCGGCCCGGCTTCTCCCAGCCCCTGGTGGGGAGCATCTCATTTAATTCATATAAGTAGTCATATAAGCTCCCGTTCCCGTCTATCTATCTATCTATCTATCTATCTATCTATCTATCTATCTATCTATCTATCTATCTATCTATCTATCTATCTATCTGTCTATCTATCTATCTGTCTGTCTGTCTGTCTGTCTGTCTGTCTGTCTGTCTGTCTGTCTGTCTGTCTGTCTGTCTGTCTGTCTGTCTGCCTGTCTGTCTGACCCGGCCCGGCTTCGCCCAGCCCATGATGGGGAGCATCTCATTTAAGTCATATAAGTAGTCATATAAGTTCCCGTTCCCGACTGTCTGTCTGTCTGTCTGTCTGTCTGTCTGTCTGTCTGTCTGTCTGTCTGTCTGTCTGTCTGTCTGTCTGTCTGTCTGTCTGTCCGTCCCTCTCTGACTGTCTGTCTGCCTGTCTGTCTAATCACTTATTGGTTGCAGTTAGAACAACCTTAGATAAACGAAGACCAACTTACAAAAAGTATTAGAAAGAGCACTTGAAAGATCTTTACATCTTCCCCAACAATTAACTTGGGTAAATGGAGCGGCGGCAGCAGCAGCAGCAGAAGAAGAAAAAGGAGGAGTAGAGGAAGGAGGAGGAAGAGGGAGGTGTAGGAGGAAGGAGGAGGGAGGCAGAGGGAGGAGAGACAGAAGTAGGAGGGAGGAGGAGGGATTAGGAGGAGGAGGGAGGAGGGGGAGGGAGGAGGAGGAGGGAGGGGGAACGAACGAACGAACAAACTTTATTTTAAAAGGGTAAAAAATTGGGCACGCAGGCCCGTCTTACATTCGGCCCTTTTAATCACTCATCTTTCATTCATCAAATGTGCATGTTACATTAACATAGGGGAAAAAACATTGTCAAATGGATTTTGTAAGCATAAACAATGCATATTACGCATGATACATTCACATGAGAAAAAAAAATTATTATCAAATGAAAGTTGTAAACATAAACAGTGCATATTGCCATGTTGTGAGACACATCCCCCATCCACCCTCATATCCCGTAGCCACCAACACATCCCCACCCACCAAACCTCCCCCACCCACCCACACATACCTCCACACACTCACACAGAACCAGGCGAACATACATGCCGCCACACATCCACTGATCCCCCACCCACACACATTTCCCCAAGAAGAAGAAGAAGAAGAAGAAGAAGAAGAAGAAGAAGAAGAAGAAGAAGAAGAAGAAGAAGAAGAAGAAGAAGAAGAAGAAGACGAAGAAGAAGGAGAAGAAGAAGAAGAAGAAGAAGAAGAAGAAGAAGAAGAAGAAGAAGAAGAAGAAGAAGAAGAAGAAGAAACCACACACACATACCCCCGCCAACCCACACATCCCGCACCTATCCACACACATATCCCGCACTCTCACAATTTTCGCCACCCACCCACCCACACACACATCAGCCAACCTACACCCACTCACCCACCCAATATTCGCCACCTCTCAACTACACAAGTAGTAAGGGATGTTGTAACTACTTAGTATTTGTGGTCCGTTTATGTGGTGCGGAAGTCGTATTTCCCTATATGAATGCTATCCCGCCCCAAGCGGACCACATAGAAAACGGACCTCAAATGACCCAGATATATGAAAATGGCGGATATTTTCTTGGGTCGTGATGACTACTTCCGGTTGTCACTTCCGGATGTCCTCATGACTACTTCCGGTTGTCACTTACGGTTGTCCTGCTGACTACTTCCGGTCTAGGGGTGGGGTGGTGGTGGCGGCGGTGGTGGCAGTGGCAGCGGTGGTGGCGGGTTCGTGTCCCAGTGTGTGTGTGTGCGTGTGTGTGTGTGTGTGTGTGTGTGTGTGTGTGTGTGGTGGGGTGTGTGGTGTGATCGAACCCCAGTCATAGCGATCCCCCTTCGATGAGGGAGATCGAAATCAAATATGACAGAAATTGATTTATTCCATCTCTCGAGCTAACCCGAGGATGCATTTTTGGATTGCATTAATAAACTTGTTGTATGCTTCGGCAGAAGTCCCGACCCCATGTATCAACTTTAAGCGCTTGGTAGAAATCTGGTTGAAAAATATACTAGCCAGGCAAGCAATTTTATTAAAAATTAAACCTAAAACTTAATTAAACACCAAAAATTTCGTGTATGTATAGTGGAGACTTGTAATGTCAATATAAAACTATAATCCTCATTTAAAATACTCCATAACTTCCCGAGATAATAATAAAAATATGTAATATTATTAAACAAATAACGTCCCTTTTTACAAACATAAATAGAATTAAACCAAGGGAGACGATTCGTGTCTCTTGTCTCCCCTTTACGGCTGTCCTTACTAAGCTCCCCTGACCGCCAACTTTACCTGCATGAATAGGCAAAGAGCACGAGCTGAGCCATCACGCCCTGCGAGAAATACAATGACCAACGACCACAAGATTAACCAATACCGGTCAAGCAGAACGCCTACGGGATTGTCAATTAACGGCACCGGACTTCAATGCTTATTGTAGATAGCGATCAGAAGACAACCAGTACTGTGAAGGGAATATTTGCGCCGAAAAAAAATATATATTGTGCATGGACTACACTTGAGTTCACAGTTCAGTCCAGCACTACTTAAAATATTGTGCATGGACTACGCTTGAGTTCACAGTTCAGTCCAACACTACATGAGATATTGTGTATGGACTACGCTTGAGATCAAAGTTCAGTCCAGCACTGCTTAAAATATTGTGTATGGATTACGCTTGAGTTCAAAGTTCAGTCCAACACTACTTGAAATAGGGGAAGCTAATCCACATGCAAAGTTCAGTCCAGCACTACTTGAAATAGGGAAAGCTAATCCACATGCAAAGTTCAGTCCAGCACTACTTGATATATTGCGTATGGACTACGCTTGAGTTCAAAGCAAGCAAGCACAAATAAAAAAAAATAAAAAACATGCTTCAGAGAATGTTCAATCACACCCACAGCAGCCTGGTGACAATGCTAATGTTCAATCAAACCCACAGCAGCCTGCAACAATATATGAAAGTTATATCTCGAAATTGTGGCACAAAAGTAGTAAATATTGTCCGAAAACATGTTCTTTGTGACTGTGGCGCCACTGAAATTCTGCTAAATAAGTTATAAACACTGCACGACTAGTGCCACCTTGGTATCTTTGTTTCCTTTTTACTTGCATCCACAACCCTTAAATTGTTTGGGTGTGAATGTCACTGTATACAGGGTCATCAAAGTTATTGGCATGAACAACAACTGCATGATCGTAGATGCCATGGTTTAGTTGACCTACGTTGTTGTAGCCTCGCCAGGCATCGGTGACAATGTTCGTTCCTGGTAAGACGTGATCACTTATAATGCGTTCCAGTGTTGTCGCATCTCGCCTTTCCACAACTTCCAACCAGCAACGACCACGTTCACCCAGGCCAACTACCCATTGACCATGACGAAAGTGACCATGGTGGTACTTTCGGTGGAAAAAGTAGCTCTCGTCAACTTCAACGACCACTGACTGTCCCTGAGCATCAAATCCTCCCAACAGTGGATTGTTACGCAGCATCCAGTTGTAACACTCTACCCGAAAATAGTTATTGTAGTTAACAATAGTGTCACAGCTTGTCAGGCGTTCGAAAAACATCACATGTTTCAACTTCACATCGAACAACCAGTAAAACATTAGGGAGAGTTTATTCATAGGGCCCTATGAATAGACACTTCCAAAACATTATCATCACAACTTTTTCAGTTGGGAGTTCACAATAGGCAAAGAACGAACCTGTTCGTACACTGGAACGACTATTACATTGACGACACCGCCACGAGAATCTGTCAGGACTTTCCAATCGCGAAACTATTGACATAGGACATTGGCAACGTGAACATTCTACTGTGTTGCGTATCAATCTGTGTGTAGCAAGCTATTGCAGCCACTGTAATTTATTGTTCATTAATGTATATAAATCACCAGGTCTGACATCTACAGCTGCCAGCTGATCAATTGGTAGAACATTATTGCAGATCTGTGTCGGAGCTGATGGTCTGCCTGGCATTATAATATTTCTTTACATCAAGTGTATTGAAACAAGTGTATTGAAAGCGTCTGTATCGGTATCTCCGTATTTATTTATATGTAACTAAGGACAGCAAGAAATCAAGGAACCGGAAGTAATCAAAACGGAAGTAATCACACAATGAGGTCCTGTAAGAGATACTTATTCACTGCAGAATCCACTTTTCATCTGGGACCGGAATTCGGAAGAGTGCCGACATCAATAACATTAGATATGCAGATGATACAGTATTGATTACAGACAATGCGCAGGATCTGCAACAATTAGTGGATGCGCTTGTTGTACACAGTGAGCAGCTGGGGTTAGAATTAAATTGTAAAAAGACACATATTATGGTCGTCACTAAGAAGAACGAAATACCACAATGTAATATACAAGTAAATGGGACTATTCTTCAACAAGTGAATAGGTGCAATTATCTCGGAACAGTCATAACATCTGATGGGGGGATGCCTTGAAGAGATTAGAACAAGAATTGCCATGTCGAAAGTAGCCTTTAGCAAGATGAAAAACATTTTACCAATAAAAAGATGTCAATTGAAACCAGAAAAAGAGTGTTGAGGGGATACATAGAGCCTGTTCTTTTGTATGGAGTGAAACTTGGACAATGAGCAGTCAAGCTGAAAAAAACAGCTGATGGCTGCAGAAATGTGGTTTCTGAGGAAAATGCAAAGAATACCATGGACAGACAGAAAAACCAATGACCAAGTACTACAGGAGACAAATAAAATCGTAAACTGATTAGAGAAATTAGACGTAGACAGTCAACAATTTTTTGGACATGTTATGAGAAGAAATGGATTGGAGAACTTAGTGACAACTGGCAAGATCGAAGGGAAAAGACCAAGAGGAAGACCGAGAAGTAAATACCTGGATGACTTGGCCACATGGCATGGTCAAGACAGGAACACTGAGCTGATCCACGACTCTGGTGATCGAGTGAGATGGCGAGACATGACCGCCCTCGCTTTCCGGCATGGCACATGATTGATTGATTGAATGGTTATCGAAATAGTGATGTCTCTTTGTTCATCATCATCATCACCATCTCTCACTTTTGCATTCAAGCATGGTGATGAGGGACAGTTGACGGTGCAGCGCCCGATGCGTGACACCGGATAGTGATGTCGTCAATTAATTTTCTTCTCGGACTTCCTCTTGCTCTTGTATCAGATCATCTTTGATATAGCACCAGTGCTGGCAGTTGATGGTGGTGCATTCTAACCAGATGGCCTAACCATCTGCTGCTTTTCAGTATACATTACGTGGTACAATGTGTTGATCCAACTGTTTGTCTGATAACATCATTTCTTACTGGGTCTCGGAGAGTTAAGTTGGGGGATCTTTTCAAGTACTCATCTCACAGGTGTTGATTTTTCGTCAGTGTGATTTTGGTCCATATGCATCATTTTTCTCGTGTCTTGGATGCTCTGATTTTTACTTTGTTCTTCTTGTTCTTCTTATTCTTGTTCTTGTTCTTGTTCTTCTTGTTCTTGTTCTTCTTGTTCTTCTTCTTCTTCTTCTTCTTCTTCTTCTTCTTCTTCTTCTTCTTCTTCTTCTTCTTCTTCTTCTTCTTCTTCTTCTTCTTCTTCTTCTTCTTCTTTTCTTCGTCTTCTTCTTCTTCTTCTTCTTCTTCTTCTTCTTCTTCTTCTTCTTCTTCTTCTTCTTCTTCTTCTTCTTCTTCTTCTTCTTCTTCTTCTTCTTCTTCTTGTTTGTAGACATTAAAGATGATTTTGATATGTTAGATCACGACATTTTAATTAGTAAATAAAATACATAAAGACTAGCGCCTATATGGTGAACTTATTACGCCATTTTTATCCGACAGACAAGTCGAGTCACTTCAACAACTGTCTAACAAGACCCACACAGCTTAATATTGGTGTGCCTCAGGGTTCAATACTAGGTCCGCTGCTTTTTGCTGCTTATATTAACTATCTTCCTTTATATCTCAATACAAAGTGTGACTTATTTGCAGACGACTGTACTATATACACTAGCAAGAGAACCGTAGTGAATTCTTTACAAACAGAACTTGATAACCTTACTAGATGGAGCAATGAAAAACGCATGCAGATTAACATGGACAAAACCAAAAGTAATAGCGACCAGACAACAACTACAGACACTGCCATAACTCGGGCACCGCTAGAACTCCGCATGGATACGTTACCTATAGTTAATGTAAATGGACATAAAACATTAGGTCTTTGATTGACAGACATTGAAACTGGAGCTCTCATGTTCCCCTCAGTAGTGTATCAGGTACATCTGCAAGCAAAAAATGAGGCTTCACGACTTATGATATCATTTCTTCTTTGTTGTCATGTGACATAATTTTCAGTCACTTCATTTTTCCTAATTCCTGTGGTAAGGGAAGATAATCACTTCCATGTGTTCCTGAGGGTTACTACTTCAGATCTTAAATATTTTTAATTAAAGAAATTAAAAGATGGTGGTTAGTATTGTCTTCTTCTTCCCCTACTTCTAATGCTGGTATCTCTTGCTAATAGGCGATAATGTCCCTTCCCCCTCCTCCTGATTTTTTTCTCTTGCTTAATAGGTTGCGGTCTGT
>JACEFZ010006199.1:0-14604 GCA_014155875.1 Cepaea nemoralis | reverse complement strand
TTTTAAAGACTTAGTATGTGCATGATGTGTGAATATGACTTAGTATTGCGCGATGTGTGAATATGACTTAGTATGTGCACCATGAGTGAATACGACTTAGTATGTGCATTATGTGTGAATATGACTTATTATATGCACTATGTGTGAATATGACTTATTATGTGCAATATGTGTGAATATGACTTAGTATTGCGCGATGTGTGAATATGACTTAGTATGTGCACCATGTGTGATTATGACTTAGTGTGTGCACGATGTGTGAATATGACTAAGTATGTGCACCATGTGTGAATATGACTTAGTATGTGCATGATGTGTGAATATGACTAAGTATGTGCACCATGTGTGAATATGACTTAATATGTGCACCATGTGTGAATATGACTTAGTATGTGCACCATGTGTGAATATGACTTAGTATGTGCACCATGTGTGAATATGACTTAGTGTGTGCACCATGTGTGAATATGACTAAGTATGTGCACCATGTGTGAATATGACTAAGTATGTACACCGTGTGTGAATATGACTTAGTATGTGCACCGTGTGTGAATATGACTAAGTATGTGCACCATGTGTGAATATGACTAAGTGTGTGCACCATATGTGAATATGACTTAGTATGTGCACCATGTGTGAATATGACTAAGTATGTGCACCATGTGTGAATATGACTAAGTATGTGCACCATGTGTAAATATGACTTAGTATGTGCGCCATGTGTGAATATGACTTAGTATGTGCATCATGTGTGAATATGACTAAGTATGTGCACCATGTGTGAATATGACTAAGTATGTGCACCGTGTGTGAATATGAGTGTGTATGTGCACCATGTGTGAATATGAGTGTGTATGTGCACCATGTCATCATGTCCTTTTCATCACCCATCCCCCACTGGTCCAAATCTGACACCGAGCTCGCGCCTGTGGCTCCTAGTAGCTGTCAGTATGCGACAGCGGCTACCCCCCGGGTAATAGCTGCGAGAGGCTGGCTAAACCAGGCGTGGGTAGCCGATTTGGTATCAAACCAAGCGGTAAACAAGGGTATGCCTACCCAGCATGTGAAGACAGGATTCGGCAGACTGCGCGGGAGAAATCATTCCTGATTCAACGGGCAAGACGGTGTTTACCTGCAAAGCGTTATGGAACGTAATGAGCACGGCAAGGCACGTAGAGCGCCCTGGTCATCCACTGCACCTGTATTCGTCTCCAGTCGTCTCGACTTGTCTTGCCACTGGACTCAGATGGGCTCAGGCGAGAGAGTGAGGTCGACGAATTGCGCAACTCTTCCTCACTTTAATCCAAGTCATCGCGCAAGTCATTCTTCATCCAACGTCATATATCACCTTCAAGCCCTGTGGCGATGGGCGAGCGGCGAAGCGATAGGCGTGGGTACGCTGGCAGCCGTAGTCGCAGACCTGCACACAGGCGGCTCAGGCCTTATGGTCGTCTTCTACTGACCGGAGCAGCAGTGGGATTCGGCAGC
Source organism: Cepaea nemoralis (assembly GCA_014155875.1). Lineage (NCBI taxonomy): Eukaryota > Metazoa > Mollusca > Gastropoda > Stylommatophora > Helicidae > Cepaea > Cepaea nemoralis. The sequence goes on along the minus strand of JACEFZ010006199.1, from coordinate 13,116 downwards.
CCCCTGAGCGACTGAGAAGCCCTCTATAGCAACACACTGCTCACCTCCATAGCACAAGGAAGGGGAGTAGTAAGGGATGTTGTATTTACTTAACATTTGTGGTCCGCTTCGGTGGTCCGGACGTCGTATTATCCTATATGAATGTTATCCCGTCCCCAGCGGACCACATTGAAAACGGACCTCAAATGAACCAGATATTTGAAATTGGCGGTTATTTTCTTGGGTTTGGGTGACTACTTTCGGTTGTCACTTCCGGACAACATTTCCATCAAAATTGTGAATAGTGATGTTCTAGTGAGGCCTTTAGATAGCTCAAAAGGAGTACTTGTTTTTTTTTTTTTTTTTTTAATACAAAGCAAAGTGTATTTACAAGTTGTAATGTGTGTTTCTTTTGTTTGTGTATATTACAGAGCGTTGCCGTTTGTTAGTGTTAAGTGTGACATTGTGAATAAAACATATACATACATATATACAGTTATGATAATATGACATTTGTGGCATAGTGCATGTAGATACACATTCCTTTCATATGCTTCACTTCCACTTCCGCAAGCGGAATGCATGAAACACCTGTCCATCTCTCCCTCTCCTCTCTTTCTCTCTTTCTCTCTCTCTCTCTCTCTCTCTCTCTCTCTCTCTCTCTCTCTCTCTCACACACACACACATACACACAAACACACACGCAATATCATGCTTTCTGGAGACCGCAGTACATTTAAATGCCCCGCGCTTGGACAATAAACTTTAAACTATCATTTCCATTAAAATGTGGCTTCCTTGTAATTTCTGGGTCACTAAGCTCCCGAGGCGAAGGTCGTTGGTGTTGTTGCCTGATGACAAATTTCAGGGTGACGCTCTAGTCCATGGTGTCTTTTGTTTGGGGGACAAGAATCAGGGATTTACTACTAGCAATTAGGGTCCATGGTCTGTCCCCAGGGAGATAATTGGTCCAAAATTGTGATAGTGTCTGGGTTTTATATACAATGGGAAGGAATTAAAACCTGGCCACTAAAAGCCACCTTAGCTTACTGGGTACTTAAAGGGCTCATCGAATTTGTTTATACATGGTTGTGCATATTTTTCTTTTGAAACATATCGTTACCGTATAACATCATTTTAATACTTAAGATACCGACTTGGTTTAAAGACTGCTACACGCACGCACGCGTGTTGGGGTCATGCTGTAAACAAGCCTATATGTAATTTCCCTTGCTTTTGGAGTAATCTGCTTGTTGTGAATATTAGAGAAAATTTCGGTATAATCTTTTATGAAATATCTATGTCCTCTTTTAATTCTGAGATGTACCGGAGTTGCTTGTAATTTAACTAAATGCCTGTAGATTGTATGTGTTTTCTTGTGTAGTAATTTTTCATGTCCTTTAACCGCTGAAATACATGTTTTGTAGAACGTTGGGAGAGTGCCAAAATAATGTGAGGATGTATTCCTAATAGGTTTTAAAGAAGATAGCCTAATTCCAATGTAATAGTGTGCTAAAGGGTGTTTTTCTGGGTGTTGTAGGATTTCACCTACGTGTTTGATCCTAAGTGCTTGTATTTTGGTTGTTATGTCTTGGAGGGAGATACCTCCATCTTTATTGTCTTGCATGAGTGTAGTATGCTTGATACTGTAGATGGTGCTGCCAAACACAAAGAGTCTAATCTCTTTGTTTATGTTTGTGGGGGATCTAGGACTGTGCACAGATATAGCATTTTTGGAATTATATATGTATTAACAATGGTACTTCTACCAAATATGGTAGTTGTTTTGTATTTGTATCTCTGTAACATATCTGTTATTTTCTTCTCTAGATTTTGCCAAGTGTCTTTGTGGTGTCTGATTTGGTTGACATGGAAGACTATTCCGTACACTTTTATAAGATTGTTTGATGTTAAATCAAATGGAAAATCCGCCTTATTTTTCCATTTGCCTAAGCCCATTATAGTAGATTTTTGGACGTTTAATTTTGCCCCACTCCCTTTGCCGAAAAACGAGAACGTCTCCAAAATGATCCGTACAGATCTTTCAGTGGTCGGAAAGAAAATGGTATCGTCCGCATAAGCACGCAGCTTTTGTTCACCCTTCCCTGGTATGAACGTACCCCTGACATTGTCGTCCTGTCGTATCTTTTCTAGAAGTGGCTCTAGAGCGACAACGTACAGTAAAGGGGACAAGGGACATCCCTGTCTCACTGACCTAGTCAACCTGAAAGAATTGGTTAGGGTATGGTTTAATAGAATCCGACTTTCCGGTTTCAAATATAAAATTTTGACCCATGTCCGAAATAATTTCCCACGTTGCAGTGTGAGAGAGTTTTGTGGAGATATGAGTGAGATATTCTGTCGAATGCTTTTTCTTGATCTAAAGAGAGAATTGAGGACTGACACTTTTCAGATGTGTGTAGTTGATGATGTGCCTTATGAAGGATGTGTGGTGCTGCATATTCCGGTGTTGTACACTACATTGCTGGTCTTCATGAATGAGAGATGCCATTTTCTGGTTTCAATTTATTCGTCAAAGTCTTTGTTAAAATCTTGTAATCTACATTTAAAGCGAGATAGGTCTGTAACTCTTTAAAGTGTCTTGTCAGTGTTCTCCTTCGGAATAAGAGTGATGTAAGACGTGTTGAAACTGGATGGAGTTTCATGTTTGTGGAAAGATTCAGAGAATACTGCTAGTAAAAGGGGACCTAGAAGAGGAAAGAAAAACTGATAGAATTCAGCAGTAATACCGTCAGGGCCAGGCGATTTTGCCCTTCTGCATTCCATGAACCGCTTGTGTTATATCTGTTAGTGTTAAATCAGTATCTAGTGTTAGTTTCTGTTCCTCAGTGAGTTCTTTTGTGAATTTCATAAAGTGTTCTTGCACGTGCGCCTGTGTGTTTTCCTCTGTATAAAGGTTCCTGTAATAATCTTCAAAGGCTAAGGCTATTTGTTGTGGCTCGACTTGTATATTCCTTCCCAGTCCAATTATCTGGCCTATTTGTCTGCTGCGCTGTATGTTTTGTTCTAAGCTAGGTATTGTTTACTCGGTATCTCTTGTGTTATAGTTTGTAACTTTGTTTCGCAGTAAAGCCCCCTGAAATCGATGATGTCTGTGGAGATCTAATTCTTCCTGTAATGCTGTGATGTGTGGTGAATTTTTTGTCTGTCTGTAGTAAGAGCTTAATTGCATTTTCCAATACTTTTTCTTGTTGTAGATTTTGCTTGTGTATTACTGCTGCTAGAATTTGTGTTCTCTCTCGTATAGTTTGTTTAAGTGTTTCCCAGAGTTCTCGCGCTTTACCCTCCGGTATATCGCTTGTGTATGTGCGGATCAGTTTTGTTATGCAATCTACATAGTCCTGATTTTGTAAAAGTGTGCAGTTCAGTTTCCAATGGGGAGATCTTCAAAGATGTGGTGTTGCTTGTACTGTGTTTATTGTTGCAACTACCGCCTTATGATCTGTGAAGTTCAGTGTCTCCTGTAAATGCTTGACTTGTGTTATATGATGTGTTATGGACGCATAAATTCTATCTAACCGCGCTGCTCTGTTATGCGCATTGTTTGTGTGTGTTGTATTTGTTCCATGGGGGTGCATCTGCCTGTATGCGTCTGTTAGCCCATGGATATCTAAAATTGTTTGCAATTGTGTCTAATTATTGTTCCTCCTCCCCCGTTGTGTTTCTAATTTGCATTCTTACTTCTCCATTATAAGGTCGTGCGCCGAAAGTACGCAATTAAAATCACCGCCTAGAATGATGTTGTGACCCCGATATGAGCGTGATAATAAAATTTCCAGTGTTTGGTAGAAGAGCGGCTGATTTCTGTAGTCAGGCGGTGCGTGTATGTTGACAATTGTGTATTTATTTATGTTATTTCTCACCTTTACTATAGCTATCCTACCCTGGCAGTCCCTGTCCTTCTCTATAATCTGCCACCTGTCCGATGTCTGTATTATTGCTGTACCCAATCCGATATGTTGAGTACTAAGACCTAAAACATGAGTGTCTTAGACCTAAGCATGTTGTGATATATGATGCGTGTTCATCGGTTTTACCGTTAGCTCCTGAATGAGTATAAATCAGGTTTATATTTGTGTATGAGTGGTATAAGATGATTAATTTTGGATCTTATACCTCGAATGTTAATACTCATTATTTTAATTTCCGCTGCCATTTTTGTTGTAAAATAAGAAACGGTTGAGCATAATTATGTTTTCTTGTTTCAAAACTGTCTGTATTCCTGTATCATTTCTGGAGATTGTCAGTAGATTCCCCGCCGGGCTCGAAATCTCTAAGTCAATAACGAGGCGTGGTGAAGAATCTGACAGGTTTCTTTGTCGTGGTGGTTGTGTTAATGTTATCACTGTCTATTTCGGTCATGGCGCTGGTCATTATCTGTTCAGTATAATTACTTACGCATTTCATTTGGTTTGACCTGTTCGCTTCAGGCGGTGTAGGGTAGTCGTGATTGTTGAGGGGCGGCAGCGTGGTAACAGATGTTTGGCGGGCTGGGGGTGTCGAGCTCTCACCGTCAGACAGGCTCTTGGTTGAGCGTCCCCTTTTCCGACTGACCAGCTGGAAACCGTCTTCATCTTCCTTACTATGTTGATCTGTCTGGGAGTTCGAAGTGACTTTTTGTGCCAGTATAGGTGCCTTCTGGGTTTGTACTTTGGCCGGACATTTATTACTCCTGTGGGAGTCTTCCCCACAGACTGTACATGCCGTACGGCGCCCCGGAACTGTGATGAAGAGACGGCGTAGCTTGTCTTCTACCCCGTCCAACTCCATGTCCACGTAATGTGGCAGAAGTTCTTTCGGGTTGCACAGAAATAACCACTTGTCCGTGCTGTTTTTCAGTTTATGCACTTCCGCGTTTATATCTCCCGAAATATCCGCGGCTATTTGCTTCACTGTCTCAATCTTTGCGGTTGTAGGCATCCAGTGAATCATAGCCTTGGTCTTTTCCTTCTCTATGTTCTCAATTACAATAGTTACTATAGGATCCTGCAGTTCATGCTTCATCCCGTGAAGCCGTTCATAATGAGCCGCCTTTGCTTCCGGTGTTAGCGTTAGCGTACCATCTTTTAGGGTCCTGAAAGCGGTAGATGGATTTTATCCCTTCCCTACCAATCCCGCAAGGCCCCCTCAAGACGCTCGCCATCAGCGAGTAGTTGAACCGGAATACATGAGGTCCTGATATAGAAAACACAAGTGTGTTCGCTTGATGGAACGCTCCTCCTTCGAAACCTTCACTTGTGTTGACTTTGACACGTTTAACAATTTGGTTTTCCATCTTCGTTAATCCGTGACAGAGGAAATCTTCAATACGGAAGCACAGATACAGATACACGTGGTGAAAACAATCGAAAACACTTCCACAAAGTTGAAATCACTGATATATTTGAATAATCCGTGACAGAGGAAATTTTAATCCAGATCTACACGTGGTGATACACTATCGAATTCACTTCCACAAAATTAAAATCACTGCTATTTTTAAATAATTCGTGAAAGAGAAAATCGTTAATCCAAATCTACACGTGGTGTTGACACCGGAAAGGTGACCAACAACGCCAGGAAAAATGATGAAAATGACGTGACTACACAGAATCGCGTTGTGAAGAGAACTTGGTAATACTACTCTTTGATCTGAGCCAAAAAAAGACCAAAAAATAGCTTAGGCATATTAAAGTTTAGGAAAAAAGTCTGAAGCTAGATTACGGTTAATAATTCTATATATGGGTATATTGCCACAATTAATGAACACGTAATACCATATAAATAGTGATTAATTCTAGAGAACATACTACTAGAGACCAGTCTCAATAGTACACATTCAAGTAACTTAACATATTCAGTGAAATCTCCATACTAATCATTAAAATAATAATTTCTTAATTTTACGCCGGTTATTTCCCTTTGCGTATTTTAGAAATATTTGTGTCCCCTTGATACTGACAAAACATGTGGCGTGTCATCTGCGCTTATTGTAATATCGCAGTAACCGATTAACGCACGATAGTGAACTTTTGAATATAGTGGTTTTAAATGGCGCTGAATCGCGTGAGCACATCACAAAATGTATAAACAAATAATCTGAGGCACTTTGCTTGGGTGCCAATGAAGTAATCTCATGAAAAAGCTGCGTAAATGGTAACACAAAACTACAATTTATGTCAGAAACTGTACATCTCGAAAGGCAAAACCTGTCGGTATATGTGGATGGTGACAAATATACTTTAGTTTGCAGTAATCTCACAAAAGCGGTAAAAAAAACTGCATCAGCGAGGCAAGCCCCGTGCATGTCATGTGAATAAAGCTCTGGGCATGTCTCTAGCTCTAAAAATTAGTGTACTATCGCAGAATACCACGCAAACATTAACAATATATCTTACGTCATGGCCAGACGCAATACACACCTATGACGATAAATCGAAATCATGCGAGGCAAGCCCCGTGCATGTCATGCGAATCAAGCTCTGGGCATGTCTCTAGCTCTAAAAATTAGCTTACTTTCACAGAATACCACTCAAACATTAACAAGGTATCTTACGTCATTGCCAGACGCAATACACACCTATGACGATAAATCGAAATCATGCGAGGCAAGCCCCGTGCATGTCATGCGAATCAAGCTCCGGGCATGTCTCTAGCTCTAAAAATTAGCTTACTTTCACAGAATACCACTCAAACATTAACAAGGTATCTTACGTCATGACCAGACGCAATACACACCTGTGACGATAAATCGAAATCATGCGAGGCAAGCCCCGTGCATGTCATGCGAATCAAGCTCCGGACATGTCTGTAGCTCTTAAAATTAGCGTACTAGCGCACAATACCACTCAAACATTACCAAGGTATCTTACGTCATTGCCAGGCGCAATACACACCTATGACGATAAATCGAAATCATGTGAGGCAAGCCCCGTCCATGTCACATGAATCAAGCTCCGGGCAGGTCTCTCAATTACCATCACCGTCATCACCCACCACCACCAACAAACAATCGTCATCATCAACATCATCATCAGCAGCTCATCATCATCATCAGCATCATCTGAGGGTGACCAACTGGGTGATTCATCACAGGGCTATGTCGGCGGAGTGAACGTACGTGAACGTGTTCAGACATGTCTTTGGGGAAAACTGGACGATGACTCAGAGTGTACTGACAGCATAACGATACAGTCGAGACACTTGGGTAATGCTCACAGTCGATTAAATATGGCGCTGCTTCCGGGTACCTGTGTAATGGCGACAACCAGACCACGTGGGCAATAGTTACAGCCTGTCAAAGATGGCACCGCATCCGGTCACATGTGGGAGTGGCAAAACCAGACCACATGCTCGCTGACTAAAACCATTCAAAGATGGCGCTGCATCCGATCACCCATGGGTAATGGTCACATCCGCTGAAATATGGCGCTGCTTCCGGTCGCCTGTGTAATGACTACAACCAGACCACATACTCACTGGTTACAAGTGGTCAACGATGGCCTCGCATCCGATCACATGTGGTAAGGAGAAACCAGACCACGTGGCTAAAACCGATCAAAGATGGCGCTGTATCCGGTCACGTGTCTTATGGGATACAACCGAAACACGTGCCTAATGACTCAACCGGTCATAGATGGAGTCGCACCCGGTCACATGACCAGACAGTGCATAATATTCGGCTGACTCATTCTACGTCAGCAAATAGCGTGTATAAGACGACCAGCATTCGTCTAATAGAAGTACCGGTCTCTGAGAGCAGTAACCAGAACACCATGTGCCAAATCTCTAATGGTAAGTTGTTTTTTTTTTATACATCTTTCACATTTTCGTTGTGTTTCTCCAAGTAGGCATACAGTTAACCTAACAATACTAGTATAATAAAGAGATATATGGTGCTAATCGCATATAACTGGAGTATGTGCTCTGCTAGCTGCGACACCAATCAACACATGCACATGGCTGATTCATTAAGCCTGAATGGTCGTATACATGTGGCCTATTCTGAGATGGAGATTAATGACTTGTCCTGATCTGTCCATAACACGGTAGTCACCTTGAGCAAGTACTGTGGCTTTCTGGTTGACTTCGTCATTCATTTCTTTTGGTGGTATGTAACGGGTGGAAGAGACTTATCTTATTGCACTCCTTCGGTACCCAATCAACCAGCGCTGGCGTGTCTGGGTACTCCACAGTGGGATGACAACCCTTGTATGGTGACCTTATGCCCACTGCTAAGTTCAGAAAGTAGTGTCCTTAGTACCGACAATGTCCCACAACGAGCGCCTCGAGCACTGATTTTTGCATTTCCCAATAGCAACTAATGATACAACCGAGACACGAGTGTAATGACCCAGTAGGTCAAAAACAGTGGTAATGGAAGAAACCAACGTGGAAACTAACTCACAAAATACCCCAGAGGGGGAAAGAAAATTCGTTCTGGTGCATGTGTGGTCGGCGAGTGCCACGACTAGAGATTGTCTTCTTCTGTCAACTGGTCGTTATATACAGTCATTGGCGTATCACTATTTAATCTGTCTCGAGACAACGTCAACGCGGTCGAGGGCAAGTTGTGGATCGCTCTTCTAAGCAGCTGTCTGGGTTACATGCTACCAAACCCTAAAATATGAGCTTCTACCTGACATTACCGAGTAATGCTTCGCCGAACATATTTCCCAAGAACTCACCAGGTCACTATTTCGTCAAGTTACCGCAGACTATAGAGGTGAGTCAATATTTTGAAGTGGGTCTGGCCGAAATTCAATTCCCCAACTACTACTGCAATGTGCTAGAGAATGAAGTATGGCTAAGATACATCCCACCCAATGGTAGAGTGATAAGAAAGGTGTGTCCCTCAGGCCTGTACAGTTCACCAGACGCGTTTATAGCTGCACTGAATCGCCTAATGAAAGATCGGAAGGTGGACGATCAACTCTGTGTTCTATTCCATTTCGACAATGCATCAAAGAAAGTCATCGTGAAAATACTCGAACCCGGGGCCACTATTACATTTAGTGAGAAGTTACAAGAGATACTAGATACAATTGAAGGTGAAGGGTCGATAGACCTGAATAACGACCTGCAAAATGTCTACGTATACTGCGATCTCATTGCGGCAAGACCAGTTGGAGACGTCATAGTCCCACTACTAAGGACGGTTCCTATCATGAATCAGCGATCGACCTCAGTGTTTCGCGCCTACGACAAACCTCACTACATACCGCTGAATCGTTACTCCTTCGACACGGTGGAAATACTTCTAACCACTGATACGGGTACAAAGGTCGCATTCACTACCGGGACTTCAGTGCTGACGTTACATTTTCGAGTTCGGAAGAGATCAGACCTAGAATAATGGTGAAATACGGGGCGGTACATCGAAACCCCAGACTGTCCGAGAACATGATGTGCCCGACACTCAGATGATTGATGCCTCGGGTATCTACAAGACTCAGATATCAGCCCACCAAGCAGGAGACCAGTTTTATGATTACATGCTAAGTGACATGTACATACCAGGCTACCAACCGAAAAAAACCAACCTACTCAGACAATGGCGTGTAGAAATCCAGAAACAACATACAATGTGTATAGCTTTGTACGTGAAAATAAAATGTTGTGATGATACTATGTATACCACCGCATATCACATCATCCATTTCGTATAATGACATTATGCATTTTATTCTTGAAAAATGTACTGAAATACTGTAAAATGTACTTGAAATACTGTAAAATAAACAGGCATATATTATAATTACGTCTTGGTTGTTGAATTTTTGTTAGTGTTTACGGTGTATATAGTTGTCATGTGATGAGAGAATGATACATATTGGTGACAAATTCAATAAATATTTCAACAAAACTAAGGAAACGGGTTAACCAAAGTAGAAAAAAACTGTCGACCATAATCTGAAATAGCTCAACCAAAATTATGAAAAGTAGGAAACTTTGCAAAACGTAAGAAAATCTGTTACCCAAAAGGGAAAAATATTTGGCCACATTTCAATCAAATTTATGAAAAATAGGAATACTTGTTAACCAAATGGCAAAAATCTTGGTCAAGTAAGAAAATTTGTTAACCAAATGTGAAATAATAATAATTGTGTTGCGTATCCCTTACGGGACGTTGCAGTCAACACCAGCATTTTCAGCTGCTGTTGATGTACTAGGCAAGTGTTACGTTCAGTAGTTTGCCATTGCTTTCTGAACGAAAAGGTTAGCCGAATTTCAAACAAAACTTATAAAAAATCTCAGTCAAACATATGAAAAGTAGGAAAATTTTGTTAACCAAACGTGAAAAGTTTGGTCAACTGTCACCCAAACTTGTGAAAAGTGGGAAATTTTGTTGTCCAGATGTGAAAAGTTTGACCACATTTCACCCGAACTTATGAAAAGTAGGAAACTTTGTTAACAAAATGGCAAAAATCTTGGCCGAGTAAGAAAATGTGTTAACCAAATGTGAAAAGGTTAGCCAAATTTCAAACCAAACTTATAAACAGCTCAGTCAAACACATGAAAAGTAGGAAAATTTGTTAACCAATCATGATAAGTTTGGTCAACTTTCACCCCAACTTATGAAAAGTGTGAAATTTTGTTGTCCAGAGGGGGAAAGTTTGACCAAATTTCACCCAAACTTATGAAAAGTAGGAAACTTTGTTAACCAAATGTGAAAAGGTTAGCCGAATTTCAAACCATACTTATAAAATTCTCAGTCAAACATATGAAAAGTAGGAAAAAATTTGTTAACCAAACGTGAAAAGTTTGGCCAACTGTCACCCAAACTTATGAAAATAGGGATATTTTATTGTCCAGAGGTGAAAAGTTTGACCAAATTTCACCCAGTAGGAAACTTTGTTAACCAAATGGCAAAAATCTAGGCCAATTAAGAAAATTTTGTAACCAGAGGGGGAAAATTTTGCCTACATTTCATTCAGACTTATAAAAAGCTCACCAAATCTTATGAAAAGTAGGAACATTTATTTACCAAATGTGAAAAGGTTAGCCGAATTTCAAACAAACCTTATAAAAAATCTCAGTCAAACATATGAAAAGTAGGAAACATTTGTTAACCAAACGTGAAAAGTTTGGCCAACTGTCACCCAAACTTATGAAATGTAGGAAACGTTGTTAACCAAATGGTAAAAACCTTGGCCAAGTAAGAAAATGTGTTAACCAAAGGTGAAAAGTTTTGGACAAGTTTGACCAAATTTTAAACAAAATTCATAAAAACAAGGAAACTTTGTTAACCAAATGTGAAATGTTTGACCAAAGTTCAGCGAAACTTATAAGATATTCGCCTGTCCCCTATGCAAGCAACAGCTGTATTTTGAGAAAATTAAACGTATCTTATGTAATAAGACACTATAATTGAAGGAACAAAATAAATGTCAACATTAAACTTGTACAAAAAATTTACAATTAAATTTCTCTTTATGTTTCCAACTTGAATGTTTCATGTAGAAATTTAATTGTAAATTTTTTGTACAAGTTTAATGTTGACATTTTATTTTGTTCCTTCAATTATAGTGTCTTATTACATAAGATACGTTTAATTTTCTGAAATACAGCTGTTGCTTGCATAGGGGACAGGCGAATATCTTATAAGTTTCGCTGAACTTTGGTCAAACATTTCACATTTGGTTAACAAAGTTTCCTTGTTTTTATGAGTTTTGTTTAAAATTTGGTCAAACTTGTCCAAAACTTTTCACCTTTGGTTAACACATTTTCTTACTTGGCCAAGGTTATTACCATTTGGTTAACAACGTTTCCTACATTTCATAAGTTTGGGTGACAGTTGGCCAAACTTTTCACGTTTGGTTAACAAATTTTTCCTACTTTTCATATGTTTGACTGAGATTTTTTATAAGGTTGGTTTGAAATTCGGCTAACCTTTTCACATTTGGTAAATAAATTTTCCTACTTTTCATAAGATTTGGTGAGCTTTTTATAAGTCTGAATGAAATGTAGGCAAAATTTTCCCCCTCTGGTTACAAAATTTTCTTAATTGGCCTAGATTTTTGCCATTTGGTTAACAAAGTTTCCTACTGGGTGAAATTTGGTCAAACTTTTCACCTCTGGACAATAAAATATCCCTATTTTCATAAGTTTGGGTGACAGTTGGCCAAACTTGTCACGTTTGGTTAACAAATTTTTTCCTACTTTTCATATGTTTGACTGAGAATTTTATAAGTATGGTTTGAAATTCGGCTAACCTTTTCACATTTGGTTAACAAAGTTTCCTACTTTTCATAAGTTTGGGTGAAATTTGGTCAAACTTTCCCCCTCTGGACAACAAAAATTTCACACTTTTCATAAGTTGGGTGAAAGTTGACCAAACTTTTCATGATTGGTTAACAAATTTTCCTACTTTTCATGTGTTTGACTGAGCTGTTTATAAGTTTGGTTTGACATTTGGCTAACTTTTTCACATTTGGTTAACAAATGTTCCTACTTTTCATGCGTTTGACTGAGATTTTTATAAGTTTGGGCAGTGGTCACGGCTAAGATCTAACATTCTCACTTGATGAAATTGTTAGTCGGACTCTCAGGAAACAATATAGGTTATTATTTAGTTTGTGAGAGCATGATTTGGATGCACTCTTAAGGCACAGTACAGTTGAGTTTAGTCCACAATTGATATTACAGCACTCGAGACATTCCCATGGGTGCCCCGTCCTCATAAGCAACAGCCAGCGAAGAGTCCCAATACTAGCTGTAGCAGTAGCGGTCTGATTATATGTCCATCTGACCTTTCCTCGGTGTTTCGAGTGTTGAACGGAACCTCAGGTCTCTCCCATTAGCACCGTTCTCGCCAAACCGTGATGATCTACCCATTCATCTTCACTATACACAGAATTAAAATGGGCTTAGACCATATCTGCTCTACCATGCACCAATAACCCACCAAGGTGTGAAGACCCAGTCAGTCAGAGCCTGTCCGTTTCCCACCACACCAGCATATCCTGGGGTAAACTCTAACTTAAGCTCTCTATTTTGTATTGTTGAATAAAAGCCTGCACTCAGCCCGAAGCATGCATGTCTCACCTTTCTCATCATACTTTGAAGGCACAACAGCGGGTCATATTAACTGCATCTGTTTGTTTCATTAGTCGTACCGGTTTTAAATTCATATAC
>JACEFZ010006198.1:0-15000 GCA_014155875.1 Cepaea nemoralis | reverse complement strand
AGTTAGAACGATTGCCTACATGTCCAGCAGTCATGTGTTCGAATCCTCATCAAGAAGGTGTTTCTAAAAAACCTGGGCTCCCAGTTCGACCCAGGCTAAAATTGGTACTATGAGATACAGGGTGTATTTTTAATGACTGTGCAGTGTTTGAAAATATCGGTCCAAGTTTTGTATTTACCTATTATGTTGCTTGGGTTCCGCAACAACAACGGCACCAGAGAAGCAATAATCTGTTTGAGGATGTTAATTGAAAAATACATAGAAGTTCAGAAAAATATATATGTTTCTTTTATAGACTACAAGAAAGCTTTTCTTCTTCTTCTTTCGTTCGCCTAAATTATGTTTATAACTGCAATGTTGTCTCTTGTATGAATCTAACAGTCTTTTTTAGTTCATTCAGCGGTCCATAGAGTTTATCTTCCACTGTTGTCTCTCTAGGCCAGAAGGTTCGCCTGGATATGTTGTAGTTTGGGCAATCCTGGAGTATGTGCTCTGCTGTCTGCGACGCCAAACCACATGTGCACATGGCTGAGTCACCAATCTTGAATTTTGTATACATGTGGTTGCGTAATCTATTGTGTCCTGTTCTGAGGCGCAGAAGAATGACCTGTTCTGGTCTGTCCATAACGTGGTAGTCGTCTTGAGTAAGGTTTGGTGGCCTTCTGACTGATTTGATCATTCTTTTCTTTTGGTGGTATGTAATAGGCACATCTGGTTGTTCTTCTTGTGCTCCTTCCTTAGCCAATCGATCAGCTCTGTCGTTTCCGGGGATTCCACAGTGGGATGGTATCCACTGTATGGTGATCTTACGATGACTGCTAAGTTCAGAAAGTAGTGTCCTCAGAACTGGCAATTTCCCAGACAGGAGCGCCTCTATTACGGATTTTGCATCTGTCAATATCACCACAGGTTGTGTACCATGGCTGGTATTTTGTAATTTCTCTGTGGCTATCTTGATTGCCTCAATTTCGGCATCATAATTATGGCAGTACTTTCCTGTTGGAATTCTGGCCGTGTCTCTAGTATTATTTGGGTATTCTATATACACTCCTGCTCCTCCATTTCGAACAGCATTTTGTGCTGACCCATCTGTGTAGACTCGGATCCAGAGGTCCTGTGGGTATTCGTCATCAAGTAAGCTGACAGTGGCTGTTCTGCGCTGTACACTGTTCTGTTCTTCCTTGTCAAATATTCCTCTCACTTTTGACTGGATTTGTAGTGATATTCTATGTTCATCTTTCCACGGGGTTCGCTCTGGAATAGTTGTCAGGGGGATATCAACTGTGGGAAGATCGATGGTTTCTCTGCAGAGTTGTTTGGCCTGGTGGATGAAACTACTTCTTTTCAACCGCCCCATAGCTAAGTTTTCAAATCTGTTCTTCATAGGGTGGCCTGGCAAGCTGAGAAACTTTTCTGCTTGTATTAGTGTTTTTGTATCTCTGCGTTCTCTTAAAGCTTGTGTCCTCCCCATTTTCTCCATTGCTACTATAGGGGTTGATTTCATCCCTCCTGTGATGACTCTAAGAGCTTGATTTTGCACCTTTTCCAGCTCCTGCAATGTAGTTTTTGATGCTGAACACCACGCAGTTGACCCGTATTCCAAGTGTGGTCGTATGCTTTGTTGATAAACTTTGCTAAGTATTTTCCCACTGGCTCCCCAAGTGGTTCCAGTTAGCTTTCTCAGGATGGCAATTTACCTTCTGGCTTTTGCTACTGCTTTTTTTATGTGTTTTCTCCATGTCAGCTTGTCGTCGAATGTTACACCAAGGTATGTTGGTTCCTTATCTTCTCTTAGGGAAAGCTTTTGATAGAGTAAACACGAACGACTAATTTCGTGCCTTTAAGACACAGGAGTAGACGGAAAGGAAATCAGACGTATTGGTAATTTGTACTGTGAACAAGTGGTGTCAGTTAGATGGGGAAATAATTATTCGTCTCCCGTAGAGATTAAACGAGAAGTACGGCAGGGATGCGTGTTGTCCCCAAGCTTCTTCAACCTATACGCAGAAAGAATTTTTAAACAAATAGAAAGGCCTGGATTTAACATAATTGGAAGAATCATAAAGAATCTTAGATATGCTGACGATATTGTGTTACACGTCATCATCTAGAGAGATTAATAACGCATTTAAAATGAGAATGGTCAAATGTTACGTATATTCAACACTACTGTATGGCACTGAAGCCTGGACATTGAACAAGCAACTAGAAAGTCGAATAGATGCCCTGGAGATGTGGATATATAGAAGAATATGCGTATTTCATGGAAACAGAAGCAGTCAAATACAGAGGTTCTAGAAAAACTGGGAATGAATAGAGAGTTAATGAAAGAAATAAAAAAAGAGGCAAGTGAAATATTTTGGCCACGTTAAAATACATAAGACGCTTATAAAATAAAAACCATATGGCAAGGTTGATGGCAAGCGAGCAAGAGGTATACGACGATGGTGGAAGATAACATCAAGAGATGGACGAACAATAGTTTGACAGAATGTACAGTCAAAGCGAGAGACAGACAGTGTTGGAGATCCATTGCAGCCAACCTTCATTGTGGAGATGGCACCTAATTGATTATGTTGAATGAACTTTACAGAGGGTGAATACAAAACTTGGATCGGGAATATTTTCAAACACCGCACAGTCATTAAATATACACCCTATAGCAGGCGAAGTCAAATCGACCAGTGTGATACTGATCACACCCACTAGCCTATAAAATATGCAGAGAGCACCATATACCCCATACGCCTAAAGCCGTGGAAAATATACTTTTATTGTATATCAGAGAAAGAATGGACAGAAAAGACAACTTAAACGTGTCGCCTGTCTTAATCTCTCAAGGCAGTTTGGCAAACTACTAATAATGCTGCATGTTCTTTGCAGAACGTTTCGGTCAACTCACACCCCCCCCCCCCTTTCCCCCCTCGCCCCTCCCCCCCCCCCCCCCAAAAAAAAAAAAAAAAACTTTCATTTTCTGTTTTGGGAATTTTACGTTCCGCGGTTCGTCATTGCTTTCTGAACGAAAAGTCAGCGTTGAAGATCAAGTGGCCAGTATAGGGATCCCATTACCAGGTCGTCAGAGCATCGGAAGTTTAAGAGTGAGCGCCAGCTAATCAGCTCTTTGGGATGCATCCATACAGCGGGAATCAATACTGTTGTAGATGCCACTATATAACTCTGCTGACTCCACTCTATATATCCATGTCTAACCGTTTGCACACCTTCCTCTCCACATCTTCCTATTTGGCACCTTTCACAACTGAACTTCTGCGCCGCCTTCCTAGAAACGAAGCTTGCGCAATGTCAAAGTTTGATGCTAATACTTCTTCTATTAACGTTTCAATTTATAATTAAATTTTCTAATTTCATATTTATTTTCAGATATGTATGTGTTGTTTCGGATAGTTAGTTAGTTAGTTAGTTAGTTAGTTAGTTAGTTAGTTAGTCGCAGTTCCAACTTCACAGCAACGGGTCGTCCCCAGTATGCTCCGTTCCTGTGCCAATGAATATCACACAAAACGCTCCCCACTGCCCAATGTTAAAAGTGGAAAAGACAGGAGTCTCGGCAAACAACAGCCTGCACAGATACACTGTGCATAATGCCGCCGCCAGAATGTCAACACACCAGTCCCCCACGAAACACCCAGTTCATCTCTGATAGAATCGACAGTAATTTTCCTATCTGGATGTTTCGTAGATGTTCACCCACACAGTACACGAAAATACAATTCATCATCGATGGCAGTGGCAGTCAACCAGAAGCCCAGAAGCCACGCATTTCTGCATAAGGCAAAAACCGGTCAACTCTGGGACATAGCCACCTGCCAACGCTCCGAACATGCAGTCACGTTCTAAAAAACCTCGGGCAGATTCAAAAGCATTTCAAACGAAACTCACAGCTCACAGTGTCGCGCCACGCACTCACTCAGTAGCAGGGAGACGGAACCTTCAAGCCTCCTTAGTCGCCTCTTACGACATGCGTGGTAGGCTGCAGTGTTGCTTCCCTTATGGGCCCCGGCAACACACGGGAGTGTTTCTGATAAAGGGGGCTAAGATCGAAACGTCTAGTCGATGTGTTGTGGTGTAATGTATTTTTTATCTTATTTTTACGTTATTATTGTCATTGTTATTTTTACACTGATTTCCGTTTGCCGGATTTGCGTTCGTTGTAAAGTGTGTACACTCTCTCTGTTTATTATCACTCACTGTTTCGCAGGAGCCACGTTTTCCGTTCGGACATGTTGACTAACCATTGTTTTTTTTTTTTGCATATCCTTTTACTGGACATCGCTATCAACACCAGCATTTTACTGCTGTTGTTGATGTCGTGTTAAGTTTACGATCAGTAGTTTTCCATTGCTTGCTGAATGACCGCATCCCCCATACCAATACGTTAACACTCAACGCAGCGCGGTCTGCTGCCAAATCGCGTGCAGGTATGTTTCGAACGCCGGTAAGCGGGATTACGAATCGCTTCCTAAAGCCTGCGCCATGGAGGAGGGCCAATATGACGATCGCTGCACGTTACCAATGTTTTCCAAGTTAATATGTATGATATGGTAAACAGTCTGCTATGGCCTCCCACGATCTTTCCAGCAATTCTCCCTAATTTAAATTATGGTCTGTTTGTTCCACAGTTGGCAATATAATCAGCGTTGGTAAATATTCAGAGGCTGACATTTCGGAGTTGTAAGTTACTAATTGAGGCATTATATATATATATATATATATATATATATATATATATATATATATATATATATATATGCCTGTCAGGTCTGAACTTTATCTATGGAGGTGTCTGAAGGAGGTAGGCACAGATAGGACTACTTTGTTGTGGGTTGGTTTAGGGCGACGATCCATTGGTGGATAAAGGGCGCGAGAAGATACATGCATATAACCACATTGGTTGAAGGCATATCTAACACTTCCCTGCAATCAACAGGTAGCACTGGTTACACCATGACATAACACTTGCCGCAATCAACATGTAGCACTGGTTAAATAGTCATATAAAACTTGTCGCAATCAACATGTAGCACTGGTTAAATAATCACACAACATTAGCCCGCAATCAATATATAGCACTGGTTCCGTAGTCACACAACACTAGCCCGCAATCAATATATAGCACTGGTTCCGTAGTCACACAACACTAGCCCGCAATCAATATATAGCACTAATTCAATAGTCACACAACACTAGCCCGCAATCAATATATAGCACTGGTTCCGTAGTCACACAACACTAGCCCGCAATCAATATATAGCACTAATTCAATAGTCACACAACACTAGCCCGCAATCAATATATAGCACTGGTTCCGTAGTCACACAACACTAGCCCGCAATCAATATATAGCACTAATTCAATAGTCACACAACACTAGCCCGCAATCAATATATAGCACTAATTCAATAGTCACACAACACTAGCCCGCAATCAATATATAGCACTGGTTCCGTAGTCACACAACACTAGCCCGCAATCAATATATAGCACTAATTCAATAGTCACACAACACTAGCCCGCAATCAATATATAGCACTGGTTCCGTAGTCACACAACACTAGCCCGCAATCAATATATAGCACTAATTCAATAGTCACTCAACACTAGCCCGCAATCAATATATAGCACTAATTCAATAGTCACACAACACTAGCCCGCAATCAATATATAGCACTAATTCAATAGTCACACAACACTAGCCCGCAATCAATATATAGCACTGGTTCCGTAGTCACACAACATTAAACCGCAATCAACATGTAGCACTAGTTCAATCGTCACATCATACAACTCCGCAATCAACATGCAACATTAGTTAAACCGTCACATAATACTTGGCCGCAAACAACATATAGCACCAGTTAAACTATCACGTAACATCCATATAGAACATAACATCAGAAACTGGAACAAATTATATTTACAATGCTCGCGTGCTTTGGGGCCGTTCTTTCTGTACTTGCATCTGGCTTAGATGCTTTCATAACTAATGCTATTATTGGGCCTCTGTGAGGGACAATTCTCTGCTCGTATGTTTTTTGTATTTCTTTTGGGGATTACCTCGCTGTCCTTTTGCATTTCACCCTGTGGGGGTCTGGTAATTTGATGGGACAACCGTTTGGAATATTTCCTCCCATTTCTGCATCTTCTCGAGTTTCACGTTGCGAGGTTGCCGGCGAATCAAACTGCGTTACAAATACATTTAATGAAAAACAAAATATGTAGGAGAAGTAAAGGATCAATATATCATCATCATCATCATCATCATCATCATCATCATCATCATCATCATCATCATCATCATCATCATCATCATCATCATCATCATCATCATCATCAAGTGCTCTAGTATTTGGCGTAGGTGTTTATGTCTCTCCACAGATCGCAGCCTTTGGTCTTCTGGATCAACTCCGCTGATGATATTCTTTCATGCCGCTGTCTCAGTCCATCCAGCATAATTTATCTTTGTCTGCCTCTCTTCCCCTTGATAGTTCCAGATGTCACTATGTTCTCCATTGCTTCTTTACTCATCACATTACCAGAGAAAACTGTTGCCTCTATCCGGTTGTTGTATATAATGTTCTAGTTTCATTAGCCTCTTTCAGGCAATCATTGTTAGTCATTCTGGAAGTCCAAGGATTTCACAACATTTGTCTCAGGATCGCGTTAAATTCAACTGCAAATAATAATGCATATATAATACGAGCATAACTTCATTCTAGCTGAGGATCTTAACTAGAATACCCGTGTTTCCCCGAGATTAATACCTACCCCTAAAATAATCTCTAGCACGATTCTTCTTCTTTCGTTCGCCTAAATTATGTTTATAACTGCAATGTTGTCTCCTGTATGAATCTAACAGTCTTTTTTAGTTCATTCAGCGGTCCATAGAGTTTATCCTCCACTGTTGTCTCTCTAGGCCAGAAGGTTCGCTTGGATATGTTGTAGTTTGGGCAATCCTGGAGTATGTGCTCTGCTGTCTGCGACGCCAAACCACATGTGCACATGGCTGAGTCACCAATCTTGAATTTTGTATACATGTGGTTGCGTAATCTATTGTGTCCTGTTCTGAGGCGCAGAAGAATGACCTGTTCTGGTCTGTCCATAACGTGGTAGTCGTCTTGAGTAAGGTTTGGTGGACTTCTGACTGATTTGATCATTCTTTTCTTTTAGTGGTATGTAATAGGCACATCTGGTTGTTCTTCTTGTGCTCCTTCCTTAGCCAATCGATCAGCTCTGTCGTTTCCGGGGATTCCACAGTGGATTCCACATATCTAGCACGATATGTCAGGATGCTTTTAATATAAGACCTACACCTAAAATAATCTCTAGCACGATATGTCAGGATGCTTTTAATATAAGATCTACACCTAAAATAATCTCTAGCACGATATGTCAGGATGCTTTTAATATAAGACCGACACCTAAAATAATCTGTAGCACGATATGTCAGGATGCTTTTAATATAAGACCTACACCTAAAATAATCTGTAGCACGATATGTCAGGATGCTTTTAATATAAGACCTACCCCTAAAATAAGCCCTAGTTAAGAACGTCAGCTATAATGAAGTTAGTAAACGTGCACTTGCAATCAAGTACTTTGATGATGGCATCGACTTTTCTAAATACGAACTCCCAGCATGATTGTCATTGATGAAACTGCAGTGTTTATGGGCCTAGGATCTCAAACATAATTGATCAAACGGAGTTCGGGATTTGTAGAGTTATGGCGATGTTCAAGAAGACAATGACATGACTGTATTTGAAAAAAAAAATGTAGAATTGTGTACATGAATAAATGTACATGTTTGTATCTGGGTTAAAAACATATCCCCCTAAAATAAGCCCTAGTGCATTTTAAAGCTAAAATTAATATATGACCCAGGGTTACTTTCGGGGAAACAAGGCTAAGTCTTCCTAGTTATACTTATTTGATTCAGTGCTAAACAAATATTAGGTTTGGGAACCCCCCCCCCCCCCCACACACACACCCACCCCCCTCCCCCCAAAAAAAGTATGGCCGAAAATGGGAAGTAGTGGCATGTCACCGTTATAACTTCAGAGTTGTTAATACGGCAGCAGACATGTTGTATTATAACGCAATAACAACATTTCGGCGATATAGTAGATAGATGGTAGATACGGGAAATCGAAGCTTAAGACGATTATTCATCCAATGACACTGAATCAGTTACCATCTGCGGCTAAATATCATTGGATCAATACCTGTGAACTTGGACTAAAATGTTGACATGCCGTCCTTGACTTTGGGACGTAAATTACAAGTACCTCTGAAGTCGGAGTGGGTTCGCCTGATGGCGAGGGACACTGTTAATAGGAAATCTTATCCACAAAATTCAATCCATCACTACTATAAATAGTGTGTATGGACTACGCTTAAGTTAAAAGCGAGCGAGCAAAAAAAAAATTATAAAAAACCAGTGAACATCCTCCTCACGTTATTCCAATTGGCTCACGGAGAGTGAACGCCTCTCACAAGTCCTCCATAAACCGAGTCGACGGTGCGAAATCTGTCCCGGGCAATTTGGGAGCAGACAGCCTTGCGTGTATTTCGATGGTTTCAGGCGTCAGTCGTTCAGAAAGCAATGACAAGTCAATGAACATAACATTAAAGCCCAGTAAATAATAATAATAATAATAATAATAATAATAATAATAATAATAATAATAATAATAATAATAATAATAATGTGGTTGATTGCAACGGCATGTAAGGGACTTGCAAGTCACTTTGATAAGCTCCTCAACAACCAACATAATTTTATGAGCTCCCCAACATCCAACATTTCTAGACATCAACGGGAAGTTGCTCTGACGCAGGAACGTGAATGCGAGCCTTGGTGGTGTAGTGGCTAGACACTTGCCTGTCGACCTGGAGGTCCTGGGTTCGATCCGCAGCTGGACGAATTCGAATTTTTTCAAAATTGATGTGGGCACTCAGGTCGACTCAGCCTAAATTAGGTGTCACAGCCTCACATTATACGGTAAACCAACATAAGTTAATAGACACTGGCGAAGGGCTACAACTCCCGCCCAAGGGAAAGAAGTAAGACACTCGAAGGCCAGAGTAATCCAGAGCCTTCTCGAAGGACTGGTCAGTGAGTCCACTGTCCCGTGGACACTGATGTGGCCCGCCTATTGCGGGGTCCACGAGGAACTCGGACAGAGTTACCACCCGTGTCGGATTGCGACACGTGTGAACCGGCAGAGACAGACGGGACATCGGAGAGGCAACAGGGCCTGCCTTAGAGGGACTTAATAGTTCAGACCCATGTGTATTTAGGGTCATAGACATATGCTAGATAGTTTGCTTAGAATGTTTGTTATAATCATGTGTGATGTTAAACCTCTGTGATAAGCAACTCGTCAGTGCGGGCTTGTTAAAACCCACTGCGCCAACGCACTGTATAGCTAAGTTCAATAAATGTTGCTATATTATATTTAACGGAGTTATTGTTGCCTGTTTGAGCCCGAGTTCAGATCCCCTAGAGATCCAACACTGTAACAGGCTTTTTGGGGGCCAAGCTCCGGTATAACACCCACGAACGTGAAACTTTGAGAACTATACTACCAATTACCAAAGCTCTAGGAACAATCCGAGCGAGAGACATTATCTGTGAAATGATTTCAACCAGTGAACTGACAGTGATCATGAAAGCATTAAGAACACTTTATACTCGACATTGAGAACATTCCATACTTGCTGTTGCTAAGAGACTTTGCAAACAGCCGAAACAGAACTACGTCGATTACAACACTCAAGAGACAGCCATACTAACTGTTAACATTCATGGCACGACACGCTGACAACAAGAGGACGACGCGCACATCATCGTTGGATTTAGTTACTTAGTTAATTAATTAATTTAGTATTGAATATGTATTATATTTGTATTGAATTATGTATATAAAATATGTCAACCTGTAATTTGTACATTTTCTACCATAATATTACAGGTATTTCCACTCATAGGCGAAATATTCTTCCTATGCAATTTTCTCTATGTAAATTATAAACCATTTTTGAGTCATCGTACAAAAAGTACGTATTATCTTAAAGGGAACATATCGCCTATTCCGTTTTTTTCTAAGGGCAATAACACTTACCTCAACTTTACTTATATATTTTAACCAAATACTATTTTGAATGAAAGATGTGTGAATGACAGGGTGAATGAATTAAATGAGAGAGCGATATACTGATCGGACAAATTGTACGCAAAACGTATTTATTTTAATTTGTCTGCGTCTTTCATGTAAATTGTATTACTTGTCTAAATTGTTGATACATGTTTAGTATTTAGGATACTACATCTAAGCACCACTGCTTGGAATGCCTGATCATGCATTACACACATTGGGGTAATTCATGATTAAGGATATCCCAACTCGTGACGCTTGGAGATAAGCCACACATTCAGCACACACTTTACACAAAACTCAAAACTGAACACTATCAATTAAAATACAGTCACTTTATTAGAAGCAGCAACTTATTAGTCAACACACTAACAAGCCAACAGGGACACATGTAGTCAGATGGGATAAAATAACAGCGTAACTACATATTCAGCATTATACAACATACGAGAGTAAAAGTGTATTGAAATGCACACACAGAACAAGATTTGCAGGTGTACTTAATTAGCCAAGACTTTTGTCTTGTTTATCCTCTCTAATACAGAGGTTAATTATCTTGGTATCAGTAGGATACTTTGAGAAGGACGGGTTGTAGAAACAACTAGGAAACGTCACGTAACTTCGGTCAGATAAGCATTTTTAAGGACACAGGAGAGAGAGAGAGAGACCTCTTCAGCAAATCAGAGAAGTAGTGTATGGGAGAATACATGAGTGTTGATGCCAATATGTAGGTTACCAAGTTACTGTCCACCAAACTACAAACACCGACTTTATGTGATTCTGTGACAGAATTAGTACAGAACTAATTACCTTATAACAACCCATCAAATCAGGGGGGAGAGGGGGACTCCTGTCACAGCCTCACATTATACGGTAAACCAACATAAGTTAATAGACACTGGCGAAGGGCTACAACTCCCGCCCAAGGGAAAGAAGTAAGACACTCGAAGGCCAGAGTAATCCAGAGCCTTCTCGAAGGACTGGTCAGTGAGTCCACTGTCCCGTGGACACTGATGTGGCCCGCCTATTGCGGGGTCCACGAGGAACTCGGACAGAGTTACCACCCGTGTCGGATTGCGACACGTGTGAACCGGCAGAGACAGACGGGACATCGGAGAGGCAACAGGGCCTGCCTTAGAGGGACTTAATAGTTCAGACCCATGTGTATTTAGGGTCATAGACATATGCTAGATAGTTTGCTTAGAATGTTTGTTATAATCATTGTGATGTTAAACCTCTGTGATAAGCAACTCGTCAGTGCGGGCTTGTTAAAACCCACTGCGCCAACGCACTGTATAGCTAAGTTCAATAAATGTTGCTATATTATATTTAACGGAGTTATTGTTGCCTGTTTGAGCCCGAGTTCAGATCCCCTAGAGATCCAACACTGTGACATTAGGTACCAAGAATGGTATGGGAAATAAAGGCGGCTGGGGTGATATATATCTCATTATGCACCGAGTGCCCACTGGCCATGTAAATGTATGGGTCTGCCACCGCATGCCCGATGCTACATTAGGACGTGAAAACGGTCGTTGTCTTTGTACTTTTATGAATGTGAATGATGAACTATGAGAAATGAAATGGCGAGAACAACCGAAGGCAGCGGAGAAGTGGTCTTTCCTGACAGGAGTAAGACACACAAGCATTCAGCCCATATGTGCTCGGATCCCCTCCTCGGTATCTCTCTCAGCGTGCAGCGGCTAACGACACCAGGTCTACGCTCGTATGACGGTTTGCTAGCTTTTTTTTTGGGGGGGGGGGGGGGGGGGGGCTTTCTGCATGGCGCACTTGTCTGGTTTAACCTATTTGAGCTTTCTGTTCTTGCAGCATGGTCAAAGTTGCAGATTCGCAGTCATCACGCAACCCATTAGTAATACAGGCTGTATTTTTAATGACTGTGCAGTGTGTGAAAACATTGCCTGTCCAAGTTTTGAAATCACCCACTGTAAAGTTCATGCAAAATAATTGGTAAATACAAAACTTTAAATAAATATATAAATAAATACATAATATTTTCAAACACTGCACAGTCATTAAAAATACACCCCATACCAAAGTCTGGGCTGAATTGTAGAGACCAATTGTTACCCATGTAACCAAATGTTGGGAGTCTCTGTGGTGAAGTGGTCAAGCCGTTTGACTCGTGCTCTGAAGGTTGTGGGTTCGATTCCGGGCCGCGCCCTTCGGTTTACGAACTAAATGTTTCGGAGACTCTTGTGGCTCGTCGCTAAAAGCTACGGAGTTCGTGCTTTGTGCGACGCTTTCCGTGCTGTGGAAAGAGACCAGGCCATATGGGATAATACCCGGTGCAATGAAGTCGACCCTGTCGACTTTTAAGCGACTTTTGTTACCCATGCAGCATGATTCATCTCCTGACCTGCCTAGTTTACTCCAGAGGAAAGGTAACACCAATACATCTGGAACAAGACAAGCTGCCGAATCAGCAAAGCAATGCTCTATTTGTCCGGAGCTTCCATCCTAGACCAGTTGCCGTTCAAAGTTTAGGGCCTGGCATGACATGTAGTCTTTAAGTTGTGTTTCCTTGCACCAGGATAAGGCTTGTACCCTCCCCATTGCGCTCCTCCGCCTGAAGCCGTTGGCATAATGTGGGGTGTTAGGTTTAGTCAGTGCTGCCCAACATACGGTGCTAACAGAAAGCAAGTAGTACCGTCTACTATCATACGGTAGCTCAGTCATATCTGACTAAGACTGCCAACCATTCTCCCATTCCATCATTATCGGCTTACATATTGCCTATTTTATCAAACTGGTTTACCAGTTTTCATATAATCATTTCGGGCAAAAGAACAAGATAATTACACGGGTAATATGACCAGATAATTGCCTGTCTAAAACACGTAAAAGAGAATCGATCCGCTGACATGCTGTGTGATGTTCAGACTGTATGATCTCACACGTCTATGCATCCATCCACAATTTGTCCCCTATCAAATATCTCTGAATGCACGGCGAGGGGTAGCGTATGATTGATTACAAGCTTGGAATAACGGCCCAGACACCGGACAGAAAAGGTCGGATAGATACAGTTTTATTCTTCTCTTCTGTGTCTTCTTTCGACGATGAAGTGTATTTTTCGTGGCGGATTTTTGTGTTGGCATTCTGGCAGCGGCATTATGCATAGTATATCTATACGGGCTGTTGGCTTGCCGAGACTCCTGTCTGTTCCACTTTTCACATGGGGCAGTGGAGAGCATTTTGTGTGATATTCATTGGCACAGAAACGGATTATAATGAGGCTACCCATTGCCGTGAAGTTAGAACCGCGACTGACTAACTAACTAACTAGAGGTCTACGTGGCTGTAGGGATTAATGCGTTTGAACTTTAACTTCCGGTGCATTCACGGCGTTGTAAGAGTTTAACCCTGCATTGGTCAGTATAACTTAAACGTTGACGAGTCGTTCAGAAAGGAATGACAAACTTCTGAACGTAAAGTTGACTATAAAATCAACCTGGGGTTGACGTTGATTGCAACGTTCTGTAAAAGACACAATATAAAATAACACGAAGTAATGTAGATAAAAGAGCAGAATTACGACACATACAGGACGTTGCGGCGACTATCTTTCATCGGCAAACAAATACATACACAAAAGACAATATATAGTCACGGAGAAGATTCTCCAGTGACTACATTAAGGCATACGAACGGGATGAGAAGAGTGAAAAGATTAAAAAATGAGAACAGTGACGAGCAAATGAAAAGTTGCAAAACATAATTTTGTTTTTGCTATTTGTCTCAGAATCCCAGGCAGGTATACTAACATAAATTTCACCTTCATACTCTTCTCTTACTTTTCTTTCTAAAAGACACATAACATTTTAAAACCTCCCACCTCAAACTCCCTTCTGAGTAGCGCTGTGGCCTGGGTGGATTGATATTCAGTTTTATAAATCGTGCTTTGTGCAATGCTTTCAACGGACCGCCCTGCCAAAGGGAACCGAGCCATATGGGCAGTGTTTCCCAACCTGTTTTATGATTTGCCCCACCTAAGCCTTTCTAAAATTCTTATGCCCCCTTCCCCCCCCCCCCCCCCCCCCCCCAACATATGCATCATTGTTAATATTCAAAAATTGAAATGTTCACCAAAATAACTTGATTTTTTTTATTTAGAAGCGTTCACGGTTCCCAGAGGGGCCAGAGATGTGTGTCAGTTATGTTGGGTGAATTAGGGTTTTTGTGGGTTTTTTTTTTTTTTGGGGGGGGGGGGGGGGGGTTTGGCGGTTACCCAAGACAAGCTGGTTCCACTGCCTCCCCCTTTTTTGTGTGGACCCTTAGTCTCAATGTGAGCTATTGCCCACAGTGGTCCACCATCCCCACATCTAAGGTGAAGATATATGATGGGTTTTTATTTGATCATCCCGGCCCCCGACCAGACCAGGCGCACTACTGGGGGTGGGGTGGGGGGGGGGGGTGGGGGGGGGGGTGGGGGGAAGAGCAGCAAATGCACCCGATCCTAGCCAAAGGACCGATAATCGCTAGGAAATTATTGAGCAAACACACTAAGTAAATTTTCAAAACATATAATGGAGAAATGAAATTCAAGTACAAAATAATTTTAATGAAAGATTTTTCTTTATTATTTTAATTATTAGTAATTATTTAAATTTAGTGAGATCCTTGCGCTTGATGCTTGCTGCAAAGAGATTTTATGTCAGGTTCCAATTTAGTTAACTTCATTCTAAAGTCTCCCCGTTTTGTTATATCCAGCCGATTTCTTCCATTTTCGAATTGCCCCCCTTAACAATCGAATTGCCCCCCCTGTGGGGCGTGGGCCCCACGTTGGGAAACACTGCATAAG
>JACEFZ010006197.1:0-18400 GCA_014155875.1 Cepaea nemoralis | reverse complement strand
TGGTAATAGCAAATTATCCCTAGATCAGGAAATCAACATCCGGATTGGTAAGGCAGCAACAACAATGAACAGGTTAAGAAAAAGAGTCTGGGAGAACAGGAAGCTTACTGCCAAAACAAAAGTCCTTGTCTATCAAGCCTGTGTCCTTAGTACTCTTCTCTATAGCAGTGAAACCTGGACAATTTACTCACACCAAGAGAACAACTTAAACAGCTTTCATATGCGGTGTCTGCGAAGAATTCTTGGTATTAAGTGGCAAGACAAAATCACAAATACTGAAGTATTGGAAAGATCAGGTTGTGTGACAGTTTATTCCATGCTCAGTCTTCGTAGACTTAGATGGATAGGACATCTTAGGAGGATGGATGATGGTAGAATACCAAAGGATATCTTTTTTGGTGAATTACAGATGGGTAAGAGATCTCAGGGTCGGCCTCTACTACGATACAAAGATGTGTGTAAGCGGGACATGATTGATACAGGCATTGATAATGCACATTGGGAGCAAGTCGCCGCTGAACGTGTTGCATGGAGGGCAAATATCAGAAATGGAATAAAGTCAAAGGAGAAAATTATTGCAGAAAAGTCACACACCAAGCGTTTGAGACGTAAGATGGTGCATGATGGTGGAAATGACCACGTGTTCCCATGCACCCACTGTGAACGGACATTTACAGCGCAAATTGGCCTTATCAGTCACACTCGCTACCGCCATAGTTAAAAGTTATTATGCCTTTTTAAAGCACAAACTATCGTCTGTCAAGACGGCAAGGTGCCAATGAATACTAACGAGATGACATCTCTCTTGACATCTTCTATCTCTCTACCCACACATCTTTCCATTTGTCACACCATGTTCCAATTTCTCATCTTTTCATAATGTGGCCAAAACTGATGACTGCTTCTTTATTATGCTTATGATGCGTGGTCTTTGCGACTAAGCTTCCCTTAAAATGTCCTGATTGCTCATTTTGGCTGTCCATTTAATTTTCAGCATTCTTCTATAAACCCACACCTCCAAGCCTTGCGTTGATTTTTTTCGCCTCTTTACAAATTATTCAGGATTCGCAGCCGTGTGTTAAAATGGGTTCTATGTAACATGCAAGAACTCTTTTTCTAACTTTCAAGGACAAAGACTTAATGCACAAAATGTTTTGCACACCCACTGCCGGAAAATTTTAACAAAAAACAAAACAAAACACTACGTTTCTGAAATGGTTTCGGATGTCAATAGGGTTAGGTATCCTAGACGCTAGCGCGTTCGTCTCCGGGTGGCACAGATCTGGTTCGATTCTTGGTGTGGATATATTTGGTGTGGATTTATGTGGATTCATGGTGTGGATATATTTGGTGTGGATTTATGTGGTTTCATGGTGTGGATATATTTGGTGTGGATTTATGTGGTTTCATGGTGTGGATATATTTGGTGTGGATTTATGTGGTTTCATGGTGTGGATATATGTGGATTCATGGTGTGGATATATGTGGATTCATGGTGTGGATATATGTGGATTCATTGTGTGGATATATGTGGATTCATGGTGTGGATATATGTGGATTCATGGTGTGGATATATGTGGATTCATGGTGTGGATATATGTGGATTCATGGTGTGGATATATGTGGATTCATGGTGTGGATATATGTGGAGGTTTGCAAACATACGACAAGGGTGGTATACTGCACCCTTTGGTCTTGCTTTTAGTGGATCTCGAGCGAGCATCAACAACACAACAGCAACATCAGCAGAAACAACAACAACAGCAATAACAACTGTATTAACAACAGCAGTAGCACCTGTGGAAATAACAACATCAACAGCAGCAACAACAGCAGCAACAACAGTAGTAAAAACAGTAAAAATAGCAACAATACAAACAACAGCAACACCACTGACAACAGCCACGACACCAATAACAACAGCAGCAACAACAACAACAACAGTGACAACAACAACAACAACCAAGACATCAACAACAGCAGCAACAATAGGAGCAGCAGCAATAACAACAACAACAACAGCAGCAAGATCAACAACAAAAGCAACACTAGCAGCAAGAACACCAACAACTGCAACAAACCAACAACAATAACAATAACAACAATAGAAAAACAACAGCAACAACAACTTATGATGTGATTACTGTGTCACACATTGTGTAAAACACCTTCCTGTAATATGGACAATAATAAAATGTTTCCAAAATGGAGGTAAAAGAGATTTGTAATAATCATGCGGAGAAGTAACACGTACAAACAACAAGCACTAAATGTTGTGTTAAGATCTTTGCGAAGAAACAACGCATACAAGCAATACACTAGACATTATGTTAAGATCTTTGCGAAGAAATAACACGTACAGACAACATACACTAAACTTTAAGTGAAGATCTTTGCGAAAAAATAACACGTACAATCAATATACACTAAATATTATGTTAAGATCTTTGCGAAGAAACAACATGTACAAACAATACACTAAACTTTATGTCAAACTCCCATGGAGAAGCAACACACACAAATAACATACACTAATCGTTATGCTTGCGGAGAAACAACACTTATAAATAGCATACACTAAAACAAGTCATTATTCTGCGCCTCAGAACAGGACACAATAGATTACGCAACCACATGTATACAAAATTCAAGATTGGTGAAACAGCCATGTGCACATGTGGATTGGCGTCGCAGACAGCAGAGCACATACTCCAAGACTGCCCAAAATATAACATATCTAGGCAAACCTTCTGGCCTAGAGAGACGACGGTGGAAGATAAACTCTATGGACCACTGTGTGAACTGAAAAAAAAACAGTTCAATTCATGCAAGAGACGACATTGCAGATATAGACATATTTCAAGCGAACGAAAGAAGAAGAAGAAGAAGCATACACTAAACATTATGTTAAGATATTTGCAAAGGAACAACAGACACAGACAACATACACTAAACATTATATTAAGATCCAAGGAAGAGACACAACTTACAAACATAAATTAAACAGTATGTTTGCGGAGAAACAACACTTATAAACAACATGCACTAAATATTATGTCACAATTGTTGCAGAGAAGAAAAACTGTATATATTAAACATTATGTTAAGATCTTTACAAATGAACAACACGCACAAACAACATACACTAAACATAATGTGAAAATCCCAAGAGACACAGCACGTACACACAAAATACAAAATGCATTATGTTAAGATCATATTGGGAAACAATACGCACAAACACCATACACTAAACATTATGCTAAAATCATGTGGATAAACATTAAGTAGAAACAACACACAATAAACGTTATGTTAAAATATTGCGGATAAACATTACGTACAAACAACATACACCGTACCTTAAGTTAAAACCATGATAAAAAGCAACGCGTAGAAACAATACACACCAGACGTTGTTTAAAGACAGAAGCCACAAACTAAATGTTGCACGATTTATTGCCTGGCATATGTCGCTGCATCTCGTCAGGTGCATACTGCAGAGTTATATATGATATGAAGTGAATACGTGAATAATATTTCAGCTGAAACAATTGAAACATATAGTCACAGGTTTTGTGTGAATGTGGAACATTTGTTATACTCACGGAAATTTTAAATGTACCACGAAGTCTTTCTGTTTGCACAAAACCGGTTAGACTTTGTGTTAAAATTCTCCGGATAAATATTATTGGGGATCACGCTAACGAAGTGGATAGCGAGCTGCACTGGTAATGATATGATCACGGTGGGACGCAGGTTCAACCACAGGATTCGTTACATCACCAACCCATAGCAAGAAACTGCTTGCAGACACTTTAATGTAAACAGACAACATTCACAATACCTAGCGCTGAACATCAGCGCAGAAGCAAATACATACAACATATAATATATCTAATGTAAACAGACAACATTCACAATACCCAGCCCTGAACATCAGCGCAGAAGCAAATACATACAACATATAATATATCTAATGTAAACATACAACATTCATAATACCTAGCCCTGAACATCTGTGCAGAAACACATACATACAACATATAATATATCTAATGTAAACAGACAACATTTACAATACCCAGCCCTGAACATCAGCGCAGAAACAAATACATACAACATATAATATATCTAATGTAAACATACAACATTCACAATACCTAGCGCTGAACATCAGCGCAGAAACAAATACATACAACATATAATATACCTAGTCCCGGGAAGGTAACCCCGTCAACAAATGCCTGAACAAGTCGGATGTGTCGGCCGAAAGATGCAAATAACGCAGCTCTGCTCTAAACAGGGGCAACAGAGTTTCGTCTAAAACAACATTCCCGACGAACGCAGAAGAAGATATACTTAGTATATGTTCTCTGTACTTATTCGATCGTCACGGTATGATGTAATTAGTACATAGTACATTTTCCTTGCCTGTTGCAATCGCTGAATGAATTCTTTATAATCTTGCACGTTGCGCACTTCGATGGTTGTCCTTTTATATCTCCATTGTCTGCGAGATCAAGGAATTATTGCATTCTAAGTGGGCGGAGACAAAACATCAAGAATGATCTGAAACGAAACAAATGATTCTTCGTGAAAGTTTAATCAGATTACTCAGCAGGTAAACACTAACTCACGAAGAAAGGCGCAAACAAAAAGGAAATAATTATACTTTTTACGTAATTAGGCTTAGAGTACAATCTTTCAGTCTGGAATGAATCAATGTAGTTACAACATACTAAATAATATTTTATAATTATACTACGTAATCATAGTGGTCTCAATGGACACAGGAGAAAAATACACCAGACAAAGAAAGAGAAAAAAAAGACGTGATTAATAATTGAATCACCGCAAGTGGAATTCAAAGCACGGGTAATTATATCTTCGTGAGCAAGCACTAGCGGTTTTCATACATATAATTACAAGAAATCATCATCATGTGCCATGCCGACGAGCGTGGTCAGTCATGATTGGTTATCTCACGCGATCACCAAGGTCGTGGATCAGGGCTGTTTTCTTCTATCCCGGTTATACCATATGTCCAAGCCATCCAGATATTTAACTCTCTGCCTTCCCATTTCCCCTAAATTTTGCCAGGTGTAACCAGACTTTCTAGCATTTATTTACCACCTTCTCATAGCAGTTTCCTGCCATGGGTTTGTGAACTGATAGCGCCGTCAAATTTTGTAGATCGAGACCATGATTGATTGATTGAACTTTATTTTCAAAGGGTCACAAATTGAGCACGCAAACCCGTCTTACATTCGGCCCTTCCAATCACTGACCAAGGAGGAATCACAAGACAAACGAGTAGACTAAGGAGGAATAGGTAGTCAATCTTTCTCTCAGTTTAGCAAGCAACGAGTCCAGACTTCGAAACCACCTCCGACAGTTCTCAACATTACCAACGTAGTTCTCTATCAACTACGCTAGTGTGCAAGTATTTTATGGTATATTTTTTTTTATAAATTCACTATAATCGTCTTGACTGTCTATATAAACACGGATGTAGTGAAATCTGGGACGCAGAGATGTTTCCAAGGCACCAGGGTCAGGTTCTATACTGGCCAAGACCTACTAACACGTCCTAGCCGTGCGTTCTGGGCATCAGGTCCCTTTAGGGTCCTGGTTAACGTCAGTAGGATCGCTGATTCCTCCTGCACGGCGAGGAACCACCAGTCTGCACACCAATAAGTCAGACATGGGACAACAGATACTCACGCAAACCTCAGGTCCGGTATGACGTCACACTGATGTTGGACAACAGGATGTCTTCATCCGACATACAGGACTTCATGCTGGAGCCCACAGCCAGCGAACGCAAGCAAGCAAGTGAAATCTGATTACCACTTCATGGACAGACCAGAACAAATCCATATTCTGTGTCTCAGAATAGGACACAATAGATTACGCAACCATATGTATACAACACTTATGAAGAATCAGCCATGTCACCGTGTTGATTGGTGCCGCAGACAACAGATCACATTCTCCAAGGCTGCACAAAATATGATATATCTTGGCAAACTTTCTGGCTTAGAGAAACAACAGTGGAAGATACAATTTATGAACCACTGGGTGAACTGAAAAAGACAGTGAAGTTTATACAAGAGACAATATGGCAGATATAGACAATCAATTTTAAGCGGACCAAAGCAGAAGAAGAAGAAGAAGAAGAAGAAGAAGAAGAAGAAGAAGAAGAAGAAGAAGAAGAAGAGATGAGTCACGTACAGACATAGCAACACTAAGTACATTCCAATACTCGCTTCATCCCCATCATCAACAACCAGCAAAGAGTCCCAATAATAATGGTACCAGTTGTAATCTGATTAAGAAGAAGAAGAAAGAAAGACAGACAGGCAGGCAGGCAGGCAGACAGACAGACAGAAGTGAAATCTGAGAACATCCCAGGAGTGCAACAAGTTCAAATACACTTAGAAGCAACTACACAACGCAGAAATGCCGAATTGTCCACGAGCATAGCTTGTCATGGTAGCGTGCCGCAGGCAATCGCTGACAACAGGTCTTTATGAAAGAGACTAGCTGACCCGGCCCGGCTTCGCTCAGACTCTGGTGGGGAGCATCTCATTTAATTCATATAAGTAGTCATATAAGTTCTCGTTCCCGTTACCGACTATCTGTCTGTCTGTCTGTCTGTCTGTCTGTCTGTCTGTCTGTCTGTATGTCTGTCTGTCTGTCTGTCTATCTGTCTGTCTGTCTGTCTGTCTGACCCGGCCCGTCTTCGCCCAGACCCTGATGGGGAGCATCTCATTTAATTCATATAAGTAGTCATATAAGTTCCCGTTCCGACTATCTATCTGTCTGTCTGTCTGACCCGGCCCGGCATCGCCCAACTCCTGGTGGGGAGCATCTCATTTAATTCATATAAGTAGTCATATAAGTTCCCGTTCCCGACTGTCTGTCTGTCTGTCTGTCTGTCTGTCTGTCTGTCTGTCTGTCTGTCTGTCTGTCTGTCTGTCTGTCTATCTATCTATCTATCTGTCTGTCTGTCTGTCTGACCCGGCCCAGCCCATGGTGGAGAGCATCTCATTTAAATTATATAAGTAGTCATATAAGATCCCGTTCCCGACTATCTGTCTGTCTGTCTGTCTTGGGTAAATGTAGGAGGGAGGAGGAAGAGGGAGGTGGAGGAGGGAAGAGGAGGTAGGAGGAGGGAGGAGACAGGAGGAATAGGGAGGAATAGGAGGGAGGAGGAGGGATTAGGAGGAGGAGGGAGGAGTAGGGTGGAGTAGGGTGGAGGAGGAGGCGAGGAGGAGGGAGGAGGAAGAGGGAGGAGGAGGGAGAAGGAGGGAGGAGGAGAACGCAGGAGGAGAAGGGAGCAGGAGGAGGAGGGAGAGGGAGGAGGAGGGAGGAGGAGGAGAGAGTAGGAGGAGGGAGGAGGCGGAGGGAGAAGGAAGAGGGAGGAGGAAGAGGGAGAAGGAGGAGGGAGAAGGAGGAGGGAGAAGGAGGAATGTGAAGGGAGGAGGAGGGAGGAGGTAGAGGGAGGAGGAGGAGGAGGGAGGCGGAGAGAGGAGGAGGAGGGAGGAGGAAGAGGGAGGAGGAGGAATGTGAAGGGAGGAGGGGGGAGGAGGTAGAGGGAGGAGGAGGGAGGAGGAGGAGGTTGAGGGAGGAGGAGGGAGGAGGGGAAAGGGAGGAGGAGGAAGGAGGAGGGGGAGGAGTGAGGAGGAGGGAGGAAGAAGGAGGAGGAGGGAGGAGGAGTGATGAGAGGAGGGAGGAGGAGGGAGGAGGAGAGAGGAGGAGGAGGAATGTGAAGGGAGGAGGAGGGAGGAGGTAGAGGGAGGAGGAGGAGGGAGGAGGAGGAGAGGGAGGAGGAGGAAGGAGGAGGGGGAGGAGGGAGGAAGAAGGAGGAGGAGGGAGAAGGAGGGATGAGGAGGAGGAGGGAGGAGGAGGAAGAGGGAGGAGGAGGAATGTGAAGGGAGGAGGAGGGAGGAGGAGGAGTGAGGAGGAGGAGAGGGAGGAGGAGGAAGGAGGAGGGGGAGGAGGGAGGAGGAGGAGGGAGGAAGAAGGAGGAGGAGGGAGAAGGAGGGATGAGGAGGAGGAGGGAGGAGGAGGAAGAGGAAGGAGGAGGAATGTGAAGGGAGGAGGAGGGATAGGGAGGAGGGGGAGGGAAGAGGAAGAGGGTAGGAGGAAGAGTGGAGAGGAGGAGGGAGGAGGTAGAGGGAGGAGGAGGAGGGAGGAAAAGGGAGGAGGGAGGAGGAGAGAGGAAGAGGAGGGAGGAGGTAGGAGGAGGAGGAAGAGGGAGGAGGAAGGAGAGGAGAAGGAAGGAGGAGGAAGAGGGAGGAGGATGGAGGAGGGAGAGGGAGGAGGAAGAAGAGGGAGGAGGAGGAAGAGGGAGGAGGAGGAGGGAGAGGGAGGAGGGGAAGAGGAAGAGGGTAGGAGGAGGAGGGGAGAGGAGGAGAAGAAGGGAGAAGGAGGGAGGAGGAGGGAGGAGGCAGAGGGAGAAGAAGGAAGGAGGAGGAGGAAGGAGGGAGAATGAGGAGGGGGGGAAGGAAAGGGAGGTGGAAGAGGAGGAGGAGGGAGGAGGAAAGAGGTAAGGGGAGGAGGAGGTAAGGGAGGAGGAGGTAGAGGGAGGAGGAGGAGAAGGAAAGGGAGGAGGAAGATGAGGAGAAGGAGGAGGAGGGTGAGGGAGGAGGAGGAGGTAGAGGGAGGAGGAGGGAGGAGGTAGGAGAAGGAAGAGGGAAGAGGGAGAAGAAGGGAGAAGGAGGAGGGAGGATGATGAGGGAGAAGGAGGAGGAGGAGGGAGGCAGGAGGAGGAGGAGGGATGAGGAGGGAGAGGGAGGAGGAGGGAAGATGAGGGAGGAGGCGGAGGGAGTAGGAGGCAGGAGGATGGAGGAGGAGGGGAGAGGAAGAGGGAGAAGGAAGAGGGAGGAGGAGGAGGGAGAGGGATGAGAGGGAGGAGGAAGAGGAGAAGGGTGGAGGGAGGAGGTAGAGGGAGGAGAAGAGAGGAGGAGAGAGTTCGCCATTCCGAATTCATACTCGTCTAGTTCTTCCCTTCTACACGACTGTAGATAACTTCCTTACACATAAAAAGATGAATTGATATTGATATTGCCGTGGCATGGAGGAATATCAGCAGCAGAGTTGATCCAAAAACCAAAGACTGAGATCTACGGAGAGCCATGAACGCCTACGCCAGCCGGCACGGCACTTGATGATGATGATTGCCGTGTGACGATTCTGTGTAGTCACGTCATTTTCTTCCCTTTCCCTAGCGTTTTGGTTCGGGGATTCTTTCATCATCATCATCATATATTTACGTACGTATTTTGGGAGGGGGAGGAGGGAGGAGGAGGAAGAAGAAAAAAAAACTATGACAGTTGACAGCTCTGGAATGAAAGGAAGGCGTGTAGAAAATTTCATCTCAATCGGATGGGCCGTTCGCGAACAAATAAAGGACATACATATATATTTACATACATATTTACATACATACACTTTGTTTTATAGATATAGATTTGTGAAAACAGATTCGTCAATTTTGATGTCCATTGCCACACTATTAGGATAACACCGTTCTAACTTCTAGATCAGATAATGTTATTTTGTTCTACAATATAAACAGAAAGGCAGTCGTAGTTGCTGGCTGGTCGCTTGCCTGCTGTACCCATGGTTATGGGTTCGATTCGCATCTGGACGGCTGGAAATTTGTAACAAATTGACATGGGTTCACAGGTCGACCCAGCCTAACATAAGTCATCATCATCATCATCATCATCATCATCATCATCATCATCATCATCATCATCATCATCATCATCATCATCATCATCATCATCATCAAGTGCCGTGCCGGCTGGCGTAGGCGTTCATGGCTCTCCATAGATCTCGGTCTTTGGTTTTCTGGATCAACTCTGCTGCTGATATTCCTCCATGCCACCGTCTCAATCCATCCAGCATCACTTCTCTTGGTCTACCTCTGCCTCTCTTCCCCTCGATCTTTCCAGTTGTTACGATGTTCTCCAATGCCTCTCTTCTCATCACATGACCGAGGAAAGCTGTTTGTCTCTGTCTTATTGTTGTATATAATGTTCTAGTTTCATTAGCCTGTTTCAGGCAGTCGTCGTTAGTTACTCTGGCAGTCCAAGGAATTCGCAACATTCGTCTCAGGAACCACATCTCTGTTGCTTCTAATTTCTTCTTAATTTGTTCATTTACATTCCAAGATTCACTGCCATACAGCAAAACTGGTTCTACATAGCATTTCAGCACTCTCTTTCTTACATTCAGTGATAGTGACTTATTGCATAAGATACTCTTCATTTTCTGAAATGCGGCTTTTGCCTGCCCTATTCTGCTCCTAATCTCTGTTGTACATCTTCCATCTGATGTTATAAATGCCCCTAGGTATCTAAAATTATCAACTTGGTTAAGGATTTTCCCTTCTATTTCTATGTCACATTTTGGTGTCACCATTTTCTTTGATATTACCATTGTTACTGTTTTCTTGATATTCAAGGAGAGTCCTTTCCTTGCACTCTCTGTTACTACAACGTCTAATAATTGTTGTAGGTCTGTTGAATTATCCGCCACCAATACTGTGTCATCTGCATAGCGTATATTATTTATAACATAAACTAGCTGACCCGGCCCGGCTTCGCCCAGTCCCCGGCGGGGATCTATCTATCTATCTATATATCTATCTATCTATCTATCTATCTATCTATCTATCTATATCTATCTATCTATCTATCTATCTATCTATCTATCTATCTATCTATCTATCTATCTATCTATCTATCTATCTATCTATCTATCTATCTATCTATCTATCTATCTATCTATCTATCTATCTATCTATCTATCTATCTATCTATCTATCTATCTATCTATCTATCTATCTATCTATCTATCTATCTATCTATCTATCTATCTATCTATCTATCTATCTATCTATCTATCTATCTATCTATCTATCTATCTATCTATCTATCTATCTATCTATCTATCTATCTATCTATCTATCTATCTATCTATCTATCTATCTATCTGTCTATCTGTCTGTCTGACGCGGCCCGACTTCGCCCAGCCCCTGGAGGGGAGCATTTAATTTAATTCATATAAGTAGTCATATAAGCTACTTTTCCCATTCCCGACTATCTGTCTGTCTGTCTGTCTGTCTGTCTGTCTGTCTGTCTGTCTATCTGTCTGTCTGTCTGTCTGTCTGTCTGTCTGACCCGGCCCGGCTTCGTCCAGCTCCTGGTGGGGAGCATCTCATTTAATTCATATAAGTAGTCATATAAGTTCCCGTTCTCGTTACCGACTGTCTGTCTGTCTGTCTGTCTGTCTGTCTGTCTGTCTGTCTTTCTGTCTGTCTGTCTGTCTGACCCGGCCCGGTATCGCCCAGTCCTTGGTGGGGAGCATTTAATTTAATTCATATAAGTAGTCATATAAGTTCCCGTTCCCGTTACCGACTATCTGTCTGTCTGTCTGTCTGTCTGTCTGTCTGTCTGTCTGTCTGTCTGTCTGTCTGTCTGTCTGTCTGACCCGGCCCGGCTTCGCCCAGTCCTTGGTGGGGAGCATCTCATTTAATTCATATAAGTAGTCATATAAGTTCCCGTTCCCGTTCCCGACTATCTATCTGTCTGTCTGTCTGTCTATTTGTCTGTCTATCTGTCTGATCCGGCCCGGCTTCGCCCAGCGCCTGATGGGGAGCATCTCATTTAATTCATATGAGTAGTCATATAAGTTCCCGTTCCCGACTGTCTGTCTGTCTGTCTGTCTGTCTGTCTGTCTGTCTGTCTGTCTGTCTGTCTGTCTGTCTGTCTGTCTGACCCGGCCCGGCATCGCCCAGCTCCTGGTAGGGAGCATCTCATTTAATTCATATAAGTAGTCATATAAGCTCACGTTCCCGTTCCCGACTATCTATCTGTCTGTCTGTCTGTCTATCTGTCTGTCTATCTGTCTGATCCGGCCCGGCTTCGCCCAGCCCCTGATGGGGAGCATCTCATTTAATTCATATGAGTAGTCATATAAGTTCCCGATCCCGACTGTCTGTCTGTCTGTCTGTCTGTCTGTCTGTCTGTCTGTCTGTCTGTCTGTCTGTCTGTCTGTCTGTCTGTCTGTCTGTCTGTCTGCCTGTCTGTCTGTCTGTCTGTCTGTCTGTCTGTCTGTCTGTCTGTCTAATCATTTATTGGTTGCAGTTAGAACAACCTTAGATAAACGAAGACCAACTTACAAAAAGCATTAGAAAGAGCACTTGAAAGATCTTTACATCTTCCCCAACAATTAACTTGGGTAAATGGAGCAGCGGCAGCAGCAGCAGAAGAAGAAGAAAAAGGAGGAGTAGGAGCTGGGAGGAGGAAGAGGGAGGAGGAGGGTGGAGGAGAAGAAAGAGAGAAGAGGAGGATGGAGGAGGGAGAGGGAGGAGGGGGAGGAGAAGAGGAAGAGGGTAGGAGGTGGAGGAGGGGAGAGGAGGAGGAGGAGGAATATAACGCATATGCCTGTAGATTTAATAATGGCTGAAGTTGTTCCATGTCTTCTTAGAGTTGGCGACAGTGTAAAGAAATATAAAATCTTCAAACTTGATAGAGATAAGGTAACTATTATTTATTTATTCTTTAAGCAAAAAAGATGAGTTACAATGTTATGCATTATGCATTATTTTTATGAAAACTTTGAAAATGCCTTACAGATTGTATCATTATTTATTATAACTCATATGCCGGTATATAACTATGGACAAAGAGTTTATAAATCTTTGAAAACGATGCCACAATATGACTATAAGTTATACAGAAAAGTTATGCCCCTTGAAATAACTTTTACAGAGTTAGGTCCCCTGAGATATATAAAATTATAATGAAAAATGAAAAATGAAATAATATTGGGCAAGCAGCCGATTTTCACACTAAAAAATATGACAGTGGGCTGCGCTGGAATGAAAGGAAGACGTGTAGAAAATTTCATCTCAATCGGATGGGCCGTTCGCGAGCGCATAAAGGACATATGGACATACAGACAGACAGTCAGACGGAGATCGCCTTTTATATATAAGATTATGTTATTTATAACATAAGTACTCTTGGAAAACAAAAGCGGCCGCCGTAATGTCGACCATGTGATGTTCCGTGTAGTGATACATGCAGGAGTTCATTAGCTGTTGTGTTGTTCCATGTAGTGATACATGCAGGTGTTCACCAGCTGTTGTGCTGTTCCATGTAGTGATACATGCAAGTGTTCACCAGCTGTTGTGTTGTTCCATGTAGTGATACATGCAAGTGTTCATTAGCTGTTGTGTTGTTCCATGTAGTGATACATGGACGTGTTCACCAGCTGTTGTGTTGTTCCATGTAGTGATACATGCAGGTGTTCACCAGCTGTTGTGTTGTTCCATGTAGTGATACATGCAGGTGTTCACGAAGTGTTGTGTTGTTCCATGTAGTGGTACATGCAAGTGTTCATCAGCTGTTGTGTTGTTCCATGTAGTGATACAAGCAAGTGTTCATCAGCTGTTGTGATGTTCCATGTGGTGATACGTGCAAAGTGTTCACTGGCAGTAGTGATACATGTAAGTATTCATCAGCTGTTGTGCTGTTCCATATAGTGATGCATGCAAGTGTTTGTCTGTTGTGTAGTTCATGTAGTGATACATGTAAGTATTCATCAGCTGTTGTGCTGTTCCATATAGTGATGCATGCAAGTGTTTGTCTGTTGTGTAGTTCATGTAGTGATACATGTAAGTATTCATCAGCTGTTGTGTAGTTTTGTGTAATTCCATGTAGTGATATATGCAAGTGTTTATAAGTTGTTGTGTTGTTCCATGTAGTGATACATGCAAGTATTTTTCACCCCCCCCCCCCCCCCCCACCACCATACAGTGATTCTTTCATCCGGCTAAAATATGACTACCATGTTATGGATAGACCAGAACAAGTCATTATTCTGCGCCTCAGAACAGGACACAATAGATTACGCAACCACATGTATACAAAATTCAAGATTGGTGAAACAGCCATGTGCACATGTGGATTGGCGTCGCAAACAGCAGAGCACATACTCCAAGACTGCCCAAAATATAACATATCTAGGCAAACCTTCTGGCCTACAGAGACGACAGTGGAAGATAAACTCTATGGACCGCTGTGTGAACTGAAAAAGACAGTTCAATTCATACAAAAGACAGCATTGCAGTTATAGACATATTTCAAGCGAACGAAAGAAGAAGAAGAAATCCGGCTGAAATGGAAGCAACAATTCCCTGATGCTGCAAGAGGTAGACACTCAAAGAGACCACCATATTCGACACTCTATAAAGATGCCTACAAGAGGTTGACACTCAAAGAGACCATCTTCGACACTCTATAAAGATGCCTACAAGAGGTTGACACTCAAAGAGACCATCTTCGATACTCTATAAAGAAACCTACAACACATATGCTCCGGGATGAGCTGTGGTGAGGTTGTATGTTCAGGTGTATGCTAAATTATATGTCTGTGTTCGAAACATGAAAACTGTGCCCTAACCTTTCCTTTTCACATGGTTTCTTTTAATTTTTATCTTTGGGGTCAGGATCAGGAGGTATATTAAGAACGTACAGAAATATACATCGTCATGTCTGCGTTGTTTTCTGGGATTTAAGCAGCCTAATGTCGACAGGAGGATTACAGAAGAAGATCGGATTAATGAGTTTCCAGCAACAGCAAACAAAAAAGAAGCAATACAAAATCGAATAAAAGGAAATATTAGATGTGATACAAAGATGATTTGGGTCACGGATCTATATCACAGCACATGGGACATTCCCATACGTTCTCCCTCCCCAATCTTCAACAACCAGCGTAGAGTCTCAACAATGGCATTTACAAGGAGTACTCAGTACCGGCCAGATCCTCTAGTCAATGCCTGCAGCATCAGTCTCTCCAGGCCACGATGACTGATCCGTTCTTACACACAAAATACATGATGCCGAAGAGCACCGACTACATCTACGAGGGGAAGTTAATACGTAAGTCACAAATGACTGTAGAAAAATAACTACATATGATAACAACTTGAAACCAGTTTATTTTTATACATACATTGACCCTTTATTTCTCAACATCTCACCCGATGTGTCTCCACCTTGTCGTGGTGGGGGAGCTTGCGTGTCCCACTGACCCCATGTGCTGTGTCGATGGATGAAAACTACATATCGGACAGCTTATGGGATAGGGGCCAGACTAAGCGAGACACAACCTGCTGCTCTGCAGGTAGACTGAGGAGAGCAGTCAAAGTTTAAATCAGG
Organism: Cepaea nemoralis; assembly: GCA_014155875.1. Lineage (NCBI taxonomy): Eukaryota > Metazoa > Mollusca > Gastropoda > Stylommatophora > Helicidae > Cepaea > Cepaea nemoralis. The sequence continues at coordinate 3,149 of JACEFZ010006197.1, read as the reverse complement.
CGCACGAAGGTAGAAGTTCTTGGTCCGGACACATACTCTAAGACTCTCTCTCTCTCTCTCTCTCTCTCTCTCTCTCTCTCTCTCTCTCTCTCTCTCTCTCTCTCTAGGCTGTGGCTGAACGCCTCTAAGCCACAAACCCTCGGATGTGAGAGCCGGGCCGATATCAGCCTACCGAAAAATGGAGAAGATGTAATAAATATATGAATTAAAGAAAGCAAAATATGTAACAAATATATGAATAAAAGAAAGCAAACGATATACTAATATATGAATAAAAGCAAACAAAAGATGCAACAAATATATGAATGAAAGCAAACAAATGATTTAACAAATATATGAATAAAATCAAACAAAAGATATAACAAAGAGCAAAATAAGAGCAAGAAAACGATGTACAAATGCATGAATAAAACGTAACAAAAGATGTAATAAATATATGAATGAAAGCAAACAAAAGATGTAACAAATATATGAATAAAAGTAAAGAAAAGATGTGACAAAGTATATGAATGAAAGCAAACACAAGATGTAACAAATAGCTAAATAAGAGCAAGCAACAGATATAAAAATATATGAATGAAAGCAAACAATAGATGTAACAAATATATGATTAAAAGCAAACACAAGATGTAACAAACAGCTGAATAAGAGCAAGCAAAAGATATAAAAATATATGAATGAAAGCAAACAAAAGATGTAAAAAAGTATATGGATAAAAGCAAACATAAGATGTAACAAAGTATATGGATAAAAGCAAACAATAGATGTAACAAATATATGGATAAAAGCAAACAAAAGATGTAACAAATATATGGATAAAAGCAAACAAAAGATGTGACAAATATATGGATAAAAGCAAACAAAAGATGTAACAAAGTATATGGATAAAAGCAAACAATAGATGTAACAAATATATGGATAAAAGCAAACAAAAGATGTAACAAATATATGGATAAAAGCAAAAAAAAATGTAACAAATATATGGATAAAAGCAAACAAACGATGTAACAAAGTATATGAATACAAGCAAACAAAAGGTGTAACAAAATCTGAATAAGAGCAAGCAAAAGATGTAACATACAGATGAATAAAAACAAACAAACGATGTAACAAACAGGTGAATAAACGTGAATAGAAAATGTAACAAGTACACGAATAAAAGCAAACAAATGATGTAATGCGTATATAAACAAAAGCAAACACAGATTCTTACCCAAAGATGAACGACAGCAAATAAAAGGCGTAACAAGGGACGCAGAGGTGTTTGCGAGGCACCAGGGCCAGGTTCTATTCTGGCCAAGATCTACTAACACGTCCATGTCGTGCGTCCTGGGCAACAGGTCCCTTCGGGGTCCTGGCTAACGTAGTAGGATCGCTGATTCTTCCGAAGTCGGAGAGTGTCTGCCTGCACGGCGAGGAACCACCAGTCTGCACACCAATAAGCCAGACATGGGACAACAGATACTCACGCACACCTCAGTCCGGTATGACATCACACTGATGTTGGACAACAGGATGTCTTCATTAGACATACACGACTTCACGCTGGATTTCACAGCCAGCGAATGCAAGCAAGCAACAAGCAGATGAATACATGTGAACAAAAAAAGTAACAACCATATGAATTAAAGGAAATAAAAGATGTAACACAAAGATGAAACACAGCAAATAAAACATGGCGCACAAAGACGAACAACAGTCCGGCGGGAGAAGCGAGAAGAATATTAACCAAGTAATGCTCTTGCGACTGACCAATCAAGCAGCAGAAAATACGAGAAATGAAATATCATCATTCCGTCAGACGGACGAAGGCAAACGCACATTATTCTATTACAAGGAGACCCGGGTTCGAATCCTCGGTCCCCTCTGCCGTGCGTCCACCTTGACGAGGCTTGCGCGTTTCCATTGACCCCAAGAGCTATGCCGACGGTAGCACAGCTACTGATAGGGTCACCCATGTCGGACAGGTCAAGGGAGAGGGACCAGACGAAGTGACGCACAAACCTGCTGCCTTGTAGGTAGACTGGGGACAGTCAAAGGCTAGGGAAAGCATCCCGAAAAATGCTTGTCGAAATCGGATGTACTGAGCCACAGGCTTGACAAAGAAGTGCAACGTAACTTTATCATTTCATGATGCCACAGATGAAAATTAATCGTTATGGTGCTAATCCCGTGAAGTCCCATCAGGCGGTGATAGTGCCGGGCCCCCTGCCTCGAGGGGGTCCACCCATGACTACTGGTGGTCACCTTCCCCTGTACTGTGGAGGTCAAGGCACAGAGGAGTAGGTTAAGAGCTATTGACCAAATACCAAGGACACTCAACATACTACAGTGGAATGCCGAAGGAGTTTATAACAAGAAAGAATCCCTGACACAGCGTCTTCATAAAGATAGAATAGATGTGGCATGCATTCAAGAGACACACCTCAACGCCAAGCGCAAATTTTCAGTCAGGGGATATCAGGCCACACGTTTCGACCGCGAAGGACATAAAGGAGGAGTTCTAATACTTACACGAAATACAATACCTTGCAGCGAAGTATCTGTGATCTCTGACAACCAAACAGAAATTATAGGTGTTGATATAATGATAAAGGACGTGAAAATAAGAATTTACAATCTGTATAGCCCGGCAGATAAGGATCTTACACTCTCAAACATGAAAATAACTGACACAAATTGCATTATTGTCGGAGACTTTAATAGCCGTTCAGAAAGATGGGATACCCAGATACTGACAGAAGAGGAGATGAAGTGGAGGACTGGGAAATAGACTCAAATCTCCATCTACTCAACAAAGCGGATGACACACCGAGCTTCTACTCCAGAAGATGGATTACCACTTCTACTCCAGACTTAGCTTTCTGCACAGGAGACATCCTCCACAAAATCGACCGCCATGTGCTGGACCAATTAGCAGGTAGTGACCACAGACCAATCAAGCTTGTAATGAATATGGAGTATGTTCCACAGGAGCAAAAGCCCTTGCCCCGCTGGAATTACAAACGAGCAGATTGGGACAGATTTGCCACACTAACAGACAAATATTGTGAAAACATAAATACACGACATGGCAACATGAAGCAAATGGTGGAAAGTCTAAACAGAGCAATAATACAGGCAGCCACTGAGTCCATTCCAAAAGGGGG